>OY829513.1:6540214-7140214 GCA_963691665.1 Clepsis dumicolana
TATAGCATTTGCGCTGAGCGGCGTACCTGCAGGTAGGCGGTATACAGGTGCTTGGCGGCGCGCAGCAGCAGCTCGCCCACGGCGATGGCGTGCAGGTAGCCGAGCGCGGCGTGCGGGCGCAGCGCCTGCGCCACGCGGCCCAGGTAGCGCACGTTGACGCCGCGCGCGTGCAGCGCCTCCGCCAGCCCCGCGCCGTCCATGGGCGCCGCCTGCTGCTCCAGGCACTCGCGCACCTGAACATGCGTCACGAAGTCAAATACCGTGACTAATATCCAGCGTGCAGACAACCGTCGCACATGCGAACCAGCAGCGGAACGATGTAGGAAAACAACTTGCTCAATCACTTGCTGTAATATTGTCAGTCACTAAATTGCACCCAATATCAAGGGACTGCACTCAAGGAACATTTTGTGCAGAGTAACAAACATGTTAATATACTTACAAAGGCAGGTATCTGAGTGGTGAGCAGGAACGCTGCGGCCTCCTTGACGAGGTGCCGCTGCCTCGCGACATGCTCGGGCGGCGCCGCGTGCTTGATGCCCGCCGAGTACACGTCCGGGTTGAAGCGCACGTCGAATTCGGACTCCTTGAGCGACGACACGGCGCGGGCCGCCGCCGCCACCACTGCGCGAGAGCGCTCGCCAGCTGTCGACCAATTATATCAATGAGTGGATACTTCAACAATACAAGACAAAATAACCAACTTAGAAAAGTTGAAAAACACCCGAAATTTTCATTTCAAATTTCAATATTTCAAAAACGGGTGAACCGATTTTTAATGAAAGTTAGCTAAGAACCACCTCGTCGGGGGTTAACAAGTAGGATCGAGTCAATGGCTACTGAAGCACGCTAGCAACTAAGATACAAAAGAAAGGTAAGGTTTTAGGAAACTAAATACTGAATGGTTAAATCATAGACTATGTCAGTTAAGAAATTTTACTAAACTTGGAAGTCTACTGCTTAAAAAATAGCTAATTTACAATACTCACAATCAGTCTCCTGCTTGTCGCCGCCGCTGCAAATCGAATCAGTGATGCTCTCCACAATCTTCTTAGCGACGTCCGTATCAATCTCGGAATAATTCTCATTCAACAACAGGTCATCTTCCTTACTTTTTTCTGCTTTCACTTCTTTAACTTCTTCTTTTTTAGTCTCTTCTTTTTTGGCACTCTCTTTTTCCTTCTTAGATTCTTTCTTCTTGTCTTTGGCTTCTTTCTCCTGGCTCTTCTTGTCTCGCTTAGTATCCTTTGTCTCTGGTTCCTTGGCAACCTCTTTAACTTCGGGTTCCTTGTCCTTATTTTCTTTGCCAGCTTCAATTGATTTCAATTCTGCTGACTCGCGCTGACGCTTCGCGCTCAGCTGCTGCAGGTGGAACGCCGCGTAGCGGATGAACATGAAGTAACGAGCCCTGGCGAGAAACACAATATTTAACTATGTCCAGGACATCTATGTCTGCAGAACGGAGATGTTTGACTTATGACATAAAACATTGTAGATTTAATACTAAACTCAAAAGCCTAGAGTCATAATTATAATAAACCAGGTGTTACCCGCGACGTCGTCTG
Organism: Clepsis dumicolana; assembly: GCA_963691665.1. Lineage (NCBI taxonomy): Eukaryota > Metazoa > Arthropoda > Insecta > Lepidoptera > Tortricidae > Clepsis > Clepsis dumicolana. Next base: position 6,541,780 of record OY829513.1, read on the forward strand.
CTTAGAATTCGGTTATCGCTATCCCGCAGGAACTGTACAATTTTCCGGGATAAATGAGAGCCTATAACTGTGTTTCCAAGAAATAAGCAGTCGCCATTTTAAATTTGAGCCAAATCACTTTTTCAGCGTGTAGAAGTAACAAACATACATACACACTCACTCACTTATAATCGCTCGCAAACTTTCGTATTTGTAACATAAGTAGGATTAAGCTAGATAGGTATGTATAGGTGCGTATACTTACTCTACAAAACTATCAACTAATTCCTGTCTCAGGCAGCACAGCTTGTGCTTGTGAATAATAGGGAAGCCCATCGCTTTGATATCCTCTCTCAGCTCGTCGTCTTCAACTGGAAAACAAATATTATTCTTAATAATATTTTTAACCAACATAAAAGAGAACAGGAACGATTTTGTTTACTAGGGACGGTAAGTATGAGGAAGATATTGAAAGGAGAGTGAATGGGGCACTCCACGCCTTTATGAGCAGCCGCAAAGTGTCACAAAAAGCACGACTGGCAGTACATAGAGTGTTAGTGCCGACACTTATGTATGGTAGTGAAAGTTGGGTGTGGCAAAAGAAACACCAAAGTAGAGTGAATGCAGTGGAAATGAGAGCGTGGATAAAGTATGTGTGGTGTGACTTTGAGAGATAGAGTGACGAATAATGCGATAAGAGAGAAGTGCGGTGTGAATGAAGATGTAGTGACTAAAATTGAGAAGGGTATGTTAAGATGGTTTGGGCATGTAAAGAGAATGAGTGAAAGCAGATTTACAAAAAGGGTGTATGGAGGGAGAGTGGATGGAAAAGTGGGAAAGGGAAGACCTCGGTGAACGTACTCCGATCAAATCGGTGATATTCTGGAAAAAGGACAGGTCAGGAATACCCAAAACCGGAGAGCATGTATAAGATAAGATAAAATAAGATAATTTATTTCAAAAATAAGAAAAAAAAAAGATTTATACCCGTTTTTACCAACGACTCCTAAAATTTAAGGGATCCCTTAGCTCTTTTAGGTGACACCTAAGAGCAATTTTCGTTTCACCAACGCTTAAGTAACACCTAACTGCTTAGGGGCCCCCCTAAGTTTAGGGGCTCGAATATTGACCCCCTAGCGCTAAGTGACAATTCGCGCAGTCGCAGATGCGTTTTAATTTTTATAGGTTATCGTGCATTTGTTATGCAATAATTAACTAAAATTGATAAGATTTATATAAAATTGAAGGCATAAATGATTTTGTAGAGTTTGGAAGCTGTTGAATAATTAGATTTAATATTCACATCAAACTTATTTAGATCAGACTGAAGATCAGATGATTTAACAAAGTATGATGGATGCTAAAGATTTTTCATATGATATACCTACTCGTAGAATGTCGAAAGAAAGCGTGCTTTTCATACTTAAAAAAATATTACATTATAGGTATTTGGAATATAAGGATAACTCAGAACAGAAGAAGAATATTTCTGTATAAAGGAAGACCTCATCGCAGCTGGACGAATGCCTAATATTCATCATCAGTCTATTAATGACCCTCAGAATACAAAACAAACCAGAAGCCGCGTTCAATTATAACAACACGCCGCGCACTGTGTCAATTTATTATTGATTTCGCTATCCGTTTTCACTTAAAATATAATCCTGTTCTGTTTTTTATAAACCCAACGGCATTTCTGCATGTAGGAACCACACGAGAAGCGATTAATTAACACGCGCGCTCGCGGGTTCTGGTCTGTTCTGTATTATACGGGTTTCAAAGAAATCGAATAACAATGCTTGGAAAACATGTACAGTTCATGAATAAATTATCAGATCTAATCATTCCAGTTTCAGTCAATGAATGCTCGCTAATATACTACAATCATCGCACCGAAAGTTCGAAAAAAAATTGATGGTTAAAAACTGTCACTGTAAGTTCTTATTTTTCTGGGTGGCAAAGATAATGCCATACAGCCTTAGTCAACATTCAAAAATAAGAAATAAGACGTCAATTTAGTATTAATTATATATTTGTCTAGTTTTTCTGTTTTTAACATGTTTGTTTAATTTTTTATACACGATTTTTGAAGTTATTTCTCTTAAAAAAAATTATCGATACAAAACCGGTTTTAGAAATCACTATAGATAAAACAAACCGTCACTTAGTTAGGGGACCCCTATTAAGGTGTTACCTAGGTTGGTGAAAATGAAATTAGGTTAGGGAGAGATATAAGGGGCCACTTAGGATAGGGGTCCCCTGACTAGGTGATGACTTAGGTGTCGTTGGTGAAAACGGGCATAAGGGAAGCAAAGGTTGTATGTCAGGATCGTAGCAAGTGGAAGTCCGTGGTGTCTGCCTACCCCTCCGGGAAACAGGCGTGACTGTATGTATGTATGTAAAAGGGAACATCCTCAAAACGTATGGATGTAATCTAAAGCCCTTTATTATACTATACGGTATTTAAATATAAGAAACTGCGAGGGCGCTGGTAAGCAGTTATCGTTCAAAAGGCAGACGGACAACCAAGTGATCCTACAAGGAACCCGTGTTTGCCTTTTGAGGTTAGCAACCCTAAAATTGAGTCGTCTACGTACGCTGCAAGAAGTTAACATCTGGCGGGAAGGTGCGCAGCAGGTCGAGTATGTAATGGCGGCCGTCGTTGCCGACGATGCCCTTGCACTCCACGCTGGAGCACAGCTCCACGGTCTCCCCGTTGGCGCTGATCACCGAGTGCGGCATGATCTTCAGCTGCTGACCCGCCTTGCTTAGCTGCAGCGAGGGGAGATTTCAGCTGATTAGTTGAATTCACACTTAAGTAAAGCCTGACCAAGGAGGATAGTATACGGAGTGTCAAAGCCCATACTTCAAATCGTTCCCCGCAGTCATGTTAAAATTCAGGCAATTTCTAGATGGCGCCAAGGTCGTAGCCAGCGGGTCAAATAATAAGAAAACAGCGGTACGAATGTGTCACTCAAGCAAGGTAGATGGCGCTGAATGTAAATAAGAACGATTCAAAGTATGGGCTTTGTCAATCCGTTTACTTTCCATGATCCTTGAGCCTGGCAAATAAGAGTAGAAAACGGAGAAAAGAGGAATTAAAGTATCATATAGTCCCGCTCACTCTCGCATTAAATAATAGTAGTGTGAACGGGACGACACTACACGAAGTTCGAATTTTGCACTTCGTAGAATAAGGCCTGGGCGAAATCTGACGCGTGGTGCCGCTGCCGCGTAGTGTTAAACATGTTCGGATAAGTCTTGTTACACGACTTCTTCCCTAGAGGTCTAGAAGCTTGTTACTGTTTTATTTGATCTGATCAGCGATTAAAGCTTCTCCTGCGCTTAGGTCTTGCAAGTAACATGGACGAAATTACTACTAGGTACTAGCATATGCCCCGCGGCTTTGCCTCCATGAAATATTTCAAAATAGGCTAGTTTCCTATCCAGTGGAAATTTCGAAAAATCCCTTCTTAGTGCACCTCTAGGATACTCAAGGTATATGTTTGCCAAATTTCAAGTCTCTAGGTCCAGTGGTTTAGGCTGTGTGTTGTCTGTCAGTCAGTCAATCACGGTACTTTTATATGTACATATATATGAAGTAATTTTTTAAGAAATTTTAAAAAAGTAAGCAAACCAAGTTATTATTCATTATTTCGTATAGAAGATTATATATTTTCTCTAATATATCATAATCTCAATATCTACCTGACCATTTCAAAACAATTTACAAAGATGGATGAAAGTTTCAGCAAGCGATGCACACGAGATAAGGGGCTAGGGCGTGAAGATCAAAGCGCTCACCAGCTCCATGTACTTGGGATGCGACAGCACTGTGGTGCCGAAGTCGATGCTTCCGTAGACGACGCTCTGCTCCTGCTCCTTCTCCAGAATGCCGGGGATGATGGACTGCGCGGTCACGCGGTAGCCGCGGTAGTCCACCACCACGGTGCCCAGGGTGTGCAGGCCCGCCGTGTCCACTGCGCTGTATACCCTCACGCCTTGCAGGTCGTTGCGCTGAAAGATCGTCAATAACCTTATAGTTTTGCAGACTGTACAGTGACAAGGAGGAATGCACAATTTTTGTTTTTTGATAGGCGAATCTATAAGTTCTAGACAGCCAGCTAGGCTCCTTAACATTTCCTTTCCTAAACTTTAGACGAAACACTAGCAGTAACGTACGTAACGTGGTCTTTAAAAAAAAGGCTTTTCCCCATAAAAATGTATTCCCCCCGTTTATCCACTGGACAATGACATAAGAACAAATATTTTTTTACCATCAAGTCACTTCAATGTGAAAAATAATCGAATCATATCTTCTGTTTTAGAACCCATAAACTCGATAGTTCACGAATTCACGATTATTTCATGTTCATGATCATGACTGACTAAGATAACTTGTAAATGTTACAAATAATAATAAAAATAACACTTAATTAGCACAACTTTGTATAGATTTTTAAAAGGTATAACCTCATCCTCTTTGCGTTGTATCGAAATTTATATTCGTATCACTTTCGTAACGTAAAGTTTGAAGATGTGGCTGTGGCTCTGGATAAACAGTTGTGGAAGACCAGAAGACAGGCATTTTAGCACCAATGGGACACTATTACAGGCTAACAAAGAAACGTTTAGTTTTTTCTTACCGGTGCCACGAAGGCCGCAGCGTCACCTCCCAAGTCCTTGTAATGGTCGCGCACGTCGAAGCCGAGCGAGAAGAAGATGTTGTTCCATATGAACATCTGCATCTTCGGCTCCTCGCCGGGGTTGATCGCCATGACGTTGCCGTCCACCACGGCCATGGCGCCGCGCGTCGCTGCTGCCACGAAGTCACTGTGCACCTAAAAAGAACACATGACATACAAGTTAACGAGAAAGACTGTAATAGTGATCTCTCTCCAGACAGATGTTATGCCCGGGGACCGGAGTCCGATGGAAGAGAATTAGAAGTTGTATTTATGTATCCGACTTGAGAAACTCCGTTAACCCGATGTAGAACAGTGATAACGCTATCTGCGTTCGCTGACTGTTCGTGGCGCTTGGATCGCTACAAATTACTATGACAATGCAAAGTAAATTTCATCTAGTGGCTGAACTTGCACCAGTGATGTCCGTATCTCGCAGGACGTTTTGCCAATTAACCAAATTTTTCAACTGCTATTGACGATTGACGTATCATTCAATGCGTTTTAATCTGTTTTGGACCTTATAAAGTGAGCACATGAGTTCATTCATTCTTCATTCCTTCAGAATTTTAGAATATTAAAAAAAAAACATTGAGGTTACGCGTAAATTATGGCTCCAGTACAAAAGCCTTTCCATATTTAATATTATAAATAATAAATAAATATCATGGGACAAATTGACACCAATTGACCTAGTCCCAAACTAGGCAAAGCCTGTACTATGGGTACTAGAAACTCTGCCTCGATAACGGACTACTGATAGGCCTCAATGGCTGGTTAGGGTTCGGTATGGAGCCGGTCACAAGCCCGGATAAAAGAGGAGTGCACAGGTCGCGTTGACTTATCGGACCTATCCGGTATAGCAACGCGCCCATCCCAAAAACCCCCAGGGTCAGTGGTGGGAGGACGTGCCGAAGACCCTCACAGCCGGCTGTGGGCAGCGGGGGGTTGGTGCAGATTCGGCTCGCGAGCGGACGAGGGGGGGTAGGGTCTGTGTGCGTAGTCCGTGATGGGAAAGAGGAGGTGTTCGGGGAACCCAGTGGTGTCACTAGCGATACAGCTGGGTGTAGCAAATACCTCTCGGAACCAGGAACGGAGGGGCGGGAGGGGGAAGCGGGCATGGAGAGGAACCCTGGGGTGTCACTGGCGACGACCCAGAGGTGAATCGGAATGCCGGCGGACCCCCCAAACGGTCACACAAGCGCCACAGAAGCTACTCATCCTATGCTGGCGAGCCCACTCGGCACAATCGCTGCTGCGAACGACTGTGCGCAGGAGAGGTGGCGCTCACTGCGTACGTGAAATGTAGCTGGGAGATGGTACGGAAGCACTCTATCTCTTCCCATATATAGATCAACAATATGAGTGGTTCTAACAATTCAGCAAGTGCTGCAACTGCTATGGCAGGAACTGAAGGGAACAGGAGTTCTACGGAGAGACGAGAACCCCCAGATGTCCACCTTAAAATAGGAGGCCTCAAGATAGGTGAGGAAGAGCTGCTGAGGTCACCTTCGCCGGTAGGGACAACCGGGGGGGGACACACAGGCGGAGAACCCCTTTCAGGTATATAAGTCGAAAGAAGATAAAAAGAGGGCGAGAAGGGCTAGCTAGAAAGATAGGGCTGAGCGTGGGAGGGGAGGGGAGGGAGCTGCAGGTCCAGTGCCAAGCGGCTCAATCCCCTCCACTGCTGTGCGAAGCCTGAAGCTCAAGAGGCAAAGTACCGATGAGGGACAACCAGGGAAGCCTCCGGCGAAGCGTCAGGATCTGGGTGGGGCGGTTGCGGCGGGGCCACGAGATGAGGCGAAGGCGAATCGTGACCTCGCCGTGATAGTCCGCCGAGAGGATGGCGTTTTGGAGGACGAGGCCCTGGCGAAACTCATCAGGAAGAAGCTGACGAACCTGATTGAGGCAGAAGTCATGCGCATATGGGATGGGAGGACTGGCGAGAGAGGTCCCCAATTCGTGGCGTCGGGGCTGGTGGCAGAGGGATTTTTCCTTGTGACACCAGCAACGGCGAAATCGGGGGAGTGGCTCTTGAGTCGGGACTTCTGCGTAATTGTCGGACACCGGATCGTGGTTCGGAAGCTGGAAAGGATGAGGGTACAGATATGGGTACCGGGAGAGCCAGACACAGCGCGGTTTCTGGAAATGCTGGCGATCCAGAACAGCGACAGAGCTGAACTGCAGCTGGATAGATGGAGACTGGTGAACCAGGAGGGACTGGGAAGCGGCGTGAGGCTGGTATTTGCGGTACCGCTGACGGTGGGGGAGGAGTGGGGGGAGGTGAATACCATCACCCTCTTCTTCTCGGCCACCAAAGTCCGGGCCAGGATCATAAGGCCCCAGCCTTCAAATAAGCCAGAGCCGAAAGGGGGGGAACCGCCCAACATAGTACCTGCACTGGAGCAGGAGGGGACAGCACACGTCGTCACTTGTGTGGATGTGGGTGACCTCTCCGAGAGAAGGTGCAGGGACAAACTACACAGATACAACAATGAAGACACAAACATGTAACACACTACACAAACACAATCACAAACACACAAAAACACAAACAGATATATGCTAAGTAAACCTCTAACACTGCAAAGATGCAATGTCCGAACTAGGGCAATTTGTTACGAGGAATAAAGTAGAAATCGCACTGATGCAAGAACCTTATGTATGGAAGAATCAGGTGGCAGGCCTGGGACATCTGGGGGGGGGGGAGAGCTTCACTACGAAAGGAACGGTGAGAGACCCCCCGGACAAGTATATATGTAAGCAATAATGTGAGAAATATGGGCTGTGTTATGACCATATGTTGCAGAGACCTAGTGGTGGTGGAGACTATCTTCATCGGCACGGAAGCGAGAAAACACAAGGTGGCACTGGCATCATGTTATCTACCGAGTGAGGATACAGCACCAACAAGGGAACTCGAAGAAATGGTACTCAGGTACAAAGGTAAGGAAATCCCCCTAGTCGTTGGTTGCGACGCTAACGCACACCACGAGGTGTGAGGGATCAGCGACACTAACGGCAGGGGAGAATCACTCTTAGATTTTATAGTAAGCAATGACCTAGATATAATTAATGAGGGTGACACACCCACTTTTGTAACTAGGGAAGAACAGAAGCTGGAGGGTGGACACCGAGGACAGCATGTCTGACCACAGAAGACTACTTTTCAGAATAGAAGACACGGTAGAATCAGTTAAGACAAGAAACCCAAGGAAAACTGACTGGGCGAAGTACGAGGAAGAACTGAGCAAAAATGTGACTGAAACAGGGAAATGCAAGAGCATAGGGGACCTGGAAAAGCGCGCATCTAGACTCAGAAGTGATATAATAGAGGCATACCATAAGGCATGTCCGGAGAGAGAGATACGTTCCGGCAATGGGCACCCTTGGTGGAACAAGGAGATGCAAAAGTTGAGGAAAGGTACGCGCAGGGCAATGAGGATAGCCATCAAGAAAGGCGACACTCAAAACTAGGACGCGTACAGGAAAGTAAGGAACAAGTACTCCAGGCTAAGAGAGCAGACAAGCCGCAAAGGCTGGAGGACATATACAGAAGAAATACAAAAGTACTCAGAAGGAGCGCGTATAGTTAAGCTACTAGCTGGCGAACGTACGTGCCGATTAGGAAGCTTGAAGATGGGAGAGAACTTGATCACGGATCCGGAAGAGGTTCTGCAAATCATGCTAAGAACACACTTCCCAGAGAGTGAAAATGCATCAACAGAGGAGGAAGAACAGGTGGGAAACCAAACACCGAATTGGGGGGCTGCCGAAGAGGTGGTGAGGGAGGAAATACTGGACTGGGCAATTGGATCCTTCGCCCCCTTCAAGGCAGCGGGACCAGACGGTGTAATACCTTCGCTACCCCAGAAAGGTTACAGATATATAAAAGAGAACCTGATAGCAATATATCAGGGTAGTATAGCGTGGGGATATATCCCTAAGGAATGGAGGGAAGTAAGAGCGGTCTTCCTGCCGAAACCGGGAAAGAAGACATATCAGGATGCGAAAGCGTTTAGAAGCTTAAGTCTATCATCGTTCGTGTTAAAGACACTGGAAAAAATTGAGACATAAGATAGAATGCAGTGAGAAACCGCTACACAGCAATCAGCACGCGTACATAGCGGGGAAATCAACAGAGACGGCTCTGCACCACCTAACTATTAGAGTGGAGAGAGCTCTAGAAGCTAAACAATACATATTAGGATGCTTCTTTGATGTAGAAGGAGCATTCGACAAAGCGACGCACACGGCGGTTGAAGAAAGTCAAGTGAGCGAGGGGATCAACCCGACCATAGGAAGGTGGATAACCAAGATGCTCAGGGAAAGGGTTATAACAGCTCAACTGGGCGGAACCATGAAGAGCATAAGACCCAGAAGGGGTTTACCGCAGGGGGGATGTTTGTCCCCTCTTATGTGGTGCGTAGGCACTGTCCAGTAGTAGTACTGGATTCTCTGATAAGAAAATTAAATAAAGGAGGAATCTACATGCAAGCTTACTCTGACGATGGGGTAATATTAGTCCAGGGCACGGTCCTGAACATTGTCAGAGGGATCATGAGTAGAGGAATCGCACAGACATTAGAATGGTGCAGGGGTAGAGGACTAGACCTCAACCCGGCAAAATAGAAGGTGGTGTTATTTACCAACAAAAGCAAGATAGAGAAGATGACACCAATTAGCATTCACGGTGAGAACCTTGAAGTACTGAAAGAGATAAAATATCTGGGGGTGACACTGGACAATACCCTCATATATAAGACACACATAAAATAACAAGCTGCAAACGCTATAAGGACACTGTGTCAATGCAAAAGGGCAGTGGGAAGGAGATGGGGCCTCAAACCGCTAATGGTAAATTGGATATACAAAGCGGTCATACTGCCAAGAGTGCTCTATGGAGCTATAGTGTGGTGGCACAGGGCCCGAATCAAAGAGTATCAAAAAGAGCTGAACAAGGTGCAAAGACTAGCATGCCTCATGATAACTGGGGCGATGAGAACCACCCCCACGAAAGCAATGGAGGTTATGCTGGGTCTCAAGGCCTTACACTTAGAAATAGAAAAGAGAGCCATGGAACAGTGGTATAGAATGAATGCATGCGGGGAGTGGAAAGGAAACCACACCGATAAGAGGCATGTACTCATACAGAAGGAGGTGGCAACGAAGTTAGGAATGATGACTGGAAACAATGACCTCATTAAGAAACAGAAGACCTTCGACAAGAAGTATCGAGTACACATTGGAGAAAGAGAGAGCTGGAAGGTAGAGGTCGAACACCCGACAACTATCTGTTTCACGGATGGTTCAAGAAGGAAAACGACCCAACTAGCCGGAGCGGGTGTAATTATACCCAAACTAAGAGCAAGAGAGTCATCACCACTAGGCAAATACGCCAGTGTCTTCCAGGCAGAAATATATGCGGTGACAAAATGCACCCATATGATACAAAAAAGCCTAAGAGAGGGACGGGATGTGGGATCGGTGGTGATATACGCGGACAGTCAGGCAGCATTAAAAGCGCTGAAGAAACCAACAATTAGCTCATCACTAGTGAGGGAATGTAGAGAGGCGCTTAACTCAAGGAGCAGGAAGCAAACGTAGAATGGAGACAGGATGCGGGCTGCCGCCAGTCAAAGATGATGACGGGTAGTATCAACCAAAGAAGAACCAGGTATCTACTAAACCTAGGTAAGAGTAGCTTAAGACTTATGACAGGTATAATCACTGGAGATAATGTATTAAACAGACACCTAAATATCATGGGAATTAAAAGCGACTCCTCCTGCCCACACTGTGCCGAGCAAGCAAGCATGTCCTAGCCAAGTGCTTTCACGTATGCGGCTGCGCGACGCGAGGCATTCGGAAGCGATGAGCTGAGAGAAGACGAACTTAAGGATGTCAACCTAAAAGATGTCCTTATGTTCAGCAGGAGAACGAGGAGACTCGAGGAGATGCTGCGTGGGAGCGCCGCTGGGGCAGTAACCGTCGGCTCCAAAAGACGGGGAACTGGGCTGAATGAACGCACAAGACGATCGACAGCCCGCCTGATCCAGCCAGGCGTCCCCACACATCATCATCATCATCATGGGTACTAGACAACGGATAAACATACTTATTTAGATAAATACATACTTATATACCTACATATTAAACATCCAAGACCCGAGCACAAATATTCGTATTCATCATACACATCTGCCCCGAACGGGATTCGAACCCGGGACCTCAAGCTTCATAGGCTATCCGGTCGTCATTTAGATTTGTAACATCCATTGCTAAGTTTAATTTATATTAATGTGGTTTTAGCAGCACAGGCGCCATATTGTGTATACCCCACTGTATGAAAGCTGTACCAGTTTAACGTGCTTACCTTGAAGATAGCTCTCTCCCGAAGCAGCCTCTCGGGCAGCGTGGCCCGCGGCAGCTCTCTGGTCGTCTGGAGCTCTTCATTCCAGTCGCGAGTCTGGCCTGGGATGTGCTCTTCATATCCAAGCTTCGATGAGAACGCTGCAGAATACAAACATATTCAGAATGACCAAAGAGGAGCACTAAAAAGGAACCCACCGTACGACCCATTTATACTTTATACGTAGGTATTACGTATGCAAAGTACAGTCAGCGTCATATATATGGTGACATCCAAAGTGCTCAAATACTTTGGTACACCATACAAAATGTATGGTGTGCCGAACTATTTGATCACTTTGGATGTCACCATATATATGACGCTGACTGTACATACATCGTTTAAATTGTCTCTCTAAAATGACGATACACTTTTTAATTGGGTCGTACATTACCTGTCTTTTTATCTTATCAAGTACGTAATCTAAGTAACAAATTTTTGGCACATGTCAGTTAATACAACTAATGTGCGAATAAAATTATCACGAAAAAGATAGTAAGGAGCTTACCAATTATACTATACTCATAATGAGAGATGGCCAGTGGTTCCTCCCATCTTGGTACAATTCATTCATTAGTTTCCTATTGTTTTAATTAAGCAATAATAAATCTACTACACATAAAAATCTGTAAATAAATCGCAGGATAAATAAAGTATTACATATTGAATTAGTTATACAGGAAAAGGATGATCTTGTAGTTCCATTGCGGTTTGGGTTATTCAGGCTAGCTAGTGCCCAATTCATTACCTCAATGATACATCTATCAAAACACCGGAATGACGCTATCTTGTTTGCGGCCTCAAATATTGTGTAATTATAAATCGTAAATGACGTAACAGCACATCAGATGGAAAGATACATTTATTCTGTAAACACTAATGCCCTTATTCATAAACCAGCAACTGGCGTGATGTTTTTGGGTTGCAGAAGAAATGTATTCGTGTTATAATAGGTTTAAATTCACGGGAAAGTTGTATGCCTTTCTTCACAGACTTAGGAATATTGCCAGTTCCCTCTTTATATATTTTAGAATGTCTATTATTCGTAAAAAAGTACAAAGACTGCTTTAACAAACGCCAAATAAACCCTACACTGAATTTGCGCCAGAGAAAGGGATACTCAGCTCCGCGATGTAGATGTGCTGTATTCAGGAAGAGTGTATTCCACATGGCAATCAAATTATTTAATAAGTTACCGTACTCTGTGCAATCATTACCAACTAGAATATTTAGCAGGAAAATTAGACATAGATTGAAGGAAAAATGCTATTATGACATACAAGAATATTTAAATGATGACTCAGTAATGTAATAATATTAATGCAATTGTTCTATATATATTTTTTTTTTAATTGATTTGATTAATTTATTTTATTGTAATTTTGTGGGATTTGTTTTAATTTTATAATGTTAATAATAATGATGAGCTGAACTATTTTATATCTAATATCAAAGTGTGCGTGTATTTTTTATTTTATTATGTTGTGGTTGTTCTTTGTGCAACCTTCTTGAATATTTGTACGCCTAAAACGGTAAAAAGTGGAGAACTTATGTTTCTTTTGTTGTGTCACCTAATTGAACCACCTACTTTTAACAAATAAATGTTTGATTGATTGATTGATTGAATGTCACTCAAGCCTCTATTAGCTAAAATAGGTTTTGTCTTCTTCTTAATAGCGGAAATGTCAATGTGACAAAAAAGGACAAACAAACTTTAACGGCATTTTAGTTAATATAGGTTTATGAATAACAGGGTAAGTTCCTAAATATTCAGTAGGTAATGAATGATGCTACTTACTGTCTTCAGCACGAATGGCATCGACTGTATGTTCAAGCATGGGCGACGCCCATTGGTACACCTGGAAAGGTAATTAGTTCAAAGTTTGTAGTAAATAGGGTTGATACTATTTTAAACCCCCAACGCAAAAAGAGTACTTAGTATGACAAGTTTGACATGGTCATCTGTGTGTCTGTCCGTGGTATAGTAGATCTAAACGGAGAGACTGATTTCGAGGCGGTGTCTTTTTAATAGAAAGTTAGTCTAATCGAGGTGATCCGTTGCCAAGTTTAATTAAAATCGGTTAAAGGATTTTTGAAATATTGGACCTTGAAATAAAAATGTCAGGGGTTTTCAATCTTCGTAAGTAAGTATACTGTATTTCTTACACATTGTGTAAATAAAGGCAAAGACTACTGAATCGTTATTGACAAATCCAGAAGTAGATTGCTGCCGTATATGTTCGACTAGCTTTCACACGCGGGTGCGCTGTGCGCTCCCGTGGCAGAACTCCTTAGTCCATAGGTATTTCGCCGCCGTAAATACTTCCACCCCACCCTTTCAGAGCGGTAGAATTTCCAAAACTGGTCAAATACGTGTTCTTTTACTTCTCTTGAACTGTATACTTACTAAGTTTCGCAATAGTAACTTTAAAAATAACTTTTATCCATACCAACTTCCACCCCTTTCCACCCCCTTAGGGGTAGAATTCCTCAAAATTCCTCCTTATCCCCGGTCTAGATATTAAAGTGAACCTCTATGCAATGATACTTCAGCTTTCTAGGTCCAAGGGTTTGGGCTGGGCGTTGTTGACATGAGTCGTCAGTCAGGATTTCTCTTTATATAGATAAATTTACTAAAAGTTTACGTAACGAGAGTATGACATAGTAATCTGAACATGATGTCATTTAGTACATGTTTCAGTTTCCTCGTTAAGCTTTCTATTTGTTCTTAAAAACATGTAATGTTTAATGCATATACTATACCGCCCTTATACCCCCCCACCAAAAAATACCAGTGCGAAATAGTTGCTCTATATTGAGTAACAGAGACACAGTAACCGAAACCGAAATACGAAGAGCAGCAAAAGTCAGCATTAGACACAATATTTAAGTTTACCTGGTACGGAGTCGCGACCCTTTCGAAGGGGTGTTTCTGCATCCGTTTCTTCTGAACGAGAGCGAAGTTGCGCTTGAACGCCGGGGACACTATACTCAGCAACTCAATGAGCGAGTGGCAGAGCAGAGAGGGGGTGGACGGGCGGGGGTTGAACACCTCCTCAGTAGACCTAAGCAAAAATCAACAGGTTAAAAAGTAAATTAAACAATATGGTTTACATGTAGAAGGCAACTCTGAAATAAACATGAATACTATATATACGTAGGCATAAAACTATCTTATCAAATCTCATGTTTTTCGTGATATGATATTATACTTATAGTAATAGATGTACAAAGTGCGCAGTCATAAATGATAATGGCATTTTTATGAGTCTAAAGTCTTAAGTTCTCAATACCGTAAAATATTAGAAGTGAAGGGAATAGAAATAAAGATTCAAAATAAGTTACCATGCGGGAAAGGATAAAAGAGAAAATTACTTTTTAAAAAATAATAACTGTCCATTTGCATAACACTTTAAATTTAGATATGAAATTAGTGAAACAGATTAATTTACAAACAGTAGTACTACAACACAAGTTATGCGCTTCGGTAAACTTAGCATTTCCGGACGAAAGTTGAACTAATGTGAATATGCTGCATCCACCCTCGGTTTAATATACTCTCAAGTTTAAAAGCTTGCAATTTGGAAGCGACTCACGGCGCGTGGACTGCCAAAAATTGGTGTATATTAATGACATGCCCAAGTTCGGAAACCAAATACTGTCGAGACGCATAGCTTTGTGCCACTGTACTGCAAAAGTGATTCCTCAGTTGAGATACTAACTGGTTGAGGTAGAAGCCGCGCGGACACGCCGTGATGTGAAAGTGGCGGTCCTCGAGAGTAACGACGTGCAAGTAAAGGAGGTCGCCGCACATTTTGCGCGGGCCCGGGGGCGGGTTCCAACCGGACGTCGTCAGCACCTGACGATTCAGCTCGGTCAGCAACAGCCCAGAGAGGTTAAAGACAGACCACCAATCAAGGTTGTATAGGTAATGAGGTATATGTATAGTTGACCAAACAAATGTTTTACCATTTCGATCACCCTAAGGGCTTCACTTCCCAAATATTTTGTCATTTCATTACATCTGTGTCGTTCAAGTAAAAATGAAAGAGATACAATACGAATATTTGCCAAATGCGGGCAAGTCAAGTGCCGCATAAGGCTCAACATTATTTGAACGTAAAGGTTTATTTGAACTTGTAAGTCAAAGTGGCAATCCGTCCGAAAATAGTAAAGTACTTTCTTGGTCGATTTTAAAGCGTTCACCAACAAAACTTCCGAAGAGCGAAAACAAACAATTATTTCTTAGTAGCTCGCCATCTTCTATTTTAACTAAAATTTCAACTCGAGAGCAGCTAGCGTTTCGTTAATGTTTGTTTACGCTTTTGGCAGATTCTTCTATAGAACATACAATAAAATTGAATTAGCAAATCTGAGGTATGTATATGGGACGCAATCAGTTTTATTGGCATACGACAATTAAGACATTAAGATTAAAAGGGGAGATGCAGCGCGTACATGTTTACATACTTTTGCGTTACAGAAAACCAACGATAATCAGTTCATCAAGTAGTCGAAACATATTTACCTTAACACATTGGGGTGCTTTATTCTCCTTAGTGAGCCCTGGATGTAAAGGCAGTAGAGGCCTTTCAGTGCTACCGGGCATTATATAGTCAGGTGGAGTGCAGTCTACACTCTCAGGGCGAGACTTTTTCTTTTCTAATTAAAGAAGGAAACATTAAATTATCCACGGTTCCCAGAGCACATTTTCAAATTTATTTAAGTATGTAATGTGTAAGTGAGTACCTAGAATGTCGCCCTGAGTGATAACGTTCAGGAAAGCCAGAGAGCTGCACTCCTGGCCGGCGTAAGCGTCAGTGTAATCTATCGACTTAAGAAGATCACGTACATGACGGACATGTATCCTAGCCTCACGCATCGTATAAGGTTCCTCTACAACCTGCGAGAATAAAACACTATTAAAATAATAACCTAAATACAACAGAGCAAATAAATAGAGTATATATATTTAGGTGACCCACGTGCTCGTTTACCTTACTTGTCATATTAAAAAAAACTAGGTACTTACCTTAATAACAGATCCCTCTTTCAACCCTTCAATATTCTTTAACTCAGCAAAATTGTCGAGTGTGACTCCATCAAGTTGCAAGGAGAAGCATGTTCTGTGACAAGTGTCCTCGCGATCCATCAATACTTGATGTATTTCTTGAACGAGCTCCATGCTCAATACCTGTTATGAAATACGATAAACAATGATACAATGTAAACGGAGCACGCTCATTAGCATAAGGAAAAAATCAGAGAAAATTGTACCTGAATATCTAAAGGCTCAGCTCCCGGACTAACTATTTGAACAGTAAAACCCATATCCTGAATGAACACGACCTCGGCATCTCGTTTTTTTTCATCACCATCCTCGCTGGGAGTCGACTCCCTGTCTTTATCTCCATTTACGATTTTACTGCATTCGCCATTCACTTTATCTGATGCTGTTTCTCCATCCTTTGCTGGCTCCTCATCTTTCTTGTCAGTTGAGTCAGTCGCAACGGGAGCTTTCTTACCAGGCTGGCTGCTCTTGTCAGTTGTGCTTTTAGTCTTCTTATTCTCTTTCTTTTTATCAGATAATTGTTTATTTTCAGATTTTTTGTTAGGACATACTTTTGGTAAAATTATTTCTTGACCCTCGTCAGACTTACATGACTTGGAATCGTCTGAATCACTGCCAACTCCATTAGAAACTACTTTAGTGTTATCACTACTACTACTAATATCACAATCTGAATCTTTTTTAGCATCACCGTTAATGACGTTCTCGTGCGTCTCGTCTGTGCCGTTTGCATTGGGCTCTTTGGTGCGCAGGTTATCGCTCTTACTATCATTATCACTTGGTATCCTTTCTTCGCCGTTGAGTTTTATGTCGGTTTTACTAGATTTGGTTTGTATCTTTTCGTTATTGCTTTTTGTTTTCTGCGAATCTATAGGAAAACAATCCAAGTGAAAAATTTACATTATTCATTAGTTAGCAGTTTGATTTAATCTTTGAATCGCATATCATATGCATTGTCGTGTGTATGTGTACCTGTGGGTAAGGGGAATGGTGCGGGGTTGGCGACGGAACCGGGCGAGAGCGGCTTGCGCGCGGCGGCCGCGTACGAGACTCGAGCGGCCGCGGCGCCCGCGCTGCCGCCGCCCTCGTCGTCGGCGCGCCCGTTCGGCGTGCGCGCGTGCCCGTTGCTGCACTCCGCCGTCTTCATCGATATGTTCTTTTTGATCTTTGATACCTCCTGTTTGTCGGCTGAAAACAAAAAGTAAACGCTCAGTATTTTTTTTTTTGTGATGCACCAACCTAGGCTAGCGGTAACAATGCATATCGATATAAAAGTATTATTAACTTCTTTTAGGTGTATCGACTCGAGTGTCTCATTTTATCAACAAAAAAATATTTGCATGATTCGCATTCGCAATTTCGTCATCATCTTCACCCTGCTTCTAGGTGAGGGGCCTATTTTAGTAATATTATTTATGTTTGTAACAGCCTCAGAATACAGAATAAACCAGAACCCGCGAGCGCGCCTAAAACTGAAGTAACTAAAACTACTCTTATAGAGTAGTTTCGCGTAGTCATCTCCGTGTACGCAGCGTATCGTGACATGTTGTACTAATGACAATATGAATAAATCCCTTCTCGTGTCGTTCATACATGCAGAAGTTGCGTTTATAAAAAACAGAATAGGAAGAATAGGATTATAATATATTTTAAGAGTAGGTGTAAACGGGTATAGGTCGCGCGGCGAATTAAGATCGCTTGTCAAAAGTGGAAGGGGGATGCGCAGAAGTCAATTCTTAGGTCTATTTGGTTGCGCAGAGGGGTGAGGGGAGGGTGCGCGCTGGCGCCGACACGTTATTGGTAGATCAAGTCGTTCTTCCCCTCCCTCGCTTCGTTCACGCGTCACGTGTCTCTTGAGTACTGTTGCGCACGGATTGTTTTACTGTATTAGTAGTAAGTACGTTATGATGTCGTAGTTAGTGAAAAAAATGCCCAAATATAAAGTTTGAACATGGCAAGCCAGAAAAATGGTTTACGAAGTGAATTGTTATGTTAAAAAGGAAACTAATTAAATCATGGGTAATTAAAAGCACGTACAAAATACTACCAAGATTCTGAATAAACATACTAGCAAAATAAGTCACAAGCAAAAACGAGTGTTATATGTTAAGTGACTAAAGGTACAAAAAAATGCGAAATAAGAAAAACATGTTTCAAAGAAATACACTCAGAACTTAACAATTTTGTGCACAATTGTACAGATACGCCAAATTGCCCCCACTAGTTTCGCCGAGCGATCTTAATCCATCGCGCGGCCTATAGCAAAATCAATAAAAAATGGACACAGTGCGGGGCGTGCGGTTACGATTGAACGCGGCTTCTGGTTTGTTCTGTATTCTGAGGAAATAGCATAAGTTTTTAGGTATTGATGCCGGTTTTTTAGGCTGACACGCTTCCTGGTGCGGGGAGTGGGGCCGCGAGCGCCGCGCGCATGCCTCGTCCCGTGACGGCGGAGCACGTGGTCGGCGCTGGCGCACCGCCAACTATCTCCAGCGTCGAGTCAATAATAGACGGCAACGGCAACGGGATGCCGCCAACAATAGACGCCATCAACGCTGATGCTTCTCCGTCTGCATCGCTCTGTGCAGCGCGCCGTCTGCCCGCAACAACGCGCTGCATTTGTTTTACTGCACACAGCTCGCTATTCTTAAGTAGGTAGGTACCTATATGAACTCGATATTGGCATTTCAAAATAAAACAATGCATGCATTGATTCCTTCGAGAGAATATCGGAGACAGCATGTAAACCGTCGATGAATTGCGCACATCATCCGTAAGTCGTACCTACCTAATCATAACATAATCAACGTGATTAGTTGTTCAAGAACTCATTTTAAAACACAAACCTTTTTTCACACTCATTACCAGTCATAGAACTCATTATTATCTTGAATGGAACAATTCCCTTCTATACCTACGTACGTAAGTCATGACGCTCGGTGATAAGACAGAGAGAACGACTAAGTAATCAAAACAATTTATTGCGCCAAGTAAAAGATGACCTACATTTAAAAAAAAATTGCTTTAATTATCACTATTGCGTCTATTTTACCTGGACTGGAATGAATATCATGATGTAACCTGCTTGAGCATGAGAAGACAAAATTTCATATCAACCCAAATGTTAATGTTATCTTTGTTCCCGTTACCAAACGAGATAACAAGCCTGTAGCGCCAGTCCCCCCAAATACCTATAACTATCTAACTTGTGCAATTTACTGATAAACAGTGGCGTTATTTTTCTTAGGTAGGTAGGTACGATACGAACCAGAGGTTTTTGTACTTGATCTAAAAACCTTACTTGACGCTCAAATAAATGAGAGGAAAAAAGTTATAAAGTCGGAGATATTTCTAATTACAATTTTCCACAGCAAAAATAAATAGGTACGACGACTGACTAAAGAATTCCCCAAATGGTGAGCTAGGTAGGTACGTTGCTCAAACTTCCATCGTATTCTAAGGTTTCTCATTGCAACGCGCCCTAGGATTGGTGAAACCTCCCAGAACGTGGTCGGCGTGATTAGGTTTGACGTCATGAATTCATGATGCACGGTGAACAACATCGATTATGAGAACGTCTAGTGTAATCAACGGTCAAAATACGTCTTGATCGCGTTTGCGTCATGGGTGTCAAATAGCATGAGAATTGATTGTTGTCGATATGTGCCACTAGTGGCGCTGGTAATGTGCCCATAGCATTAGGTAGTAGGTATATATTATTTGCCCATAGTAATTCAGACGTAAACGCGAACGCGATCGAAACTTTTTTTTTGGTCGTTGATTACACTAGACTCTGAAGAACATTAAGCATGCTGCTGGAACGCGTGTCTGCCGACAGCCGACTGCCGGCCGAGGAAGCGTGGAGCGGAGCGGGCCGCGATCAATGAATTATGCAAACGCGGGCAAGCGTCGCCCGCGACGATCACTGCATGTTTAACCTCTTACTTACGATTATTGTCTGATTCCTGCCCTTGACCTTAGCTTTCCCTTTTTAATGCCGGTTGCTCCATGCACTTACATACGCCTAAACAGAACCGCTATATTTATATAATAATAACACGTCTAAACATTGATATTTTTACTTGGAACATTAAATTTGACGTGTTTACTTGTCAAGTATTGTTATGATTATGACACCGACACCGTCTATTAATAATTCAAAAAAGATTAATAGTATTTTTTTTTCTAAATTAAAAGCGCGCTCGACCACCGCTCGACTGATTTCTAAAATATCAGTGTACGACTGTTTGACTAGGATAGCTAGTATAAACAAAATTAATGAAGGGCTAAATCGAATGCTTGCAGCTGCCGTATAATTAGCAAGGATAAAACTTAATCGACTGTATCTGCAGGAGAGCAGATAGGTATAGGTAGGTATCTAGGTTGTTGGTAGCTGCGAACGTACCTCGTCCGTACACTGCACAGGCTACACAGCAGTACAATACAATACAATACAATAACTCTTTATTTAACACCACATAACAGTCAAGACAAGAAATAAGGCACAAAGAAAATACAAGGTAGCAATGGGCGGCCTTATCGCTACAGAGCGATCTCTACCAGGCAACCATAATGGAATAAAGGTAAGAACATATTAAAGCAGGTGGTGCTAATTAAAAAGGTTTTAGGTCACGAATTTAAAGCAGGTTACTAGCAAAAAAATTTAGATAAAAAGCATAAAAAAAACACATAATTTCAATGAAACTCGATAACAGATACATAATAATACAAAAATACTAACTATAGAAAACTTTAAAAAGTTAGCCAGAAAATCATGTACAGATATAGTATTATTATAGCTCATTGTAACTAGTTAGATATGGATGGAACATAATGATTAGAATGGACAGGATCAATACTGGGTCAAGCATATTGCTTCGCTACATTCATGTAATGCGCAGAGTGCAGTGTATGTAAATTTAAAATATATGAACTACGCAAGTACCTACGGAAACCTCCGTGTGCAAGTTCGACTCGCACTTGGCCGGTTTTGCAATGCAACAGAGATAGTGCAAGAGACAGAGGCATCCATGCTGCATAATAATATGATTTTGTTGCCAAGCCAATAGGTAATATACTTAGGTCTGTATTAGAATTTGACCAGGTCAAAGTCGCAAACGCGAATTACCTATAATAAGGACAACAGATATTTATAACTATAAGTAATAGTTACTAGTAGGTAGGTGTGTGCTTAACCGTCTTGAATATCACTCATCATTATGTATTTGTAATCAGCATTCGACACACGGGATATTTTGTTCTTACTAGTCCCGTTGTTATTTTAAATATAGCCAGTTGTCTCGTCGTAGGTAGGTAGGTACCTACTTCGTCTTCGAGTACACAACGAGTTATGTGCACATCTCGTCGCGGCGATAGTTTGGTCTGTAAAATACAATAACACAGCGCTCCATTTTCATACTACGGAGTATTTCCGGCTATTCTAAATTAAAATCAACGGGCCAATCCCAGTGGAACCGCCTGGGTCTGCTCTGTTACAGAACTACTAGTCCACGTTGAATGTGGTCTGCTCTATTAAATACGTATTAATGTAAACAAAACGCATAAGCAGCTGGTTAAATTTAAAAAAAAGCATTAGACAATAAATTTGACATTGCATAAGTACACCTACCTAGCTATATGTAGATTCAAATGTCATCAAAGTAACAATGGCAAATTGGGCGAGTAACAAGCCTGCCGGTGCCAACGGACGATCACTGTTCGACAGACACCAAATCATGAGCCAATTCAAGGGTCGAGGCGATAAGTAGGTAAGTATTTTAATTTTAACAGGTAGGTACTAACTACGTATTATCATGAACACCTCGATAACCAACGCTTCTGATGCATTAAGTATTATACTTCACAGCTTGCCAGCGTTCGATTACAGGCTTCTCTGATTTCAGATGCTTATGCGTATTGCTAGAATAACACCTCGCCTCAAAGTGGTTACTCACGACCACCGCCGAATTTCGTAACTTGACACCAATTGTTAGAAATAACTGTAGCGTCCAGTATTCATACACAAATTGAACGAGCCGTAGCTAACACTAAAGAAAAAATTCAATAAGAATTATGTACTTACCCCTGCCTTTTAAGAGTTTTTAAGTACCTACCTACCTACTCGACTCACACGTTATAATGTCAGTCGGTAACGTATCTGAAAAAGCATTTAGACCGGCTAACTACATGTATACGTTACACCTCTATACGTAACTTATCTTAAAAGCGGAAAGCGGAGTACTTATCAACCTTATCTGATGTGTAAACTATCATGGTTAAATCAAACCTGCAAACCACATCTACGAAAAATCTAAATGCGAGTTCAACGTAAAATGATAAGTGATAAGATATAAATCGTATTTGATTTTAAGTTACTCTCACGATATTTCTTTCAGTGTTCATACTTTAGCGAGAATCAAAACAACCACTTTATTGAGGCACTTTAATAAAATCTTAGTAGACGCCCGCCCTGCAGTGAAGTCAGTGAAGTAAAATATCGAGGAGGGATGCCACGAAACCAACTGCAGCTTGTGCCTGGGTCCCCCTTCTTGGCTTCCCCAATCAATAAAAGACCGTCTGTGATCTTATCTAAGTTGGACGCAATAAAATAAGGCGATGCTAACGCCCGGCTAAATAAAAAAACGTTCGTGCATATGCAATGGCAAAATTACCATATGCAACACATGTCTTCCGATCCCAATAGTCATGCGTGTTTTGCGTATGGAATGGAACTATTAATTGTCTGCTGCCGGCCATCTAAATGCGTTGGAAGTTTGAGTTTTGTGTTATCTTGCAGTTAGTTTGGCTATTCGTCCTAAATTCACTCGCTTCGTCGCTCTAACAATCAAGCTCGCTATTTTCGGTTCCGTAGCCAAAATGGCACAAACGGAACCCTTAACGTTTCGTCATGTCCGTGTGTCTGTGTGTCGGTCTGTCCGCGGCTTAGCTCAGAGACTATTGGTACTAGAAAGCTGTTAATTAGACCGACAGTGGTAGAATAAAATCTAAAAAATATATATTTTTGGTGTACCTACCGTCAAGTGCAAAAATATGGGTGCACGCAAAAATATGTCCCATTGCTCTTATGTCGGCGAATTAAGGTTGTGTATGGTGGTTTAATTCCGTACATACTTTTGCACTTGACCGTACCTCCCCTACATTGCCCCTACACATAAAGTGAAGATGATTATTTTTTCTCGTCTACCCCATAGTGTGGGGTAAGAGGGGTATCGTCCGTCTGTCTGTCCGCGGCATAGCCCGAGCACGACTTTTCGAAACCTGCGCAACGTAAAATCGAATAGTAAACGTTGTCGAGTTTGTATGGACATTTGGAACTAAAATCTAGTATGAGGTTTCTCGATCTCGATAGGTACGATAACCGTAACACAACTTGTAGCTTTATAAAACACGGCCCTGCCATCGTAGGTACCGTTACGAACAACAAACGTAATTTAATTTCGTAATCAATCATGTCTCCCGGCTGGTATATGCCTAGCCCACTGTGTCAAAGATACCATTGACAAACATATGATAACCACGTGTAAGAAAGAGCTGGGGGGCTTAATCTATTTCAATCGGTTTTTTTTTATAATCCCACATGAACTCACTGGTTCATAAAGCGTGTACAAAAACACGAAAGTTAATTTGACCTGTATTTATGTTTTTTGAAATTTTAAAGAAGCAAATTAATTAAATGAAAGGAAGATGAAAATTTGAAATCGACTGTTTTCTATTAAAAGTAGGTACTTACCAATTTATTTCAAGGTAGCCGATTGCTTAAATTCATCGTTCAATTACGTACCTACCTAGGTAGGATTTAAACCACTGCGTTTGAAATGTCATGACTGATTTAATTTAAATCAAGCACAGATGGGAACTGAAATAGGGTCGTTTCGCCGGTTTCGCGACCACCTTCAGTAGGCGACCATTTGGCCGACACTGTTTCTTTAAATCAAGATAATAGCATTTCTAGACGCAACATATATACAAAAAAAAATCTTACACGATTTTAAAAGATTATTAAATAAGATTTTACACAGTTTGAAACAAATGGTTTAACCCAGTGTCGAAGAAAAATTGCTCAATTCGCGTGATACTTAGTAGCGTGTTTTTGTGTGGGGATTTAAACAAAAAAAATAGCGCGGCGCGCGGCGTTCGAAGGCAAATTTTATTACTTATTTCATGTTGTACACACAAGCTAGAAGTTTAATTAGTGCAATGGTTAAGTTTTCCTAATGATTTAGTTGTATTTTCCTATTTTTATACTTGATATAAATATAAAATCCAGTGGTCGGTAACCGAATTGCACATTTACGAAAAACGTTGGATTGCGAACACATGGTCGCAAACCGACGCATACAGCATGATTTTGTTTTGCTTAGTATAATCCTAATGGTTCATACAGTACTGTTACAATTTGGGGTGTAGCGTTGTAAAAGTGTAAAGTGGCAATTCTTTAGTAAGCGACCACCAGTTTCTTTGAAGGAACTTTCTTTAACTTACCTACAACCATTGGGTCATAAGTAGGTGGTCGTAAACCCACATAATTGAAACAAAGACGTTAGTTTCCGGCCACCATAATTTAGTATGAGAGAAACAACGGCCGCAAACCGAAATAAGTATGTATGTTTATTGAGTATGCGACGATACTGGTTAAATTTAAAAGAAGTCTTAAAAAATGGCTTGTTGATAAGTGCTTCTACAGCATACAGGAGTTCTTAGATTATACTTAGATTAGCTATTCTTATTATGAATTTCACATGCCTTGTAAGGTAGATTTTAGTGATACCTCTTTATGTACTTGTTTCACCTTATTGTACCTAAAATTTCATGAAATAAATAAATATTATTATTATATTACTGAGATGTCCATTTAATAATCATTTTAGCAAGCAATCTTGTGGGCATAATTTGACGAATATTGAAAGTGACTGTTTTTCCGTTTACGCCATTAGAATTAATCATAAAAGAAAATAAATATTACTACGTTTTTTGGGTTCCGTAGCTAAAAATGGCAAAAACGGAACCCTTAAAATTTCGTCATGTCCGTCTGTCTGTCGGTCTGTCCGCGGCTTAGCTCAGACACTATTGGTACTAGAAAGCTGTAATTATGCATGGATATACATGTTAATTAGGCCGAGAAAGTGCTGGGATAAAATCTATTTTTTTTTCGGGTGCCTCCCCTACACGTAAAGAGGGGATGTTTTTTGATTTCTCGCCTACCCCATAGTGTGGGATATCGTTGGATAGGTCTTTTAAAAATAATGGGGGTGCTTGAAGATCATTTTTCGTAAGTTGTTCATTTGCGAAATATTTTGCTTTGAAGTGTTAATTTTTGTTGGAGTCACGTGCCCCCCCCCCCCCCCTCCCCCCCCCTTCTACCAGAGTAACTGTTGTTTGGAAATGTGAAAAAAATCTTAGCAGTAGTGCATATAGTGAATTTAAAAGGAATACGTAGGCTTTACAGGTTTGCGAGTGACAGTTGACCAACTTATTATGTTTGTGTATGTCAGTAACCGATTTAAAATTACCCCACGCTGCGTACAGTTTGCTTAGGAGTAGGGCTCAGCTAACACTGGTTTCGAATAGGTATGACGAGAATACCTTTAAAGTTAGGTATCTATGCCAGGATTTTTTCGTAATGGCTTAGGAAACCTATCCTGTTAGCGGGTTTTTTTTAAGAAAGAACCCCAAAAAGAATCGGATACAACATAAAATAAAAGAAAAGACTGTCCAGTACACCGAAGAAGCTCTGAAAAATCTCTCCCTTATTCCGTGTACGCAACCGGGATCCGGTCAACGGCGATCCGTGAAGATCCCGTCCTCCAAGATAACTAAGTTGGTTCTCTGCAAGAATCCCACTGTCCCTGTAGTAAAGTGATACTTCCGACGGCCGCCTGTAAAGAAAACCAGCTCCTCCTAGACCACTGGCTACCCGCAAGAATTTCATTGTCTTCGGCTAGTAAAACAACAAAGCCGCCGTCCGCGTCTCTTCGTTTGTCTGTTCTGTCCGGTATAAACTAAATACTACTGGACTGAGTAAGATGCGTTTTCACTAACGTGCAGCTTTGGTTTATTCGGAAGATTTTAGGTTATAACCACAACCAGTGATCTAGAAGAAACTGTTTTTCCCCACAGACAACCATCGAAAACATCAGTTTAAAACAAGGAAAACGGATTCCCTGCAGGCAACCAGTTATTTAAGAGGAACTGTTTTTATCCACAAACAACCATCGAAAACATCAGTTTACTATAAGAATGGGCCTCATAAGGAAGCTCAAAGTCACTCAGATGGCGATGGAGAGGGCTATGCTCGGGGTTTCTCTGCGGGACAGAATCAGAAATGATGATATCCGCAGTAGAACTAAAGTTAAACATAGCCCGATGAATTGCAAAACTTAAGTGGCAGTGGGCGACATTGCTCGCAGAACTGATGGCTGATGGGGTCAGAAGATTCTCGAATGGCGTCCACGGACCAGGAGACGAGCTGTCGGTAGGACTTCAACAAGATGGAGCGACGACCTAGTAAAGATTGCGGGACCGCGGTGGATGCAGAAAGCACAAGACCGGTCTGAGTGGAGAGCCTTGGGGAAGGCCTACGTCAAGCAGTGGACGTCTTTCGGCTGGCATGATGATGATGATGATGACTATAAGGAAAATGGAATCCCTGCAGGCATCCAGCGATCCAGGAGGAACTGATTTTCTTTACAGAACCATCGAAAATATTAAGTTACAACAACGAAAACAAAACCCCTGCAGGTAACCAATGATCTTGGAGGAAAAAAAATCTTCACAGATCACCAGTCACCCAACTCCGATCTACCTACATGGAACAAGGTACACCGGATGCTTAGAAATTACTGGAGTTAATTATTTTTTATAACCTATATACCACACAGCCAAGGACTACGAATTAGTCCCAAACGTGCCGGGCTAAACTCTACTTATATGCGTGAGTGATCCGTTTTTATTTCATTAAGAAATAAATCCGATTATTGTCATAAATAAAAATGAGAAAAAACAAAGTGTACTGACACACACCACCAAATGATTACTTACCATCTTATTTTCGGTTAACAATTATTACTTCTGTAATTATGCTTTATTAAAAGACAAGATTAAAAAACAGTTTTAAATCAATTTTAATTGTTCTATGGGCATATTTTAAATATTAAAATAGTGGTCGCAAACCAGCTCAACGGTGGTCGTAAACTGATAAAAGTGGTCGCAAACCGGCGTTTTGGCTATATTTTCACTTTTTCAGCATTTTATGATAATTTATGGATGAAACTATTCTATTTTATGTTTTATAACCAAACTAGACTATACTTGGAACCAATTTAAAAGACACATATGTACTATGTTGCGTGTAGATAACATTTTCTTTTACTCATCTGAAGTGGGCAACTGGTCGCTAACCGGCGAAACGACCCTACCTACCTACCTACCTAAGGTAGATATGGAAAATGTTTCAGATGCCTGCCAAAAAGTAAGTAGGTAATCTACTATATGACTTCCCTTCAAGTGGCAGGTCCTACCACCGCGGACCTACCTACTAAATGGAACCGTGAGACGGTTTCCGCCACTCGAAGGTTTAAATAAACAACACCCAAAATGCGTTTTAAGATAGGGTAGGTAGGTATACTAGTTATATCCCTTTGATGCCCCCAATTCGTTACAGTCCTTAAAATTGTGCGGACATTTAATACCTATTTGCCAAAGAATATATATACTAACGTAAATATTTGCAGAGAAGAGAATAGGTAGGTAGATACCTACATTAAAATAAAAAGAGTCAATGCCTTTCTTTGTGGAAATTCTTTGACGGAAGCATGATCTTTCAAGGCTTTAAGAGGCTTCCCTGAGAGGATGACCTTGAACGTTTCGCGCCTTCTTCACCCCACCTCACTTCTACTAAACAACTTCGTTTTAGTGACGACAACTATTAAATATCGGTCTAACTTCATTTTACAGTGTTATCTCAAATAACGCGTCCTTTCGAAAAAAAATCGTTCAGAATTCGCACCGAATACGTAAATTACTTATTTAATTTTTTTTAAATATTATTGAATAAATAAAGGCCTGGTGCCCAGCCGTGGGACGTAAATAGGCCGATGATGATGATGATGATTATAAAAAAGTATTACAATAATGTATTATAATAATGTCAAACGTAGAAATCCTAGCCTATTCAATTCTCTACAGATTGGTGTATGTCACAAGTCAAATTAAATTATGCTTATGATGTAGTGACAGAATATTATTTGTGACTCAACTTACTTGTGATGCAGATATCATAAGTATTAAATACGAAAAAAAAATTTAAACAAAAACAAGTTGAGATGTTATATGTAGATACTTAATGTACCTATTTACATATTTTGTTTTTATTGTTTAATTAATGTACAGAATGGCTCTAAAAAGCAGCCATTTCAGCGTCTGGCTCAGGGAAGCCCCTTAAGTTAATCACTTTGACTAAGTAATTAACCCCTGTTGAGTAGAAAGCAGGTAAAGTTCCAGGTATTTTTGTGCACATCTAAGTAAATAATCTACTAGACTGGAGCGTATTGTAGTAATGAATTATTATTTTATTAAATCGTACAGTCAGCAGCAAGAGTTACTAAGCAACTGAAGCGGTCAGTTAGAGCATCCAGGATTCATCATACAAATATCTGCCCTGACCAGGAATCAAACCATAGGGCCCTCAAGCTTCATAGGTAGGTTCTCTAACCACTACGCTATTTGGTTGGTACAATGGTTCTAAGACAGGCCAAAATAAGTACATTATAAACTGTGGAATACTATTTTGTTGACTCTTGAATCAGATAAAAATACCTATACAATTCAACAATAACGCCACATATCTAAGTACCTATAAATTATCAATGACATGTGATAATACCTTATTACGAATAAATGAGTATGAGTATGAGTATGAGTATCACTTTGAAAGGATAGCTCCACAAATATTCTCTAGCTATGTACCTATACAAAGATGACAACATTTTTGCATTAATGGAAGGAAACAATGACTAATGCTTTTCCTGCTGTATAATTTTTATTTACAAAGAGAATCCGAATTTAAAATCTGAAATTTTCACTTGTGGTTGCAGGTGAGCAAAGTAATTGTTATTAGTTCATAAATAAACCCCATCTTCGGAGGTGCAATTTGGTAGCTAGACATTCTTAGGGATGGGTAAAAATATTTATGATCCATGATAATCATTGTCATCAAAATTATAAACTATTTAAAACATAAACACTATTTTGAGTTGCATTGCAGGGCAGTGCATGAACACTCTTAAGATAAATATTTTCCATAGAGTTAGATTATACCTACCTCTATGGAAACCCTGGCCACCTATACTGATAATACATTATTTATGTCAATGGATAGTCAATGTCATCTCACAACAATATCTTCGATTATTTAGCTGTGTTTACGAGCATATTTTATTCATACAAAATGGTTCATACAATGATATTACATATAAAAATGAAAAATGTTAATAAATATTCATTTTGTAATTAGTCCTGTTTTACATAATAAAACATGGTTAACTGAAGTCTTAGATTCTCATTATTATAGTACCTTCATTATGATACTTTACTATTTTTCCTGTCAAACCTCATTACTGTACTAATAACAAAAAAGTAGGTACCTATTAGTTGTTTTATTTAATGGCAAAAACAATTATTGGAAAGGAATTGCAGAAATATAATAATTAACTAGATAAGTACCTACCTAATGTAAGTTGCCCTAAATAGGTAAATACCTATACATGTTACAAAATAACTCTTAAAAAAATTAGGGTTATCCATTGTAAATGGACTCTTTATAATGGACCATTTAACCCCCTTTCAGCTTTACAGGTATTTTTGTAACACCCTGTATATGTATTATGAGGGTGTAATAGACATGATACATGACACAATGATAAGTTGGTAACCTTACAGCCTTAACTTAAGAAATAAACTGGTAGCTTAAAGATAGCCTTAAAGATACCTAAAAGATACCTACTCACCTACTTGGAATATTATCAATGGGAAAAAAAAGAGATCTAAAATAATGTGCAAAAATAATAAATGATTTTTAAGTATATAAGATCTTTGTAACCTGTGAAAAGCATGTAATAAATGAATTATTATTATGAATTATGATCTTGAGGTTTCCATTTGCAACTATTTTTTTAGTTTTATTTAATTTTAAACCTCTATAGATTTTAGTGAAATAAACGGATCACTCACGTATGTCAGTCGAGTATAGCCCAACATCTTTCGGACTAATCCATAGTCCTTCCTCTATAGATTTCGTAATTATAATATTTTTATTAAATTGAACTGATTCCATTAAATGGGCTAGAGGGACATACAATGTGTAGGGAATATCCTTAGCATAATTTGTGTATATTTTGAACAATGTTTCCTTAAAATAAAACTTGATTTGACCTGAGAAAGAGCAGAATTGTCAATTTTCATTTACAGATTAAACCAACCAAGCTATGTCTTAAATTAAACCCATAAGCTATTTATTTCCTTTGAAGCTTTTATTTAACAGTTTGATACAAATACCTATACATGTAACAAGTAAGTACATTCATAGATCTAAATATTTATTAGCAATGTTATTAAGGTATTTGATTTAATTAATTTGATATTTCAACTGTCATATTATTTATTAATCTTGTAATTTATTTTGTTTAATAGTTATGATTTAATTTTAAGTTTCTCCTTTCTGTTCATTTCTGTCACCTTAATTAGCCTCTTTATCTTGGTTTTTGCTTGGTTTTGGCTACAACTGAAGGGCACAATAGGTCATATCAATACTGCATTGCATGTACCTATCAACATCAAGTTTATACCCCACAGCACTTGAAGCTAGTCTAACAATATTAATATATTATAGGTAAATGACTAGAAACACTACTTTAGATGGTTCTTGATAGGTACTTAGCACCATTTGCTATTGGATAGGTAATGCTATGTAAAAAAGAATTTCTTTTTTTATATCTTTCTCAATTTTAGACAAATAATTGTATATACGAATGTATGTATCAAAGTGATAAGCATGGTGATTTACCTTGAATATGTATATGTAATCATTACACAACTACTTATAAGTATTACATAGTTATTGTATGTGCCTACCAACTGCCCTTGGCAACTAAAAATATCCATTTACAAATCAATGTTTGAAAAAAAAAAGAAATACCTGCATGCTGCCCAGTTACTAGGTAGCAAAAAATGTGTGCAAAGTGCACATGAAAGAAGACTTGATCACATGATACCGAGCTACAAATTTTACGTCACATGACTTTAAATTTTACTGAATGCACTTTGTACGACAAAGGTAATATGGTTAAAATGTTGAGTTTTGGTAATAACCATACTCAATGTTACATAACTGAGTGCATGAACATTCTTTATAAAGTTAAAACTTACCTTTGACAACATTCTCGCTACCACTCTTGTCTTTCACATTGCTACTAGACGAGCAGTTTTTCACTTTTTGAGAAGTATTTTTTGAAGAATTCTCATTCACTTCACTTCCGAGAGCCATCACAACACGAGGAACAAATCCGGCACCGATTAACCGCGACAAGCACGGCGCCACACTCAGCTGAAACAGCACATGCGGTACAATTAAAGTTCAATTTCGACTGACAGATGATAGTGTTCGCAAGGTATACCACCAAAGTTCAAAAGGAATTCAAATAACAAGAAATCTTGTCCGCCTCATAGTTATTTAAACTGGAAGGGTTGTAATTTTCTACTAATGTCCGGTTATTTAAATTGTACGAAAAATAGCGTGTTACATTACGTATTGTCTGTTGCTCAATAAAGGAGGTGTAGTTCATAGTACGCAATGGAAACTATATAAAGTAAGAAACTCTCTCGTCTCCTATCTCGTTCATAAGCGACATCTGACGGCAAATCTCTTGACTTTTTAAATCAATGACGTCCTTTTTTTGTCCATAAGGACAGACTAAGGTCAGAGACCATACCGCCTCGTTACGTTAAATTATTACATTTTTATATCTTCAGCGAGGCCTACTGCCCCTCTAGCACGGTAAGATTTATCCACCCATTTTTAACAGACTTCAAAATAACACCCCTCTTTTTTGTCGGGGGTTAAAAAGGAGAAGGTTCTCAATTCGTCCGAATATTTTTTTAATGTATTTTCCCCGATTGCTCGAAGACAGCTGGACCGATTTAAAAAAATTTTTTTTTGTTTGAAAGGGTATACTTTCTAGTTGGTCCCATTGTCACCAAGTCAGGATCTGATGATGGGATCCCAGGGAAATCGAGGGCAACCCTCAAATTTTATAGGCGCGTATCATGTGTTTCATGTATTTTCGAAAGCTATTCAAGTACTTGCGTCTGGTAGTCATCATCACGTGTTGATGAGGTGATGATGGAAGGTACAACTTCTTAGCGGTTAGGAGTTGGAGGATATTTTAAATTAGTATTGACGTAACCTAAAATTGTGAAAAAAAAATAGCACGCTAAACGATGTCGCGGTATTTTATCCACACTTGACGATTGAGTAGGTAAACATTTTATCTATTGCTCTAGCACGGTAGCATATGTAAATAAATAATTATAATTAGTAATGTAATAAATAAGCAATCCATAGACATACTATATTTGTCTACATTTTAGCGTACTAGACTATAATCATCCCACGATAACTCTGCATAAGATATTAATTGGCAACCCAGAAAAATCACGCTGTGGTAATACTTTTTTCATGTCACTCCATTGAGATAGGAAAGTGGAGGCGCTACATTCTTCTATATGAAGCGTGACTTATACAAATATCTGCCATATCGACACATACATGTCAAACGGCATTTTACCTCTTTTTAACTTACTGACAGCTGCATATGAATAGGAGAGACAAATAGTATTTGTTGGTTACTAAATTTGGCAGCACTCTCTGAATGACGTCACGAGCTTACGACAGCGTGGCAGGTGCCGCCATGTTCCGTGCCAAGTTTCGTGGTAGATGTACTGTCAAACGGTAGCCGGCTCCGAATATATTTGCTATTTTTGTGAGGATTACTCTAAGAAACGAGTTATCATGGTGTGCAGGACTTTGTCTTTAATAGGACAATCATGCCTTAGTGCTGCGTCAGACAGTGTAGTGTTAAAAAAACATTAATCAACCTGAATTTACCCTTCAAAGGTTAGTAACCAGTTACCTTGAATAATTCGAATGTTTTATTGTATTTTGGCATGTATCGTAACATAACGATCTCATAAAATGATTACGAACGTCTGTTTAAGTACGGTTTGTTTTATTTTCCAATGATTTTATTTATTTCAACACAAATAATTTGCATGATTTTGGCATATTAGCTTATGCGGTGCTAAGTATCGACATAGGTATCGATGAAATTCTAAACATTGTTTGATTTTTTTTTCGTCAGATTTCCTGTAAATGAAACTGCCAAAAAGAAAAGAGTTGGAATTGAAAATATAAACCCACGACATAAGACACGGTTTGTCTGCTCGATGCACTTCGACGTGTCATGCTTCAACAGAACTCTTAATGTGACGAGATTGTTGACGTGACGGAGCAATTCAGGTAATTATTATATCTAACTATATAAAATAAAACCGTGACTTACTGACTGACACACAACGTACAGCCTGAACCAGATTTGAGATTTGGAAAAAATGTCCCTTGAGTAGGCTAGAGATAAACTTATAGATACTTAATATTCTTCTTTTTCAGTCTACTCGTGCCTGTCACCTGTGTTGCCCTGTACATCAAGTGTGAGGGTAAGGTAATGTCTGTAATCAAAATGATTATAGCTTTGAGGTTTCGCTATCACGGAATAAGAAGTTGTGACAAAGTATCTTTCAGAAACTATTAGAAATGAATAAAAACTTTGGAGATGCCTAAAACTAAACAATTTTTTTTATTTTCACTTTTTTTTTTCATACAACGAGGAAGGCAAGCGAGCAAGTGGGTCACCTGATGGTAAGTGATCACCACTGCCCATAGACACCCGCAACTCCGGAGGGTTTTCAGATGCGTTGCCAACCTAGAGGGCTAAGATGAAATGCCTCTTGTGCCCGTAATTACACCGGCTGTCTTACTCTCCACACTGGAACACAACAGTGCAAGCACTGCTGCTAAGCGGCAGGATTAACGAGTAAGATGGTGGTAGCGATCCGGACGGACCTCACACAAGGTACTACTTTTGTGGGTAGTAGGACCTTGTGCCAGGTCCGTCCCGATCACTACCACCATCTTACTCGCTAATCCTGCCGCTAAGTAGCAGTTCTTGCACTGTTGTATCCCGGTGTGGAGAGTAAGATAGCCGGTGTAATTACGGGCACAAGAGGAATTCCATCTTAGCTCTCTAGGTTGGCAACGCATCTGCAAACCCATATACACACACATGTCATAACTCCTCTATAATGCGTTCAAAAACCGTAGAAAATATGAAATATCTGCAAAAACCAACATAATTTATAATAAAAAAACAGT
This sequence comes from Clepsis dumicolana, assembly GCA_963691665.1. Lineage (NCBI taxonomy): Eukaryota > Metazoa > Arthropoda > Insecta > Lepidoptera > Tortricidae > Clepsis > Clepsis dumicolana. The sequence goes on from OY829513.1 coordinate 6,576,429, forward strand.
CGATACGAAACGTCAGCTCGGTGTGTTTACTTATCTATGATAAAAAACAACAGTCAAATTCGTGACAGGTATGGATATTGTTAGAACATAGTATGCGTGTAAGGAAACGCGGCGCCCTCAAGCGGCCGTTACTGGAACTATATTTGATATACAAAAATGTCAGCTGACCGTGTAACGTATTCTGCTTGTAATAATTTGTCTAATTTATAATATACGTCTCCAACCTGAAATACAGTCTTTCCATGGTATATAACATGGTGTCAGAAGTAAAGAAGCTAAATGTTTAACGAAGAAAATATGCGAAGAAGTCAAAAGTCAACAGTTAGTCAGTCAGGTCAGTGTCCTTTGTTCAATTCAAATAAGTCAAAGTCATGAATGTCGGAAAAATGACAGATAATAATGATATCGTCTCGTCAAGGCGCAGAATAACTATTAACAGTCAATTAGAACCACTTTCGTTGCAAGGAAACCTAGCCATATATTGGAAAAAATGGTACCAAAGCTTTAAAATATACATGACCGCAAGTGAACTCAATATACAATGACAATGCAAAGAAAAATCCGTTAAGCAGCTGGACTTGAACCAGCAACCTCGGTAATCCGTTGGTTGGTACGGATTACCGAGGTTGCTGGTTCAAGTCCAGCTGCTTAACGGATTTTTCTTTGCATTGTCATTGTATATTGAATTTCATTCTATGAATGTTTCATAAAAATAAAAACAAAAATAATCAATAAAACGATTATTTTCATTTATTTTTTTTTCGCAAGTGAACTGTCAGAAGAAACCGAAAAAAGAAAAGTAGCCGTATTTTTGCACATGATAGGACAGGATTCGCTAGATGTATTTAATTCGTTCAGAGTGGATGAAAACACCATTAAATTATGTGATCTAGTCAAGAAATTCGAGGAATATTTTGTACCGAAAACGAACGTTACATACGAATCTTTTAAATTTTTTACAAGAAAACAAACGCAAAATGAGTCCATAGACGACTTCATGACAGATTTGGTTAATTTAAGCAAAACATGTGAATTTGGCTCACTTAAAGAGAGATTAATAACGGATATTTTTATATGCAACCTAAATGAAAACTACCACCATGTTCGAGAAAAATTACTACTAGAAACTGACTTAACACCAACAAAGGCACTGCATTTAGCTAAAACTCTAATTACTACACAGTCACAGGCAGCTGAACTAAATAACGGAAAACATGTCTTATATAATTGTCAAGAAAACAAGCCAAGAATAAGAGGAACAAGTCAGAACAGGACTCATCAGTCAAGAAAGCAATACCCACAAAGTCATCATTATATAGGTCAATCATCCAACAATGCAAATAGTCAACGGTCAAGATCAAAAGAGAATCGTCAGCCACAGTCGCATAATTATCATCGGTCGACGAGTCAGTCAAGAAGTGGATGTGGAAAATGTGGCCAGATCCATCGTCACAAGTGTCCTGCGACTTATGCAAAGTGTAGAAAATGCCTCAAGGCAGGGCATTATGAAGCATTTTGTAAAAATAAAATGACAAATTATATGGAGGTAACTGACTATAATAAAAGTGAAGGTGAGAATTTTTTTATAGGAAATCTCAACTCATTTAATAGTTCCCATTGGACTATAATTTTAAATGCCAATAATATTAATTTTGAATGTATTTTGGATACAGGCAGTGATGCTAATGTAATGTCTTATGATGTCTATAAATCATTAAAATTGTCAAATAAAATGTCACATTGTAATGCAAAAGTTACATCATATTCAGGAAACTCAGTCAATATAGTAGGTCAACAATATATAAATTGTCAATATAGTCATAATAGTCATAATGTAATAAAAAATATTTTGTTTATTATTGCTGATGTCAAATCACCTACTGTTTTAGGAAAACATACTTGCTCTGAACTTGGTCTTGTCAAGAGAATTTTTAATATGGATTTGTCTAATGAATGTTTAAATTTACAGAATATTTTGACGAAGTATGATTCAGTCTTTAGGGGTTTGGGTTGTCTGCCAGGTGAAATACACATTGCTACCGATCCAAGTGTGATGCCAAAAATTGATGCAGCACGCAAAGTTCCATTTTCATTGCATTACAGACTCAAGAAAGAACTTGACAACATGGAGCAACAAGAGGTCATAACCAAGGTCACAGAACCATCATCATGGGTGAGTTCACTTGTCTTAGTTGAAAAAAGAAATGGAAAACTTCGTGTTTGTCTAGATCCACGAAATCTTAATCAAGCCACAAAAAGGTCTCACTATCCTGTACCTACTAATGACTATATACGATCTAAGCTACAAGGAGCAGCATACTTTTCGACATTGGACGCTAATAGTGGTATTTGGATGTGTAAGCTTGATGAGGAAAGTTCGTTTCTTTGTACTTTCAATACACCTTTTGGTAGGTATAGATTTAAACGTGTGCCCTACGGAATAAATTGTGCACCTGGAATTTTTCATCGAATCATGACAGAATATTTTGGTGTACTCCCAGGAGTCATAGTCTATGCTGATGATATATTAGTGTATGGAGCTACACAGGCTGAGCATAATGTCAATCTACAAAGAGTTTTTGATAAAGCCATAGAAGTCAACTTAAGATTTAACAAGTCTAAATGTGTCTTTAGCGCTACACAAGTTAAATATGTTGGTCATGTCTATTCAAAAGAAGGGTTGTCCCCTGATCCTGAAAAAGTACGAGCAATAAAGGATATGCCGTCACCGTCATGTCTCAAAGATCTACAAAGGTTTTTGGGTATATTAAATTATTTAGGAAGTTTTATAAAAAACATGGCACAAGAAACAGAAATACTAAGAGATCTGCTAAAAAAGTCAAGCGATTGGCAATGGAATGCTAATCATGAAGCTACATTTATTCGTTTAAAACAGATCATATGTCAAACTCCAGTCTTAGCTCATTTTAATGTTAAAAAACCTATTGTCTTGTCAGTAGACTCAAGCCAGTCAGCAGTCGGAACTGTGTTACTGCAAGATAATCACCCAGTTTGCTACGCTTCAAAAACAATGACGTCGTGTCAACAACGAATGGCTCAAATTGAAAAGGAATTATATGCCATAGTCTTTGGATGTCTACGATTCCATCAATATATATATGGTCAAGTGGTGAGTGTTGAAACAGATCATCGTCCTTTAATAACACTATTTAAAAAACCATTGGCAGAAGTACCTACACGATTACAACGACTAATGCTAAAAATACAAGTGTATGATTTGAAAGTAGAGTACAAACCAGGCTCTAAAATGTACATAGCCGATTCATTGTCAAGAGCACCACTACCAGAAAGTAGTGAGGACGAACTAGATGAAAATGTAACTATTCATGTCAATTTACTCAAAAATAATCTACCAATATCCAGAGAAAGACTTGAATGGTTGGAAATAGCAACAATGGAAGATGAAACTATGAAGTTACTGAAAGAATATTACATGAAAGGATGGCCTACAAGCAAGTCTCAAGCTAATCAGTTAGTCATACCATACTGGAATTATCGTGATGAAATACATGTCATAGGAGCTCTTCTAATGAAAGGTAAAAGTTTCATTATACCTACAAAACTGCGACCAGACATATTAAAAATGATTCACAGTGGTCACCAAGGCATAGATAAATCAAAAAACTTTGCTAGAGGAATAGTATTTTGGCCTTTAATGTCACATGATATACAGAATATAGTAGAAAGTTGTACTACTTGTATGTCAAACAGGAGTTCAAATCCATCAGAACCTTTGATGCCACACAAAATATGTGAATTTCCATGGCAAAAAGTTGGTATTGACTATCTTATGTACAAAAGACAAACAATTGTTGTTATAGAAGACTATTATTCTAACTTTATTGAAATAGCTCATGTCAACAGCACAAATGCCAGACAATTAATCACAGTCTTGAAGTCGATATTCAGTCGTTTTGGCATACCGGTTGAAATCATAAGTGACAATGGTCCACCTTTTAATTCCACGGAGTTTAGGCAATTTCTAAAGGAATGGGGCATTGAACATAGTTCCACAAGTCCCTATTTACCAAAGTCAAATGGTTTAATAGAGTCAGGAATAAAGGTCGTAAAAAGAATACTTACAAAATGTGATACAGCAGGTACTGATCCGTATTTAGCTATGCTACAGTATAGAACTACTGCAAGAAAAGACTTACCGTCACCAGCACAGTTACTGATGTCTAGAACACTACGAACACAGGTACCTACACACCTAAAACATCTACAACCGAAAGTATATAGCTACAAAGAATATGTGGAAAATAAAACAAAAGGTAAACAACAACAACAATTTTATTATGACAAGAAGGTTAGTAAGCTACCAGAATTATATATAGGATACTCTATATGGTTTAAGAAAACACCTGAAGGAAGATGGCTTACAGGAAAAATAGTAGAGAAATGTAGAGAACCAAGGTCTTACATAGTAGAGTCTACAGAAGGAACTCGATATAGAAGAAACCGTCAGCATCTGCGTAAAAATAAAGCCACACAAATACCAGCGACTTCTCCCACAGCGGCACCAGATACTGTACCAATACAGAGGGAAAGGAAAAGTAAGGAAAGATCAAATGTAATAATAACAGAAAGTGAAATAGAACTGGAAAGGGAGACAGGACAAAGGCAAAGAGAAGAATGTGGAAATAATCAGTCTACCATGACACAGAATCAGTCGAGCATAACACAGGTGACTGAAAGTGCTACTCTGCCTGCAGCAAATTCGAGTAACAGCTCACACTGCTCACACCATTCGGATTCTGGTACTCGTTCAATTATTAAAACAACTAGATCTGGTAGACAAGTCAAACCACCGGTAAGATTTAATCTTGATTTTTAAATCGATTGAATATTTAAATATGCATAATGATTAATGTAATTATAATGATAATGTCTTGACTTTGATGCATGTAATTTATTAATTGAATTTATTTGATAATGTTATTTTATGTCTGACAAAGCTACTGCATCTTAATATAATCAATGTGAATAATGGCAATTCTTAATTAATGTGTAATGTTCTAATCCTAATTTAATGATAATTGTATATATGTCTAGTCTAGCTTTGCTTTTGTAAAAAAAAGGAAGATGTTAGAACATAGTATGCGTGTAAGGAAACGCGGCGCCCTCAAGCGGCCGTTACTGGAACTATATTTGATATACAAAAATGTCAGCTGACCGTGTAACGTATTCTGCTTGTAATAATTTGTCTAATTTATAATATACGTCTCCAACCTGAAATACAGTCTTTCCATGGTATATAACAGATATGATAATGCCTTCTGCTTCTGAACTTGTGAACTGAAAGAGTACTTATAATATGTGTGTAAATAGAAGTAATGTATGCAACTCTAGATAATTAGGCCTTAAAACACTCGTAATGTAACAGTTGCATAAACTACTATAGCGTAGATTTTATCGATATCGATATCTGCATACGCTTAACAGTCCCAACCCTAGGAAAAGCAGCCATGTTACGTGCCAAAGTAGGTATACACGCTAATTCTGTAGGTATCGCCGGTCCACTTGCTATTAGGTCTGTGGCCGAAACTGGTCTTCCACTACGAGGATCATCTTCCAGGCTCTCACGACCTAACTTAAACTGCTTTGACCAAAACTTTATAACAAATTCGGAAGAACACGAACTGCCAAACACACGTAACATACGCTGTCTGATCTCCGAAGGCGTATTCCCTTCTTTAGTCAAAAACTTAATCACCGCACGCTGCTCGATTATAACCATTTTCACTTTTTCTACCGACATGTTTGAAACAATTGTAGGAGACAAATAAACGTGATGCAATAAACAAATGAATGTAATACATTTTGAAAATAGAATAACAAACGAATATAAATCCATACCAGCCAGCATTATTTTTGTATATATTTCTGACTAAGGAGATTACTTATCAGCCGCCCCTCGTATGCTCGTATTCCTTAAGTGTCTGCCAGCTGCTGCTCGCCGTAGCTCGCCGTAAAGTACACTATCGCTTTACGGAAGGCATGAGCAGCTGACAGGACGCGACTAGGACAGACTGACAACTCTGACGGTGACAGGACGATAGAGTACTATACAGAAATTTACAAAACACATCAGATGTGGCTGTATGGACTCAGTTCCTTTGCCTATCCCTAATGAGATGAGTTAAAAAATAAAGAAGTGAGAGGTTATGAGGTTATATTATATTGTTTTGCTTGCAATAATAAATATAAATATTTGTAGCCCAAAATCTCAATGGTCGATACCATTTATTTCACTCGTGTTCTTTATGTGCTTAGCTGAACTTAGAAAACCATCATACTGGCGTCGGAAAACTACACTAAGGTGAGACATGGACATAGATAAACTGCTTTTAGGTACCTCCAATTTATTTTAGTGAGAAAATTTACTTTTACTCGCAAATCAGATACAACAGATAGGTTTAATATTATGCGGAATTAATATGGGTACAAGGAGACATTGAGTGGGATTTTGTTTGTCAGACCTTGCCTGTATTTTGGGTATCTTTTTTAAAAGCCCTAAATAAAATATGTACTGTTTTTTTAACCGACTTCAAAAAAAGGAGGAGGTTCTCAATTCGTCGGATTTTTTTTTATCAATTTTTTTTTATTTATTGTTATTTTACATATATTTGCAGAAAATGCTGGACGGGTGGTACTGCCGGTCCATTGCCAACATGCAGGCGACGGAAGCTGCAAGCATAAGCAGCGCTTTGCCAGCGGATCCCCCCCGCGCACCGCCCCAGCAGGAATATTCGAGCGACAGCAGCAGCGAGCCCGAGCCAGAAACCAACTACAAATCACATTACCTTACCCTTAAAAAGAAGCTAAAATATCTCATTTATGTGAGCGCTATAGATAAATGATATATGCAAAGACATTGTCAAGAAACTGCCTGTAGCTCAGTAACTACCGACAAATATGCAGCCTACTCGGCCTAGTTGGTGCTTCAGTCAAAGAATATTCCACTTGCACCACACCAACTTCATATTTCTGCTCAGCCATAAAACTCATGGGACTCAATCATGGTGTTGGGCTAAACTGTGATCCATTTTATTTCACAATGGTAGAGTAGTGCTATGATATGAGGGAAGATGAAAACAAATGAATAGTGCAGAAATTAATGAAAAAAGATACATGCTTTTATTTAGTTTTAATAATTAAGGATAAGCACAGTTTTTTCGTTTTCGTTCTGCCAATAAGTGGGCCACTTCTGCTATTTGTTGACTTCGTCTGGGCCATGTCTGCACTTCTGTGTTCTTGGCAAAAATTAGGGTGCGGGATAATTCCTTGTGCAAATGTGGTCTTGACGAGGGTACCTTGGACCACATATTCTTCAATTGTTCCAAATCACGATATTCACTGTATGATGTTCTACCTAGGAATATTCCATGCCCTATCAACTTTCAATCTCTTTAATGAACGCCCCCCTTGTAAGTGTTCTTATCAAATTTATACATTCTCGTAATATAAAACTAGCAACTTCTTAGCACCTTAACAACTACCCTTCCTTTTTTTTTTCTCTATCTTCTGCTTTTAAAAAAAAAAAAAATGCTCCAGAAAAATAACAACTTGTTCAAACGTTTTTTGCTGTCTGTGCTGTCAATAACTTTGTGTTTATGTTATTTGTTTTAGGTCACCCATCTGTTCCTTTCTAAAAATGAAGAATTCTTAAACCAAACAATCTTCTCATGTGTGCAATGTCTAAACGCTGACATTGGCAAAATACTCCTTGCCATAGATGCAAGGGTGAAAGCCATAATTTAAAAAAAAACCACAGTTTTAATAAGATTTTTTTTTTCTTTCAGGAAAATGAATGCTTCCAAGATGCTCTGAGATGTAGTCAGAAAAGGCTGCTGAAGGTTTCCCGGGACCGCAGTTTCCTCCTGGACAGGTTACTGCAATATGAGAAGCCAGACAGCTCAACCTCAGAAAGTGAAGACACAGAATCATCTGATGACACTGATTACAACCGTGCTGACATCCTAAAACGGTAAGTCAATAAAAAAAAAGCAAGCATGAAAGAAATTATGACTTTCAAATTAACCATCAATCCTTGGTTGAATATTGAGAATTTATAGGACAACAACCATTGATATACAAAAACAGACGTATATGCTACCGCTTCACCGCGTGCGGACAAGCAATTGCAGGTGATTAGGTGATTCTGTAACTTTATAGTATCCCTTGATGTTTGTCATTATGTCAGTCTAATGACAGCTAATGAGTGAGGGCCGCATTTTGTCAGCGCTGAACAGTTGCGTGTTGCGTGGCCTTTCTTTAATGTTTTATATGTACATATATCAATGACAACAACTGATGCATAAACTAAAAACAATATGGGTTCATGGTTTACATGTCAGCTACGAATAATAATATCTATGGAAGCGTAAATAATCCTAAAAAAACCGGCCAAGTACGAGTCGGACTCGCGCACCGAGAGTTCCGTACAATTTTTTTACCGCTTTTCCCCAGTGTTTTAAGTTGTCCAGTGTTAGCAGAGCCCAGCTCCGAAGCAAAATGTACGCAGTGTGGGTTCATCTTATATTGGTCTGTGAAATCTACAGACAGACATAAAAATTTAAGATTTTGAGATTTTTCTCAGTGGTCGTGCTACAAGAGTTACAATCATACCACATTTCATGTTTCTAGGACAACTGGAAGTACCCTTTAGGTTTTCACGCAAATCGTATGGAAACTGCCTTTTTAATTACTGTATAAAGATACAGTAATTGTTTGCGTTGACTTGAAGTTTGATTTTTTCACAGCTTCAGCTTAAAAATGGCTCCACCCTATAGGTACCATGATAGGCGTGGAAAAATATATGAAGTTCGCCGTGCGCCAGACAGGAGTGACATTCGTGACGTGCGGGCTTGTGTCGCGAGAGTTCCGATTTTGAAATTATTATTATGTTTTGTGCAATTTAGTATTTTTCAAATATGCCATCGTGTGTCGTGCAGGGGGTCGAGCACGACTTTACGAATGCTGCGTAACGTTACGGTTATCGTATCGGGATCGAGAAACCTCATACTAAATTTTAGTTCCAAATACGCTCACGGGCGGGCGCTGTTCCAAACGCCATACAAACTCGACAACGTTTACTATTCGATTTTACATGACGCAGCATTCGTAAAGTCGTGCTCGACCCTCAGTAGCGTAGAAACCATACGGATATGAAAAACACTAGAATTACCTTTCTTATGTAAGTAAATATACATTTTAAAAACCCACACTTGACAATCACGCCGTCCTCGCTAAGTGGGATAGCTGGATGATTCGACCGAACATTGTAGAAAAAGTCCAAGCGTATCCGAAGCGTGTCGGTGTCGCCGCTCGCTGGCGAGCTGCGATTTTCGATGTGCGAGTGTCATTCATTATGTCAGTGTTATGTTATAGGGTCATATTTTCGTGTGTCGATTTATGGGCATTATTCTTCCATATCTTTGTAGTTAGCTGCCTGTCAGTAGTGTTAACTGGTAGCATGTTGAACGGTCGTTACGGTGCTTTGAGAATCTCCTCGTAGAGGGTGCCGAAACGCGTCAGCGTATAGTGCAGTGGTGGTGGTGATGGTTGAGTCTGTGTGGCATGTGTTGATTCGTGTAGCAGTGGGGGTGGAGGTGTTGCATGAAAACATGCATTTGCCACATAGACGTATTTTTCACGTGTGGTCGCGGGTGAGCAAATTAATTGTTTTTAGTTCATGAATATGGACCTCCGCAAAATAGATAACGCCTGATTCAATCAATTCGGGCTATAGCGAGTCAAATATCCGCTAGAATAGATAGTGTCAAGTGAGGTCTATCTGTCAATTTCCACCAATCATAGGCCACATAGCTTGTCTCTCATTGGTGGAGAATGACAGATAGACCTCACTCGACACTAGCGATCCTAGCGGATTTTTGACTCGCGGTAGCCTTCATTACAACTGATGCACTTGTCATGGCCATGGCAACACACAGATTTGTAGTAGCAGGTGTGTTGTTTTACTCGGTCACAAATGTGAAAAAATATTACTCAAGTGATTTTTATTTTCAGAAAAAAAATTGAAGCAAGCGCTGCACATCAAAGTCTCTCCACTGCTGCTCCTAATAAGGGGGCCAATGCCGTCAAAAGGAAAAGAGCCGTTGTTCCTAAGAAGCCGCCCAATACTGCACATCCTGTAAATAGTTCAATTAAAATTAAAAAAAATAGTTGAGAATAATCCAGCACATAAGATACTGCATGAAAAGAGACTTTGTTGTATCCAAAAACTTATTATTTCGCAGAATAAGTACAAGTGTTTTAGCTAAAAGTTATGGTCTAGCAAGGTTAAATATTTATGATTTGTATTAATATGTATCTCATTTGAGTTAAGTAGGTTAGACTCTGAATGGCTTAATTGAAAAATTCAACTAGATTCTGGTTGTATTAAAAAATCGGCGAAGCGATGGTTTCTACTTGGCTTTCAAAAAGATAAAGTACTAATCAATGAAACTCTTAATTCCAGCATCAAGGTAACATGTCCATGCTGGCGAAAGCGTCCCCCGCCCTAGGGTTCGGGTTATCCCCCGGAGACGGGCACATGACGCCGGAGGAAGTCGAGCGGCATTTGCAGTCCCGCCAGTCTTACCTCGAGCTACTCCCGGAGCGGGCACCGCCTACCGTACCTACCGAGATGTTCAGCAATGAGCCTTCATTGGACAGGTACCTATCATTCGATTCACTGTGTGCCTTTTTAACTCCCGACGAAAAAGAGGGGTGTTATACGTTTGACAGGTGTATCTGTGTATCTGTCTGTGGCATCATAGCTCCCAAACGGATTTACCGATTTCGGTGTGGTTTTTTTTAATCGAAAGCTAGTTTAATCGAGATGGTTCTTAGCTAAGTTTCATTGAAATCGGTTTACCCGTTTTTGAAATATTGAACTCTGAAATGAAAATCGGGGATTTTTCAACTTTTCTAATAATTACATAGTTGGACAGCCGCGCCAAAGTATGCCTTGGCGATGCGAATGAAGTGACACGCCCAAGCATACCGCGTCATTTCTTGTATTATCAGCGGTAATTTGACGTTTCGTTTTTCTTAAAACACAAAGTTCTAAGGAAAGGCTGATTCAAAATTATTATTTAAATCAAAAATATCTCTTTATTATGATTGTTTGGATGATTGTTTGGAAATTAAACTAAAACTATTCCTTGTTTACTTAGGCACTCCAGTATGGAGACAGATTCTTCTTCGCCATAACACTATCAGTGGCTATGTAATGCGAATAATATCCAATCGATTGCGTCTGGCCTATTTTAATTAAAGAAATACTTTTAATTATTTATGATAAGTAATCATTAGGGTTTCACTAATTTTACACAGTTCACGAATTTAAAAAGTTAAGGATTTCGGTTTCAATTGTTTTTGAAGTCGTCGTGTGGCTGCGGAAAATGGAGTTGGTCCGTGAACATTTGACAGGCAGAATTAGATAATTAAGACTTACAAAGTGGATTAATCTGACCTCTGCCGTTGACTCCTACATGGGTCAACCGGGATAGGAAGGGTCCCAAAAACAATGTGATGACGAACCTTCAAAGACATCAATAGGGTTTCTTATTAGTCAAATCAGCAACCTTTTATGAAAAGTCAAAACGATCTGTTAGTATGAAGTTTGTATTGAATTAAGAACTATGACGTCATAATTTTCAGTGATCAAACTGCCTCCTTCTATTAGTTTTTGTTAAATTAAAAATCGTTTTAATTGCAGTAATAAGTGAGGCATCGGTTTTTAGGGTTCCGTACCTCAAAGGAAAAAACGGAACCCTTATAATCATCGGATCACTTTGTTGTCCGTCTGTCTGTCTGTCTGCCTGTCTGTCTGTCAAGACCCTTTTTCTCTGAAACGCGTGGAGGTAGCATGCTGAAATTAATATCAAATCCAAGCCTGCGATCCTTTGAAGCTGTGAAAAAATCAACCTTCTAAGTGAACGCAATCAAAAGATAGTAATTAAAAAGGCAATTTCCATACAAATTGCCGTACCTCGAAAACCTAAAGGGTACTTCCAGTTGTTCTAGAAACTTGAAATTTGGTATGAAGGTAGCTCTTATAGCACAACCACTCAGAAAATTCTCAAAATCTTAAATTTTTACGTCTGTCTGTAGATTTTGCAGACCAATATAAGTTGACCCCACACTGCGTACATTTAGCTTAGGAGCAGGGCTCTGCTAACACTGGACTTCATAAAACACTGGGGAAAAGCGTTAAAATCTTTTTACGGAACCCTCGTGCGCGAGTCCGACTCGCACTTGGCCGGCTTTTTATGAATATTTTCGGAAGCTTGATAAGTGAAAATGTAAAATGATTTTATTTTGACGTCAGTAAAACAACCCTATTTAAGATGAAATTTAATAAGTATTCCAACATGGTCGTGTTTCGCTCAAGGACACGGATGATCTGCGTAAAGTTCGACCAACATCGCAATATACTTACCTACGCAAGAAAACATTGATTGACGGTGTGCGTCACCGAATACAGGAATGCGATATATATATAGAGAAGTTTAGCAATCTTTGGGTAGGTACCTATTGCAATGAATCAGATACAAACTACCTAGCAGGAAGAAACGTGTATGTGAAAGCTGTTTTCCCGTTAGGTCTCAAACTTTTTGTTTGATGAGCGGGGAACACCTAGTGCCGTTAGGCCGTTAGCCGTAAAACTCAGGACAAATTCAACGGAAAACGCCGAAATTCAGTTTCCAGATTGTTTCAGGTGATGGGTTATAGAGATGTACGTGTATAATGTGTACGGTATACGAGCCTGAAACTGAAAGTCGAACTCAAACCATCAAATACTTATTGCACTTTCTCGCAGCGCAACCACAAAGATGGTCTCCACGTTTGTCGCCAAATCGGGTCACATCACATGGCAACTAGATATTTCTCTTAGGTCGACTTGCATCTTTCATGCGGAAAGTTGTATTTTTAACCGACTTCAAAAAAGGAGGAGGTTCTACGTTCCACTGTATGTATGTTTTTTTATGTATGTACATAGATTATTCCGCGAATTGTAGACCGATTTTCAAAATTCTTTTTTTATTCGAAAGGGTATACTCCTGAGGTGGTCCCATTGCCACCAAGTCATCATCTGATCATGGGATCCCAGAGAAATCAAGGGCAACCCTCAAATTTTATAGGCACGAGTATGTTTCATATATTTTTTAAGGCTATTCAAGTATTTGCGTCTGGTAGTCGCCATCTCGTGTTGATGAGCTGATGATGGAAGGTACAACTCCTTAACGGTTAGGAGTTGAAAAATAATTCTGAAAATTTTAAATCAACATAAAAGTGTGAAATAAAAATCTTTTAACAAAAAAGTAAAACCGCCTTCAAAAAAACCTTTGAAAAAAACGTCAAATAATCCTCTAAAGCCTAAAGTTTTATGGCCTAGCACTAGCAGAAATATGAAGTCGGTGCTTCATTCAAAGAATATTCCGCTCGCACCGCACCGACTTCATATTTCAGCTAGTGCTAGGCCATAAAACTTTAGGCTTTAGAGGATTATTTTACGTTTTTTTCAAAGGTTTTTTTTGATTAATACAGTTGCTCAAAAAGTGGTACATTTTGTAGCTACGTTCCATGCGGAAGGTGTATTTTTCGTACTAGTGCTTTTTACTTTTCTCAAGGCGCTGACGGATCTTCTCCGCCTTCCTCCTCCTGGGCGCCGGCGGGTGGTGGTGGGCCGCCCCGCCCCCTCTTTGTAATTTTTTCTCAAATGTATTAAAAAACGTCGTTTGGTACACGTGCGGAAGTGTCATTTACAATGCACTTGCTCGGAAAGTGCACTTTGATGTGGGTCAACATGTTCATAGAAAGTTAGTCTTTTTAGCACGAATTCGCAAGTGTGCGGAAAAAATATATGGATATCTATTTCCACACGTGTGTGGAGAAGTAGTTTTTTAATTTACTAAATGTCAAAAAGTTGTGTCCAAACTAGTGTTTAACAGAATGATACCAAAGAGGTGTGACTTTATAATTCAGCTTTGCGCAAATGATAAAAGATTTGACGAAACTAAGTTAATAATTAAAGATTTATTATAGTTAAAATATAAAACAGAAGTACATGAAAAATTTTTTTTATTATAAGGTCTTAGAATAAAAATACGATCATGGTTAACATAATTAAGCAACTCTAATTCGGACCTTGCAATGCGCGCGCCGCAGCGCGCCACAGATAAGTATAGATCTGTACTCTTAGCTCATCATAGAGTTCCCGCCAATTAATGGTCCAAACTTTTTATAAACTTTTTAATTTTGTCAAGCAATTTTTAACGGTTGGTAACAGTCTATAGAATAAAAATTAGGAGTCAGGAACATAATTATTTTTCATTTTGAAGATTCAAAATACTTGTTGTAGAAAGTTTCAAAATAATTTTAGGCCTACAAAATTTATTTGAGATTATTTCGCCATACTGCTCATTTAATTTAAGTCTGTGGTAGGTATTTGTTTTGAGTTTTATTATGTATATTTTTGTTTCCTCGCTTAATGCATTGTAAAACGTTGTATGACATACGTGGGGAAGGCAATTTCCAACTCGTGTCGGTTTAAAACACTCGCTTACGCTCGTGTTTAAGATCACCGCCACTCGTTGGGAATTGCCTACTTTCCGCACTTGTATCATAAATAACTATTTCACTCGTCCCGGTTCTCGACCCTCGCCTTGCGGCTCGGGTCTAGACGGGACTTGTGCATAATGACATACTTTCCGCACTTATATCAAAAAGTACTATTGTACATACCTTAAAATCAAAGATAAATTGCCTGGTCCATGTTTACAGACTGAAAAAGCAGTTATGCTTTAAAAATGATTAAGGCGCTTCCCTGACCCAGACGCTGAAATGGCTGCTTTTTAGAGCCTTTCTGTAAATTATTATAACATCTTAACTTGTTTTTCTATGTTATATATATATATTTTTTTCCTATTTAATACTTATGATATCTGCATCACAAGTAAATCATGTCGCAATTAATATTCTGTCACTACATCATAAGCATATTTTACTTTGACTCGTGACATACACCAATGTAGTATAGAGAATTTAATAGGCTAGGATTTCTATGTTTAACATTATTAAAATACCTTTTTATAATAATCATCATCATCATCGGCCTATTTACGTCCCACTGCTGGGCACCAGGCCTTTATTTAGAATATTTAAAACAATAATAATAAGTAATTTATGTAATCGGTGCAAATTTTGCAAAAAAAAAAACGAAAAGACGCGTTATTTGTGATAACACTGTAAAATGAAGTTAGACTGATATTTAATAGATGTCGTCATTAAAACGCAGTTGTTTAGTATACAGTGGCGTGCATCGTGCACTGCTTGCCTTCAAAATCAAAATATTAACATTATAATATACGTATACTTACTTACGTATTTTTCAGATGTAATAATACTCGACTTAAATGTCATTATTCATTCATTTATATTTTCATAAAAACAAAATATTTCAAATCCGCGCTTAAATACGTTTCAATCCGCGCGAACGCGACGTGTTACTTTCTACGAAAAAGCAGCACGCCGAGTGCTTGCCCGACACGCACACTCTTATGACCCGTACCCGGTACCCGGGATCGAATCCGGGCAAGAATGTGAAACTTTTTCCTTTTTTTTTAACTTTGGGCATCCCATGGTTATTCACTACTGAATATCATACATAGATCTACCTACTCGAAATTCCCTGCCTACCCTGGCTAAAAACTCTATGCACGCCACTGTTAGTATAAGTGAGGTGGGGTGAGGAAGGCGCGAAGCGTTCAAGGTCATCCTATCAGGGAAGCATCTTAAGTGTTTTAAAAACTATTTTTAATTTATGAAAAAGACGAAAAGTGCAATATAACACAGAATACTTATTTAGGTAGTTCAACTGCATATTCTTCTCCATTCCCGAAACTTTCAGTGCAACTCTCGCATAACGTTGTTTCAAATATTAAATTCGCCGACTTAAGATTTTATTTAAGTAAATGTTTTCTTTTGTTGCAGTGAGTCAAATGACGTTTTGGAGAATTCCCCGAATGTGGAAGAATGGTTTGATTAATTATAACTGTAAGAAACTTGTAATTTTAGGGTTCCGTACCTCAAAAGGAAAAACGGAACCCTTATAGGATCACTTTGTTGTCGTCTGTCTGTCTGTCAAGACCCTTTTTCTCTGGAACGCGTGGAAGTAGCATGCTGAAATTAATATCAAATACTCAAGCCTGCGGTCCCTAGAAGCTGTGAAAAAATTAACCTTCTAAGTGAACGCAATCAAAAGATACAGTCATTAAAAAGGCTGCTTCCATACAAATTGCCGTACCTCGAAAACCTAAAGGGTACTTCCAGTTGTCCTAGAAACTTGAAATTTGGTATGAAGATAGCTCTTATAGCACAACCACTCAGAAAATTCTCAAAATCTTAAATTTTTATGTCTAGATTTCACAGACCAATATAAGATGACCCCACTGCGTAAATTTTGCTTAGGAGCAGGGCTCTGCTAACACTGGACTTCTTAAAACACTGGGGAAAAGCGTTAAAATCTTTCTACGGAACCTTCGTGCGCAAGTCCGACTCGCACTTGTCCGGTTTTTTTTTAAATGTTTTAAGATGACTAATTGATAGGATTTGATACTAATAAACAGTTGCTATTTTACTCATAGTTTCTATTAACATCCCACACAAGATAATTTTTAGTTTAATAAGTTAAGCTTTAAATCTATATACCTATCTCCACAGGGTTCGTTTTAGTGAAGTTTTTTTTTCAAAGTAATAACTTTACTGGCTGAAGTCTTACCGGCTCATTAACACGAACCCTGTATATGTAAGTATATGAAAGAAAGTCATGTTAGTTAAATACACCATTTATAAGTCACGAACGGCTGCATGGAACGATCTTTATGATCTTTGAATTGTTGGATTCGTCTCCGCTCCAAATAGCAGAATAACTATTAAGAGGGAAAATTTCACGAACAAAAAAATTAACATTACCTTTGTAATTTATCATGAGCTTTTCGGTGAAGGAAAACATCGTGAGGAAACCTTGCACACTCCTGCGAATCAATGATGTGTGTGAAGTTCCCAATTCGCACTGGGCCCGCGTGGGAACTAGAGCCCAAGCCCTCTCATTCTGAGAAGAGGCCTGTGCCCAGCAGTGGGGCATAAAAAAGGCTGGTGATGATGAAAAAAATATAAGGAAAAATCATTCAATCATACATTTTCTATGGAATGGCCTATCTATCGTGAAGTTACGAAGTTCGCTGGGACGGCTAGTTAAAAATAAAGTGCAATTTTAAATATATTATATTTTGGATAAATATTTATGTTAGACAATTACAATGTGGCTTCAAGCG
Source organism: Clepsis dumicolana (assembly GCA_963691665.1). Lineage (NCBI taxonomy): Eukaryota > Metazoa > Arthropoda > Insecta > Lepidoptera > Tortricidae > Clepsis > Clepsis dumicolana. The sequence continues at coordinate 6,593,798 of OY829513.1, forward strand.
CGGGAACGAAATTCTATTATATTCTATGTATCACGCTCAATTGTTAATCATGCGATATTGTACATTTGATAATCCATTAATCTGTAATCACACACAATACATTACACTGAAGGTATACGTATCAAATAAGCATGTAAATCACTCTTAACTTCATAATATACATATAATGTTCATACCACATATTTCAACAAGATGAAGTCAATGAAGACAATGTGTTGTGAATATTTAATTTCACTATTACTACTGCTCTTAAACACACCTACCATGCAAAGTAAACTTTCTAAGATACCTACTGATAGTTGGAAACATTTCATGTTTGATTATTTTAACGCAAATAACTGAAACCATGTGATATATATTTGTCGAAGCCAATTATCCTAATACAGCTCATCTCTAAAAACTACATTCTATAGTCATGTGTCATATGAAAACCTTTATGTGGTGAGATTCCTATGAACTACACATAACCATATTAACACATACCAACAACATCATTATTGTACGTAGGTAATTTTGATAATCTCTTAACATGAGTACATTTACAGTGTATAATGATAACTGGGTGAGCTCATTTCTCTCCATCCGTTATCTGCCAAATACATATACATAATGGGCAATGGGAGTCTGTTCTAACAGATTTCATGTGTAGACATATATCTAACATATTTACTTCCATCAACATAGGTATAAGGTCCAAGGATATTGCATGCATGTATAATTTTTCGTAGTCACTAGTTCGATTGGGCTTATATTTAACAAACCTTTCTAAAACAAAAACTGAGGAATGTATGAATAATGATATGACAACAAAATGTTCCAATACTTATAGCAAATATTACATTCTATACCAAAATAAATCTCTGATAGGCATATATTTTAACAATTAACAGGAACATCATAAGAAAATAAAATACTTAAAATATGTATGACAATAATTTGCCATCACAATGCCATTGTTCTTTTCATATAATGGGTATTAATTATTTTAATACAAGCATCTATGTGGAAATTATAAATCATGCTTATTACAGCTTGACTTTTATTTATACATGTTCTGTAAACAGGCTAACAGATAACACCCACTGATGAACATCAATCCAGCACCTATGTTAGATAAACCAATAGAATTACAATATGGTGATAAACACATAACAGACAAATCTTCTCACTTTGGTATGCTCAAACATGTTACACATTTCCTCATTTCATTCACATTACATCTGAATTTTCGATTTAGAATACAAAAACATGATAAATTTATTTTATTAGTTATTTCCAAATAACATGAAAATAAAATTACACCCAGTGTAACATTTGCCAAAATTACTTATAAAAAAATATATACAAATAAAATTTTACTTACGGTACATACTTAAAAGTACCATATTTCAATTGTACAGTGAAACAAAAATAACTAAACTAATTTAAATAATTTTATATTAAAATTAAGCCTGAACTTGCATGTCTGCAAGTCTGCTTAATATTACAAACAAATAAAATGATACAATAGCCCATTAAACGCTAATATCATATTCTATCAATGAAAATCCGATTTACAAGACAGTTGAATTGTTAGATTCATTTTTACATTATGTATTAAACAAAATTATTATAATGGACTATCTAATATAATTTTTCCTAAATTGTATTGTATGAAACTCAAATACAGCTGTTACTGGCTTCTGACGCAATATTAACTTGAAAGTCAGCAATCAAATTTATCTCAAAATTGTACATGAGATTATAAATTCCTACTGGATCACTGAAATGTTCATAAGTGTCTTTTATAACATGCTCCCATATAGCATTGTGTCATTACTGCAACCATGTACCTATTAGCAACTAACCAATATCATCAAGTATGGTGTTTCTACTTGCATTCTGCTAACCTTATTAAAACTGGTCTGCAAGCAAGTCACAAACTTCTTGTGAGACAGATTCCTTGCTAGATCTTACTGTAAGTCTAAACATTTGAGCTTGTTTGTTCGGTTCCAACCGCATGAGGCACCCCACTTGTTGGACTCTAGTATGAACAATACCAGCACACACAAAGTTATCAGGATTTGGATCAATACCATCTAATAGTTGCATACCAAATCCAGCCAGTTTGGTGCGTGTGGCTGCAATATCAATAGATCCCTGTGCCTTGAAAATTTTCTGTGCCCTTTGCTGTTCACCTCCCAAGTTCTTCCATCTTGCAAAGAAAGATTCTCCATTCATTTCAGTTGGCTCAAAGAATTTGTTTAAAGTCAGTGGAAGCTTCATTGTAATTTTTTGTGGTACATTGTTGTAGATAAATGCAACAGACATGCTTGGAGTATCTAGGAAATCTTCAATGCACTCAGCAGTTAACATTTGTTGAATTTGGGCACCAGCTTCCAATATTGGTTCCATAGGTTTCATCTGGACATTTAATTTGTGCATGTCAGTCCAGTGTAATTCAGGATGAACACTTTGAATGGGGAATTGGGTCTTGTTGCCGTAGAACAGACCAATTCTGCCGAGATTCTGTCTGAATTCACTTTTAACTCCAATTTGAATCAATTCATTTTCAAAGAGAACACCATTATTTTTAAACAAGAACTTCTTGATGTTATTTTGTGCAACAGCACTTGGAGTTATTTTTGGAGTTGTATACAAGTCCCCAAGGACATCCAGTAATCCATTGCCAGTGGTGGGAGCTGCAGAACCAGGAGGTGTGGACAGTCCCAAAAGGTCTGCACTGGACGCATTTGTATTGTTTGTAGAGTTGACAACAGGGGCTGGAACTGGTGAAGGCTGAGGACTCTTTGATTCTCTCATGTCATCAGGAATACGACCAGGCTTTTTCTTTTTCAGTACAGCCAGAATTGATGATTCTCTTTCAGGGAATGCAGGCATTTCTTCCAATACTGTTGCCAAAACATCAGAACTTGCGACTATACTGAGCTGCAAGTACTCAGATGCACGCTGTTGTAACTCAACATCAGCTGATCGCAAATTAGAGTCAGCCCGAAATACTTCTTGAACACGGTTTTTGATCTCTGGAAACAGGTTGACCAGTTTGATGTATGTTGAAAGCAACAGAGCTCTAGTTGCAGCTGAACAGAGGTGGTATTTTGAGTGAAGCAACTCAAATTGAACTAGAGGAGAAGACCGTGTGTCCCCTGCAATCAAATTGCCAAATTCACCAAGTATGTACCCTCCAACTTTGACCATGTTCTCATGGCAAGTAGGTGCCTGCAAAGCTTCAAAAACAGTTTTTGCTGCATATCCTTGAACTTCCTCTCTGTTGATGACAATCTGAATAACTCTGTACCAGACTTCTTCAGACACATAGTCCCCAGCAATTCTTATAAGATTAAGAATCACATCAACATACCAGGTATAATCAGTGGCATACTTTTCTGCTAATATAGCAACTTTCAGCACCATCTCTTCTCTGATGGAATAGTCAGCTGTCTCTAGATAAGCCAGCATCTCCTGTACTATTTCTTCAGCGTTTGTTTTATCACACATAGCATAGAGTAAATCAACTGCTTGCTGTCTTACTGAAACATCTTTCTCCATTTTCATTGAAAGAATGACTACTTCTTGATGTTTCTTTACAGCCTCATGTGAGAATTCAGATGTCGCCAGATGGCACATGGACTCAAGAGCCAAGTAACGTAAATTGGTTTCACGGTTGCTAAGGAATTGACCTAACTGGTTGCATGCCCTCACCAACAAGTTAGGCTCACTGTCATTGTGAATGATAAGACTGATGGCTTCAAAGAGAACAGCATTTTTGGCATTTGAGTGCTGCACTTTTTTGGACTTAGGAGGTTCCTGAGCTTTATTAAAGATAGTTTCTAGACATTCGGAAAGTCGACCTCTTACACCAGGCTCCTCTGATGGTGGAGTGTAGTTTTGAAGCAATCTCAACAGTTTAACAGAGAGCCAAGGGGCTGGTACAAAGTAATAAGTGTAATCTTGAAGATCTGTGTAGCTAGCAGTTACAATGCGGCTCAACCGAGCCACAGCAAGGGTCACACACCCTTTGTATTCTTCTGGGTTCTTCTTCACCAAAGCATCTATGAGAGATGTTGCAGCTGTCACTACTCCCATATGGGGATCATTCAGTAAATGGATGATGCGAGATGTCCACTCTCCTCCAGGTATAATTTCTGGTGACTTACGAAAAAGTCTAAGAAGGCAGAGAGCAGCAGACTGTTTGACAACATCCATAGTGTCTCCAGAGACAAGAAGTTTGGGGATCTCAGTGGCAAAAGCTTCAGCCATATCCTTGCTGCCAATATTGGCAATGCATTGGAGAGCAAGGTTGACATGGATGGGATTGCGCGACTGCAGGTCGTTCTTGATGCTCTGGATAATCAGCTTGATAAGGTCACTGTTGGTATTGACCAGCACAGATATAAACAGATACCCAATCTGTTTCTCGGAATACTTGTTGGAAGACAACAGGTTGACCGCTTCCATGTGTCCGAAGTCGATATCGTGACCGAGCAGGAATATGAATAACAATTTGCAGACATATTTCTTTTTCTGATATCCATCGAGGGTTTTGTCCCCTTTGAACTTACTTCTGATGTTTGCCAGTTCCTTATTGATCCTTTTTATCTCGGCTTCTTTACTTTTACAGTTTCTTATGTCCGATATGAAGACTGCGAGTCCTCGCATTCCATCTCCCCTTACGGCAGGCATATTGCCAAGTGACTTGTCGAACACCAGTTTTATGCCTTTTCTTTACACTTCAGGGAAAAAGGTGAAATCCCGGGCACTACCACTACTCCAGGAGGCGTAAATTTAATAATGCGGCACCAAATCGCGATTAATCAATGCATTAGTAGCCGTCATCAATCAACGATAAAATACTTCGACCGACCGAAGACGAGCTTTCTTCTACAACGCCTATATCTATGAAACTGAAACGTCAGACATTGAACTCATTGTTTATGGATCAATATTTCGTGGGGGTATTTCGGAATGCATTGGCACATACTTTGAGAAAAAGATAGTACCTTCTAGGAAAAGTACTACATTATAAGTCATTTAACAAAAATGTTGAATCACAATTAAATTGCAAGTGCCTGTTTTTTTTAGTACTTAATACTTCAACTTTTTTTTTTGTTAATTTTTTGTACAAATTTTCTTATATTGGCTACAGTGGTACAAATTCCTCTAGCCTATCTAAAATATAATACTAAAATAACTCTGTACATTGTCTGTGGAAATGTGTGAAAAAGACAAAAAGTACTTGAAGTTTTATTTACTTACTTTATTGTAGTAAAAATAAGTCTGAAATTATAAAAAAACAGTCGAGTTGTTTGGTTACACTGCATGCACAGTGTGAGACTATGAAATGAAAATCAAAGAGAATATAAAAGTTATCTCATGATAATTTAATTTTTTTTCTCCTTGTGAATTTAGTTGAAAAGAGAAAGGGACAGCTTATCTTGACAGTCTTACTCTTACTAGGTAGTTGTCTGGACTGCACGTTGAATCTCAACGCAACGCAACGCAAGTAGTCGCGCAACAAATTCAGTTCGTTTCGTGCGCTGAGTGGTTGGTTATGGTTGTTTGGTCACAAGATTGGAATTAGAAATAGGAAATAAGTTAATTTATATTTGTTCAATCACGTAGTGCTGCTATTGTTTTGGACCTCTTAATAGTTACGGTCATAATCATGCTGTCATTGATACCAGATGTGAGTTTGTGAATGACGAACCAAAGTACAAAACAACTAATGAATGATGCAGTCTATTTTCTGGACAGGCAGAGTGCTATCACGTGCTTTAAGGAATGGGATTTCAAGCTTATCCAATTCTGCTGAATTAAACGTTTCGAATAAGAAACATCCATATTTAGTATCAGTAGTGTGTGGTTTTCCTAAAGACATTGCTAATGGAAGAACACGTAAAGGACAATTCGGAGACGACGCTTGGTTCTCTACCCAATTCAACAATGCGGATGTTATTGGTCAGTCTTTATTACTGTTGTGGTTATTTTAACTACTTGGATATAGCCAGTTTATTTAACATCTTCAGTTCTTGGCATAAGTAGATAAATTGCACACTAATGTAGTTTGTTAATTCATCCATTTCAAATGGCTATTATTCTTACCCTTGACACTTAACTCATAACAACCTGGCAAAATTACCGTAAAACCTTTTTTTACAAACAATCAGGGAATTTTGTAAGTTTTACTTGTTGCAGTACAAAATTGCCTAAAAATGAACCATCTTCCTTGACACATAAACCTCAAATCGCTAATCAATGTATTGTTTCTCACCAGGAGTTGCAGATGGAGTGGGGGGCTGGCGTGCTTATGGAATTGATCCTGGGGAATTCTCTTCCTATCTAATGAAAACATGCGAGAGGCTGGTACAAATGGGCCACTTCAAATTGTCAGAGCCTGGGGACCTCCTCGCCAAGTCATACTATGAGCTGCTTGAACATAAGAAGCCTATTCTAGGTATGTGTAATACAAGGTCCAAAGTTCACTATGTTTAGATTAGTAATACCTATGAATATTAATTAAGCATCCAGCTGCAAGGTACAAAGTGCTGTCAGTAGATGAAATTGTTCCTTAATTAGTATAAACTAGTCAGTCATTCATCCTATTTGTAAATGGAGCTGTAGGCATAATATATATCTGTGTATATTGTGCATATTATGTTTATTGACACTATGTAGACTTGACTTGTGGCTAGGGTTACCACCATCTCTGAGGATATCTATGCCTAAGCTAAAGACCAAAACAACATTGCTGAATGAAATATTTGTAATTTATTTTAAAACTTAATTTTTTAAATTCGTTTTAGTAATTAGAAAATCAGCCAAATTATTATTATTATACCTATATGACTTCTTTTCTAAAACTTAAAAAAGGAATCGGGAGATACCTACCTAGGTATTTAAAAAAAATAACACATTTACTACTTCTGATAATATTTCTCTGATGAAGTAATTTCACACAACTTGCAGAAGTTCAAAATGCCTGACTTAGAATAATGCCATCCAGATACCTGAACAAGAATAATGCCATCTGGACTCCTGATCAAGACATGCTAAAATGCCTGGCAAATCAAGTGATATCCTGGCATATTGTAACTCTACTTGTGGCAGACTCTAATTAGCTGGAGTTTTCTTATGAGGAAAAAGTACCCACCTAGGTATAATTGTTTTGCATTAAGGATTTTTTCCTTATAAAATGCACCTAGTACCTAACTACAAAACTTTTAGTTGTTAATTTAGTCTAATGATTATTATAGTGGTTTAGCCTAGTTAGTCTAAGCTTTGCAAGCTATTAAAACATTACTTTATCTCTATACCAAAAATTTATGTAAGCTGATACTTCCATTAAGTCATTGGTAACATCAAAACCTTTTCAGTGTCTAAGCATTTTTATTTATAATGTGAATATGCCAAACAAACATGCCAGTGGCACAATGTATGGAAGGTGTGACTTGACTAGATATGTAGTAGACTCGACCTCGACCTTTTTAATGGTAATAATATAGGCCTCTTCGCATAGGCCTCCATCTTCTCTAATAATTTCAATTGGGTTCCATCTTGTGTCACCTTCCTCCAATGGTGTCCAACAGTGAGTTTGAGGTTGTCCACCCATCTTATTATTTGGGCCTATTTAATACAATACAAATAATGTTGGTGCAGGCAGCAGCACAGCATGCGTGATGATTCTGGACCGGACGGAGAGCGTAGTCCGCGCAGCCAATATCGGCGACAGCGGGTTCATGGTAGTCCGCGGAGGCCGCTGCGTGCACCGCTCGCGCGAGCAGCAGCACTACTTCAACACGCCGTACCAGCTGAGCCTGCCGCCTCCGGGACACGACCGGAACGTGCTTAGTGACAGGTATGATGCTCTGACTTGTTTGGCGTACTAACCATCATTCATCATCTACTAGGGCAAAACCAGTAAAAAAAAAATACTAGCTTTTTGTTGACTGTACTTGTACTGTCATCCAATATCCATACTTACCAAATTTCAAGTTAACACCACTAACCACCAGAATTTCACTACCAGATTATTGTATTTTCAGTGGATTTACAGGTTCACTAATGTTTTGTCGAAACTTGTTTAACAAAAGTTCATTTCACAAACATGTTGTTGCAAAAAATGCTCATTTCATAAATAATTACTCGACAACTATACATTTAGAAACTTTGACAGTTGACAAACATATGGAAAGACAAATTATTATTTAAAAAATGTTCGTTTCACAAATAAATCGTTTTTAAAATCGGTTATTTTGCAAAACGTGAATTAGTAAGTAAGTAAGTAAACACTTTAGTAAACATTGTTCCGTAAAAAATACTTTCTGCGTATCGAAATGCAGGGCGGTAGGTATGAAATTTATACTCGAACTCCGTAAGTTTATTGCTCCTTGCTTATTGATTTCTGAATTGGACTTCTAAGCCGGACTTCTAAAATTTTCGAGCAAATGTTTCGAAAAATATTATACTCAACCCCAATTTCTGGACGGTGTCGACGGAGTTCCGCGTACTTGAGGCGCTTCGCGCCTTGACGTAAGTCTAACCTAACCTAAACCTATTGTAAGCCTATTCATTCTCTCCGTCAGTAAGTCTGTCTGTCCGCCCGAACGTCCTTAAAAGGGCTGAGTCTTTTAAAAGGTAACGGCGATTTCATCATCATCATCACCAGCCTTTTTTACGTCCCACTGCTGGGCACAGGCCTCCTCTTAGAACGGCGATTTAATATATTTTATTTAAATAAAATAAGACCGTGACAAAGTAACAATGTATCAAACGTTGGTAGGTGATACGTTAGTTGACTATTTGATATCGTTATAAAATAACCTATTTGCCAAATTATACGATACGAAATGAAAATTTGTGAAGTTATTATTCTGTAAAATAAATTATTTGCGAAATCAGTAGTTGTGTAAAGATAGTTTTTTTAATGATGCATTTGTCAATCGTTGGTTGTGAAACGAAAATTTGCTAAATGACTGGCGACAAAGTGATAGGACACCGGACGTACAACTTAGGATGATATGCAAAAATTAAGTTTCATACAACACAAACAGTGCAAGTTAAATAAAAGCTTAAGACTTTTCGATGTAGCTACGTACATGATAATGATTTAATTATATACTTCTTATACAAATCCTGAACGAATTGAAGACAAGCTAATAAATTTGATCATTCGGAAATGGTTCTGAAAGGTTCTGAAGGCGGTTACACCCAGTTACGAATTTACAAATGTCGTACACAAAGCGGCTACGACTGGTAAGATGCGAACATAGCAGGGCATGTATTTTAGAAGATGTGGCTTCTAGTGTTACCTTTTTATCTTCGTATTATCCGTAATCCTGACGCGTATTAAGCACTAAGCAATTTCGCATGGTTTTACGACATTTAGAGTATATTTAGACTAAGACTGACAAATAGATGTTGAAGGGTAGTTTGATTAAGCCTTGGCAGAAAAGATAAGGTGACGTCGCATCGGTGAAATAATACAGGCGTTAAGATTTTTGTTTAATTTGTCTACCTGTGTTCATGTTCATTATGCTCTCTTCTGGCCCCTATTTCATCAACTTTACGGTTGTCAGTTTCCAATGACAATTCGGTGTCAACTGCTGACTTGAAGAGCTTTCGTTTTTGCGCACTCCATATTGTCAAAGATATGTAGTTCGAATTGTCATATAAAACTGACAATTGTAAAGATGGTGAAATAGGGGTCTGATCTGACCTCTTTACTGACTAACGCTCGCCGATTTGTGCAAATGGCGTGTACGCGCTCTTGTCAGCTAGTACATTTGCTTGATAGGTTTCTTGTTGATGAGAACAGGAAAGACGAATTATAAATACGAACACTTATATAAATACGAACGTGAACTGAACTTCATTGCTTAAAAACCTTATATTACTAACATGCTGATGGAGCACTGACGCATGTGCGATGTAATCGTACAGGGCGACATTAAATAAGCAAACGAACATACATTACATAACTAGATTTTCCTGCAATTAATCGATCATCGGTTCCGTAGCCATTACGAAAAAGTTGTTGAATTTTAGTAGGTTCCTACATAGTTGATTTTTTTTACTGTGTAATTTTTATTACCTGTTAACCTGTAAAGCCTAATGAGCTGTAATAGTTTTCCTTTTCAATTAATTGTATGCAATACTACAATTTTTTTTTCTTCAAATCTCCTTATATAACGGTTTCGATAGTAAGGGGGGGGTGTTGGACACTATTTAGACTCAAACAAAAATGAGCCCTTAAAAGCTACATATTTCGCAAACGAATCCCTGAATCGAAGAATAGTCTTTGCACACCTGAATTATACCTATTACATTTTGTACAACCACAAAAATGGTTGCAGTAAAAAATCACCATCATCACCATCAGTAAGCGAACGGGTAGTACCATCAGGTGCGATAGCGGTCAATTGCTGGTCAGTTTTCAAATAAAAATAAAAAAAATTAATGTTGACCTATTAAATGTATCTTAATTTCTAAGTATCATCACACGGGAACATGATCAGATATCACCAGTTTTAATTTAACTTTCCCATTCACAGACATATTAAGGCGAAATACGTTCAGACAACTCCTAAAATGCATAATTCGACTTCACAGAAAATAAATTTTTCGCCTAATAAATCTGCAAATCTAACGTTATAAAAATTTGATAATGAAAGTTTATAAGTTTTTCTAGTGAATTTGGGGACCCGAAACACGATTGATTAAACTTGCCACGATAGAAAACAATCGCGAAGTTGCCGACAATCTACCTTTTTTGCTAGAGGAAAATCTATTTTATTCGATAATGTGTCCGAATATTATAATGTTTTTTTGTCTATATATTCATTAATATTGTCACTTGTCGGGAATATTTTATTTTCAAATGGTGATTTTAATGGAAAAAAAGGTATTTTATCCTTACACGCTACGAGACATGCGCGACGGCCTGCCGGCGGCCGGCTGCTTCCTACCTACACCGATCCGATCAGTCGGGCCGAGGCCTTCGTAGAGGGTACCCGTGTTTGACGTATTAGCGCGGTACGCTCCGCTTCGTAGCCATAAATAATTGTGTATTTGTACGCTAAAAACAAGTGTGTCTGTAAATTTACTTCAACGGCCAATAAACGTAAGAAAAAGAAATTATTGCGACTAAAATTCAAGAAATGAAATTATGGAACTTGACACGGTAAACATGTCAGCATAGTATGGATCGGCATTTTTCCCATAATTATAATTAAATTATATTACACCTAGCATTTTTGGTTGTAATTTGTATTTTTACGTTGAAAGAATAAATTCGTATGAGTTCCAAATATACGTACGTATGTATAATACGTACAAGCGATTAATATTAGTTTTTACGGTTCCGTACCTCAAAAGAAAAAAACGGAACCCTTATAGGATCACTTTGTTTGTCTTTCTGTGAGTATGTCTGTCTGTCTGTTAAGACCCTTTTTCTCTGGAACGCGTGGAAGTAGCGTGCTGAAATTAATATCAAATACTCAAGCCTGCGGTCCCTTGAAGCTGTGAAAAAATCAACCTTCTAAGTCAAGGCAATCAAAAGATACAGTAATTAAAAAGGCCATTTCCATACAAATTGCCGATTTCCAAAAACCTAAAGGGTACTTCCAGTTGTCCTAGAAATTTGAAATTTGGTATGAAGGTAGCTCTTATAGCACAACCACTCCGAAAAGTCTCAAAATCTTAATTTTTTATGTATGTCTGTAGATTTTCTCACAGTTGCATCTAAACACACCCTACAAACTAACACACGTACATCTGTTAAATATTTAGAAAATTTCCTTCACGATGTTACTGTTCCGAACTTTGTCTTACCCACGGTAACACTTGCGGACGTCAACCGCGTGTTGCTGGCGATGATGAAGACGCGCGGCACTCTTGACATATACGACATCTCTGTTAACATACTCTTGTTTATCTGGCCGGTCATTTCGGGTTTACTAGTTGAACTTATTAATGGTGTATTTGAATCAGGAGTGTACCCAGATGTATTGAAAATTACACGTGTCTGTCCTGTATTTAAAGGTAAAGGGGATAGATGTGCGGTTGATAGCTACAGACCTATCACTATAGTGCCAAACATCTCAAAAATTGTTGAATCGATTTTATCAAACAGCTTATTGAGTCATCTAGAGACAAATGACCTACTGACGGATAGACAATTTGCATACAGGAAAAATAGATCTACCACACTAGCTGCGTATAAAGTGTATGACTGTATTGCAACAGCTTTGGATGGGAAGGACAAAGTAGCAGGTATATTCTGTGATTTGTCTAAAGCGTTCGATGTAATTAACCATGAATTGCTATTAGAAAAAAATAAGCACTACGGCATTAAAAGCAAAGTCTTACAATTGTTCACATCTTTCCTAAAAGGCAGACAACAGACGGTTGCAGTGATAATTGATGGGAAGAGGGTTCAATCTAGTGCAGGCGATGTAGACGTCGGGATTCCACAGGGCTCGTCTTTGGGAAATACCCTGTTCTCATTGTTTGTCAATGATCTTGCAGCCTCTGTGCCTGATGGTCAAGTTGTGTTGTTTGCGGATGACACCACAGTTGTAGTGAACGCGTGTGCATATGACCAGCTTGAACACAAGATACGCAGCGTATATGATCAGCTAAGCGATTGGTTTTCGGCAAATGGATTAATCCTTAACGTCACGAAGTCCAACGTGATGTTGTTTTCAGCCAAGAACCACACTGAGACCCCACAGGTTCATAGTCCACTGCCATTATGCAACATGACCAAGTTTTTAGGTTTTGTGATGGACTCCGGGTTAACTTGGAAACAGCATGTGGAGAAGCTTTGTGAAAAACTATGCAGTGCTGTTTTTGCATTGCGAAAGCTTAAGCCACTTGTTTCCGGGAAAGCCCTAGTCCAGATCTACTATGCTCACTTCCATTCGCTCTTGTCGTACGGCATTATTTTGTGGGGAAATTCGACGAACTCCGACAAAGTGTTTAGAATACAAAAGCGAGCTCTGCGCACATTGGCGGGTGTCAAACCACGGGATTCGTGCAGGGATCTATTTAAAACATTTGGAATATTGACGCACTACTCTCAATATGTGTACGACATTTTAATGTTAACTCGCCGTAACATTAATTCATTTAAACGCGTCAATATTCCGGGTAGAATAACCCGTCAGACCGGGCGATTGCAAGCGGTGCCACGGCGGTTGGCGCTGCTCGACAAAAACCCGCGCGTCATTGGCCCTAGACTGTACGAAAAACTACCCGCTGACCTAAAAAACGAATCTTCGGATGAAACGTTTAGACGCCAACTAAAAAAACTTCTTTTAAATAAATCGCTGTATTCTGTGAAAGAGTACAGCGAAACTATTTGACATTGAAATGTGTTTTTTTGTTTTTTTTTTTTGTTTTTTCTGTACCATAGTTTGTACCTTTGTTTTAGTATAATTATAATTATTGACATTCTCACATTCTGTGACTTAATATTATTATTATTATTTTGACATTTAATTACGTTTTATTTTATTTCTAGTTCTGTTATTGACATTGTCCCACTTTGAATTCAATTGTTTTATATTCTATATATTTTTTTATTATTATTTAATTGATGACGATCTTTTTGTGAATGAAGTATATTTTGACATGTCAAATAATATGTGTAATTTTCAAATCGAAATAAATGAATCTAATCTAATCTTTCGCAGACCAATATAAGTTGACCCCACACTGCGTACATTTTGCTTAAGAGCAGGGCTCTGCTAACACTGGACTTCTTAAAACACTGGGGTAAAGCGTTAAAATCTTTCTACGGAACTCTCGTGCGCGAGTCCGACTCTCACTTGGTCGGTTTTTTTTTTACTTATCATGCTCTTAAGTTCGTAGCTGGGTGTAAGCTGCATTTTTTTTTTCGTGTTCTAACGCGTAAAGTAAAATCTTCGTCTAAGAAGAAGGCAATTCGCTTGACACGCTGTGGAACCTCTCAGAATACATTTTATATTTAATTTAGTTTGCTTAGTAGTTTGTAGGTATTCTAAGACTTAGGCAATCAGACCAACAGCCAGGCATACAATTTTCCACAATAATTAAAGTTAACTATACGGTTTAAGGTAAAAATGGTCTTGGGTGTCGATTTCATGCAATTTGGCTGCGGTGAGTTCGAATTTGACATTATTTTCTTGATCCAAGATGGCGGATGACAGCTTAAAAATCTTGACGTAAAAAATGGTCATGGGCTCATGGGTGTCGATTTCATGCAACTTGGCTGCGGTGAGTTCGATTTTGGCATTATTTTCTTGATCCAAGATGACGGATGACCGTTTGTCATTCTTGCCGCTTAAATTAGGCAGCTGTTTAAATTACTGGAAATCGAAGTGAAAAAGTCCTATCCATATTAAGTATGCAAACAATTTTGTGATCTTTCTTCGCGCTCTGTCAATGGTGAATATAGGTAGATGCGGGGCCCCGCGCGTCAGGCGACCGTCGGATGTTTATTGCACCCCATTTCAACATTCCACGCCCGAACTTATTTCGCCTTAATATAAAATCGCTTTCCTAGACATGGCATGACAGTACCCAGTAGCACTTACATAAAAACATAACATTATAAATTATGTTATTATTTATTGTTGCTGTTTCAGACTATTAGACCAATTAATTATATCGCTCTGTAGTTATCATTGTCGTTAGAAGTAGGTACAGCAAAAGGTTATTTAGAGATAAACCTGTAAACAACATTCAAGGTTTCACTTTTCATACCAATAGACAGATAGATTTACGTAATTAGGCAATGGAACAGCACACTCCCAATAAGCAACTTTTCCCAATTACCTACTAAATTTTCTGTATAGGTACGTACCTATACAGAAGTTTTTGGGAGTGTGCACTTTCAGGAAAGTAGGTACACATTTCTGGATAGTAGGTATGCTTTACAATTATATCTTAAGCCAACCCGTTCATATGATTTTATTTAAATATTACGTGTTTGTTTTCCGTCGCAGATTTCAGACGGGAATAGAAATAACGACTGTAGCGAATACTTATCCTTCTTTCGTTGAGTCGGTCCAAAGTCCTCATGAAATCCAGAAAACAGTGCCAATCGCGCATGTATAAATTTGACAAAACGAGTTAACTTTCACTGTTTGCGGTTCCTGTCTGTCACTAATAGAATTAAAAAAGTCGTGAAGTGAAAGTTGCTCATAGAATACGGTACCGTAGGCAATTGTAACACTGAAGAAAGTAAGTAGGTACACAATCTTGTAGGTAGATTACCTTACTGTTTCACGATAATCACGATGCTCACACGATGGTGATGTAGGTAGGTACCTACATAACAATAACACGGAAATTAACCAATTTAGCTAAAGATATGTTTCTCTTATCCCGACTCTTAAATATCAAAGACTACTCGTTTTTGCATTTCAATAATTAAAGAGAATTGTTGCAATAAGTTTTAAATTCAGATACTTAGTACCTATCTAGTTATCACGTTAAAGTATTAGAGCTACATAAGCTGTCCATACTAATTTTTGATTGGCTCTGCCTCAATCGGACGAGGACGATAAATGCTCGGTAACAGGAGGCTTCGAACTATGTTCAGAATCGATAAATGATTGTACAGCAATAATATAAATATTTTGAAATAGAAACGGTATTGAGAGCCTGCCGGCTGGGAGCGGCGCGCGGGGCGGCTTGTACGCGGTTCATATAGATGGCACTAGTTTTAGTGCCACAAAAAATTCTCAAGAATAGCTGACGATCTGTCCATACGCTATAAGTATATGTCTGATATATTGTGCAGTCATTCTCCCCAATAATCACTAATCCAGTAACCGAGAAACACATTTTTCAATAAGGATACCAAAAGGTGTTGTTTTGGAATAACGCCAGATAACTTTAATTTAATCTATTTATGGAATCTAGAACGATATTAAACAAATAATAGTACGATAAAAGTACATTTTATCATATCATATAATCAGCTTAATATATGTGGTACGTTTTTAAACAGGTCTCAAATATTTGCATGGTAAATTAGATTAGATTTAGCCATTTAGATTAAGTATTATATTATAGTATTAATTCTGGGACCCTATACATCCCTTTGTAATTTAAATTTTCACAGATATTTGACCTGGAGACCCTATACATCTCCTGCTCAAATAAAACGTGCCAGTAAAGTAAAGTGTTCTGGTTTTGCTGTTTTAATAATTACTTTTTACACTTGTTTCTAAAATGCGGTATTTTTTTTTTTTCTCTCTTAATCTTTTAATGACAGAGTGAGGTTTCTTTGTGTAGTTTGTCTGTGGTTGCGTATTGTAAGAGCTAATGTAACTTGTTTTTAGAAAAAATGACTGTGCCAAGTTTCTTGCGGCGCATTCTTCTTGGCAATCATGGTCTTTCCGAAAGCGCTGGTAGACTCAAAAAAATGACGTGTAAAAGAGCATTCAACTGCCTATTTGCTGAATAAAATTTTGAATTTTGAATTTTGAATTTTGAATTTAGTTATAAGATGGGTGCTCTATGCACTAATCACTACAGGCCCCTATTTAACCATCTTAACAATTGTCAGTTTTATATGACAATTCGAACTACATTTCTTTGACAATATGAAGAGAGTTAAAACAAAAGCTCTTAGTCAGCAGTTGACACCGAATTGTCATGAAAACTGACAATTGTAAAGTTGGTGAAATAGGGGCCAGAAGATGGTCGTTTTTTATCCATACTTATTTGCTTAGAATTGATGTCATCACAGCGAGCGCCCCGTTTTTGCATATGAAAAGACGGTTACACTTCAAACGATAAAAACATGTCTAATCTACTAATCTGGACATCATTAGAATAAGCAAGGTTAACCTTGCGACCAGATTAGTTGCGTCGAAATTAATCAATTTATTGAATCAGGCGTTACTTTGCGGAGGTCCATATTTATGAACTAAAAAACAATTACTTTGCTCACCCGCGACCACTAATGACAAATAGTTATATCTGTGCGGCAAATGTATGTTTCCATGCAACACCTCCGCCTCCACTGCTACACGAATCGCATGTGTTGATTCGCACGAGTCCATTTACGAAGCACAACAACAACCGCTCAACATGCCACCACTTCCACTACTGACATATGTAAACCATGGCATGGCATGGCATGGCATGGTGTCTGTGCTTCGTAAATGGCCTCGTGGAGAGTGCCGAAACGCGTCAGCGTTTAGTATAGTGGTGGTGGTGATAGTTGGGTCTGTGTGGCCTGTGTGTTTATGTGTGTGTGTGTGTGTAGTTCGAAATTAATCCTTATTGTGTGCTCAAAATATGAATCCAGTTAAATTTAAGTAGTTACAGGTGGCTAACTTCTATAATGCATACAATTTTTCTCGCACACATATCTGTGCCAATCAATCTTCTGCAAAATCTACCGATTAATGGCAGTTACACTGTTTTCTCCACACACGTAGAGCACGAAGTCATACTGTAAGCGCCAGGCGCCACAGGCATCCGTCTGGATTCTGGGGCGAGTACCGCGGTAATTGATCTGGCCCGTACGATTGTATGTCCTTGCTGACACATTTACCCACAGTTCCGGCCGTAACTTTAGACAATAACAAACACCGCCTCTGATAAAACATCTACCAACGCTGTAATCTGTCAGATCACAGGACAAAGGAAAGAAAATTGTAAATAGCTCGATGTTGTGCCGCTCGCAATCGCACCTCGCTTTCGGCATCAGAAGTCATGTGCTCATTCCACAATCGAGTGTTGTTATATTTCTGCATCTAATATTAGAATTTTTAGCTCACTGGACATTTGCCAATTCCGAACTCACATGATGCGTTTAAAATTTATGTAATAAGTAATAACCCATGACTATGTTTTGTTTATGTTAACTTTGTAAGCCGGTAGTTGCGACAGGGATCTTCGCGTGACTCCGCCACATGCCCTTTAATTGCAACCCGTGTCTCGGACGCTCGCCGTGTCAGGTGCCAGTCCTAAAATACGATAGCGTCGATAGCAGATGACCAGACCTACGAGTTAGGGTTAGCCCTTAATTTGACAATGTACACCACAGTTACCATGATCTAAGACAGTGGTCGGCAAGCTGCGGCCCGTGACTGCTTTAGCCACTCAAATACAGCTAGCAAATGTTTTTTTAATAAAACAAATAACTATTATCAAAATTATGAACAAGTGTCTATGCTTTTATTTCAATGTGTCACTATGCGGCCCTTGCCTGTCAAAAGGTTACCGACCCCTGATCTAAGACTACCTTTTTGTATTTTTATTGAATAAATTTTTTAGGACGCCCAGTTTTCAACCATTTCAATTTAATTACATTTCTGTTGTCTGTCTGTCTGTCATAGTGAAATTTGGCACGAATCAAGGTCTCGCGGCACGAGTCAAAGAGTAAATCCGAAAAACATTAAACCCTTAGTGCACGATTCCGAATAGCACTTGGCCGGTTTTTTTTTAATATTAGCAAGAATGTATTTTGCATTTGCGTTCCCACTTGCAGAGCAGTTTAGTCAGGTTTGGCTTTTTATTGTTTGTAGTTTAAATCGGTTTTCTGGGTGGCAAACTCGTGCGCTGATGCCTTAAAATTTACTAAATTGCCTTGACTTGAATGAACCCACTTAGCGCTGACTAGTGATTAAACTGTGAAATTATAATCCAATTAAAATAAGTCACAAAGAGCATTATGACCCTTTCTAACGGTCAGCGGCGTGCGCGTGTGAGACGGATGTCTTATTGCTAGGATTCCCGGCTTGGTGCATTCCTTTTTATCCCACTCGACTGTGACCCTCTGCTCATTCCAGCCCGGAGTCTGCGGACACTTCAGAGTTCCCGGTGGAGTGCGGGGACGTGATCCTAGTGGCGACAGACGGCGTGTTCGACAACGTGCCCGAGCCCGTGCTGCTGGCCGAGCTGCGGCGCGCGCGCGACCACGCCGGCGACGCGCCGCGTCTGCAGGTACCCAGCAACATTATTAATTAAAAGGAAAAGAGGAATTAACAGGAAAAGACTGAAACTATATGAAGGATTAAGATTTTTCTTGAACCATGGCGTCGATTTTAGGATTAAGAAAAACTGCTCCTACATAATGATAGGATTAAACGAACTTACTTCTATCCTGATTATATGAAGTACTTAGTCCGAGATAACTATGTAGTTTCGTCCTTTCTTGCTACTTGAACGCGACGTTTAAAGACACCATAAAAACCAAAAACAGCACCTGGTAACACTAATAGCATATGTCATTACGTTTAGAGGTATTAAGGTAGAGCACTAGGGGGATAGTAGGAAAGCTACTATCTGTGAGGAGGGTGGGAAGCTCCCTTATCTCGGACTAAGTACTTCATATAATCAGGATAGAACTTCACTTCAGGTAAGTTCGTTTAATCCTATCATTATATTCGTACTTAGTCCGAGCTAACTATGTAGATGTTTAGAGAAAACAATATAAACATGTAAATGTAGAACATAAACTTAAATATTTATTTTCTTAATAAAGCAATAAAAACATAACTCTTTAAAACAATGAACAAAATCAGTAACTTCTACTTTACTTAATCCACATCTATTCCTTAGATTAATCAGTCTGATAATTTTCCTTTTACATTTAAATCTAAATGTTGTTATAATTAATTATTCGGTATTGCCACAGATCGGGCAAATGAATTTTGAGCATCATCATCATCGTTGATGAGAGGTCTGTTATAGTGTCTTGCGAAGGTATACGACCTGCCAGACCACCCAACAGCCTTTAAAATACTGTCTGCTGTGAGACCTGCGCGGTATGCTCGCGAAGAAGCTGCGTGACGGGTCGAATGTGAGGAGAACTTACCAACATCTATACCACTGTCTTTCATTACTAATTTGAGCCATCTACTTATTGTTTGAGTAGACACTGGTTTATGAGGTTTCTTTATAGTAAGAAACAATTTGACATAGTCACTGTTCTGTCTTAATTCGTTAGTTACCTTTAAATATTCTAAAAGGGTCTTTACAGGACAAATATCTAAATTATTATTGAAAAAAGGTAGAGACAATTTTTTCATGAACCTTCCTGGTGCTGAAGTTTTCTGAATATCTGTTAAGAGGATCTCAATGCCTTCTTCATTTTGTTTAATGTTATTATAATTAATCAGTGAAAGGGTCTGGACCCTTTGTCCTGTAGTTAAGGCCATTAACATTGCAGTCTTTAATGTAAGTTTTCTTAAATCTAGAGTCTCTAAAGGATACCAGTGTTTGATGTAAGACAGAACAATGGCTGGGTCCCAGGTACTCGAGTATTTAGGTATACATGGTCGTAGCTTATGAACTCCCTTAAACCAGCGTTTTATCCTGTCATCATTACCTATATGGCTACCTATAATTAAGGACAAAGCTGATCTGTGACAATTCAAAGTTTGGTAAGAGGCTCCTTTCTTAAATATTAACATTAAATATGATATAATCTTGGGTACAGAAATGCTCACTAAGTCTTCATTATGAGATTTACAATACTGCCACCACTGCCGTAGGCATGAATCATACTGTTTAAGGCTGTTCTTGGCTAAAGATGCTATCATAACGTCAATTGCATCATTAGGTAGCATTCTTTTCTTCATTGATTCCCTGATAATATACAGGCCCCCAGGGTAAGTTGGGGATGCAAAGGATGAGGTGACGTGGAAAGAGATATTAACAAATCTGCAGATGGACCAAACATAAGTACTTCTGAGACTATGAGGGATTTTAATAAGGGATACCAGGCTTGAGTGGGCCACACCGGAAATACTACTGTCGGTTTTAATTTTACGCAATACCCTTTAAATTTAAGGAGAATGGGGGAAATGCGTAAAAGAACTCCCTTCATTCCACTGTAAAAGCATCAATGTTCCATGCAAATGGGTCCTTGTGCCAGGAAATGTATTTATCACATTTTTTATTAAACCTAGAAGCAAACAGATCAATAGTTGGATGCCCTAATTTGTCTACCACTGATTGAAAAACTCCTTGTGATAATTCCCATTCTGTATCCTGATTTGAACTACGAGATACATAATCTGCCTCTGAATTATCTTTAGATCTAATGTAGGAGGCATAAATCCACAGATGTCTTGCTTCACACCATTTCCAAATTAGCCTTGCAAGATTATTTAACTGAGGAAATTGAACAGAACCCATTCTGTTTATGTAGGAAATGGCAGTAGTATTGTCAATCCTTAGTAAAATCTCACACTGTCTCAATTTACTTGCAAAGCATCGTAACGCAAAATATGTTGCTAATAGTTCAAGATAGTTAATGTGATTTTCCTTTTCCTCTATAGACCAACTTCCCTTAGCACTCTTCCCATTACACACTGCGCCCCAACCAGACAAGGATGCATCTGAGAAAATCTCTAAGCAAAAATTGTACTGTTTTATGTGGCAACACCTAGTCATAATATTATTCTTCCACCATGTGAGATCTGTCTTAGCATCCGGACTAATAGTCATAATGCTGTCATAATTTCCCCCCAACCGTTCCAAGGCCATAAATTTTGCTCTTTCTAAATTCTTTGTATAAACAAAGCCATAAGATACTGCCATACATACTGAAACTAAACTTCCTAACATCTTTGCAAAATCTCTAATTAAACAATAATCTAAACTTAAATATTTCTTAATTATCATCAAGAGTCTGAGAAAATCTCTAAGCAAAAATTGTACTGTTTTATGTGGCAACACCTAGTCATAATATTATTCTTCCACCATGTGAGATCTGTCTTAGCATCCGGACTAATAGTCATAATGCTGTCATAATTTCCCCCCAACCGTTCCAAAGCCATAAATTTTGCTCTTTCTAAATTCTTTGTATAAACAAAGCCATAAGATACTGCCATACATACTGAAACTAAACTTCCTAACATCTTTGCAAAATCTCTAATTAAACAATAATCTAAACTTAAATATTTCTTAATTATCATCAACAGTCTTTCCCGCTTGGTATCTGTAGGAGCTAATGTCATATTTATAGAGTTTATTTTAAAACCTAAAAAATCTGTGATATTAGATGGAATGAAAATATTTTTTTCCTCGTTTAAGACAAAGCCTAAGCATGTCAAAATTCCATTTAATTGATTTACATTATCAAGGCATTCATTGTAAGTTGAACCTAGACAAATTAGGTCATCTAGATATACTACTATACGAATGCCTCTTTCCCTGAGATATCCTATAACTGGCTTTAATAGTTTGGTAAATACGAAGGGTGCGGAAGTCAATCCAAAAGGCAGGCAGTTGTATTCATATAACACAGAATTAAATTTAAACCTTAAATATCTTTTAGCGTGTATGGGGCATAAGTAGTATGCATTCTTTAAATCTATGGTACACATGAAGTCTCCCCTTGTTAATAGTTTGCACAGTGTTCGAATATCTTCTAGTTTAAAATGAGAGTCTGATACATAAATATTCAATTTTTTCAAATTGAGTATAAATCTGTGAGTACCATCTTTTTTAGGAATAGTAAATATACTAGATAAAAATTGACCTTTAGCAGTGTTACATTTAGATACAGCTCCCAGTTTTAATAGTTTGTCAATCTCAGTACTTAATATCTGTTTTCTGCCTGACTGAAATTATTATTTTGTCTGCAATTATTTTGAGTGGGCATAGTAATAAAGGGGATTCTATATCCTCCTATCCACTCCAGAATAGTGGGATCTTGGGTAATCTTTGCCCAACAAGCTTTAAAATGCGACAGTCTGGCTGCAAAACATACCTCCGAGTCTAAGGATACTTGGCACGGCCCCTCAACGAAGGACCCGCCTGCCTGTTGTCCTGAGGTTTGTAGGGGTGGCGGCTTTGATAGCGGTGATGGGCTCCTCCCCGAAGCGATCCTCTTGCTGGATGGGCCTGGTTCGAGTTCGGACGGCGCGGGGGAGCCTGAAAGTGTTTTGATTGCGATGGCTTGGCTTGCGTATTTGGCTTGGGCTTAAGTACATTAGAAGCTCTCTTTAATGTTGAGAATGATTTGACAGTCATCAAGGTTGGTGTATAAAAAAGCCTCTCTTTTGTTTTGCTTTAAGCTCTCCGCTAAATTTTTATCTAAATACGGATTTATTAATTTCCTTTTTATCTCTGTGTATTGATAATGTAGGTTACTGAGCACCCTTGAGACATCGCCAAGTTTCTTAATAATGTTTACTTTATCGAAGTCCTTCTTAGATAAATCATGAATGGCTTGGCACAGGCCCGAGATGGCCAAGCCCATTTCCTGCTGTCTTTCTTGTAACAGGTTGTCCCGTGTTTTGGATGGATTACTTAATACTCCATGGAGCTCCAGATTCAGTTTGGGGGCATCAAGTAACTTGACGTTTATTGGGACCAGTAATGATTCTAGAAGTTTATCTTTGTTTTGTTTGGGCAGACCTTCTATTAAGATATTCTTAATAGTATTATATATCTGGTCATGAATCCTCTCTCCATAACCTTTCTCCCCACTGGCCGCCTCTCCCAGGGCTGACAAAACATCATTGTCCAGTTCTTCGTCACAATCACTTTGATCAGAAATGACCTGATATCCTATTTCGGCATCAGGGGCTTCCGGGTCGAGCTCTGGTGTTTGAGCTGAAATATGTATGTGCAAAGGTAAACAGCCTGATAAAAATAAGCAAAAACTTTTGTTTATTTCGTACCTAAAAAGTTAGGTTATGCATGTGACAAACATGTCGAGAATTGACCCATCTCTCTCCCACGGACAGAGAGCAAAATCGTCACACGATAATGCTATTAAATAGAGTTCATTTGACTCGATCTCAATACAATGAGACGTGTACATAGCTTTCCCACGGAAAGTACGTATTTCGTAAATATTTTTTGAGAAAATTTCTCTCGTAGTAAAAACACTTAAGTACATATATCGAAGGGAGTTGTTTATTTATTTGACTAAACACTATCTCATGTATTATTTCTAATCACTTACCCTCCGAAGAGATTGATGGACCTGGGCCGTGTTTTATAAACCTACAAGTTACAATTTTACAGGCGTTTATTGGCAACACTTGTCCTGTTTTTTACAATTTGCGTTTTATAAAAGTACTGTGCTAAAATTTTACAAGTTACAAGTACGGGCGCCTGTAGCCGTATAATAGACAAAAAGTGGGCCTTTTATGGTTTTATATTCATAATCGAACAGGCGTTTTTTAAAAATATTGTATAATACAACTGTAGCATTGTAAAATTGTAACGAAAACTTACGTACGTCTTGAGACCTGTAACAATGGCTACAGGTGCACAAATTTTTGAATTAGGTGTCTTGATCAGTACCAAATCAATCGTTCTATCTACTTGTCTATCTCTTCTTCAAGTTATTAAACTAAAGGTCATCAAATGATTCTTTTATTGAGAAACCCGTCTGAGTCGGACTCGGAAGAAGAGAGTCCACGGCAGCATAGAACTAGGGAGTTTTGGCCACGAATAAATACAGATCTTGACACACCTTTTCAATATTATAATGAAAGGTCCAGAATGAACTGTACGCAAATAGACTAGACTAGATTCTGCAAGAAATTGGGAGCTCGTTAGAATCGTCGAGTAATCAAAATAATTCATTGAGCACGAAGCTTCAATTCTCTGTCTGTGTCTGTCTGTATGCACTGGAGTATCATGGAATCATTGACATTAATTTTTTGGCCGTTTTTTGCCATTGTTTAGAATAGATATAATTTTACTAGCCGACCCGCGAACTTCGTACGGCCGTAGGTCATTCCATAGAAAATGTACCTATGGGAAAATGAACTTCTTATTTTTTTTCTCGTGAAATTTTCCCCTCTATTAATACCTATCCTGCTATTCGAAGCAAAGATATAAATTCAACAAAAGAAAGATCATAAAAATCGATCCAGCCGTTCTTGACTTATAAATAGTGCAATTAACACGATTTTGTTTTATGTACTTAGATAGATTTTTATTTATCAACTTTGCATGGGTATTTTTAATATTCAATAGATAAAAAACCTCAAGGTATTTGTAATTTTTGGCAGCCACTTTTTTTTAAATTAGTGGTGTCCATTACACTTGTAGAATTTACTTGTAGTCGAGATTTACAATACCGTATTACAAGTGTAGCTTTCCGTGTGTCTTTATAAAACACCTGTAATTGTACATAGTGCATTACAGATGACTGTTTCCTGTAGACTTGTAACCTGTAACTTGTAGGTTTATAAAACACGGCCCTGATGGTGGAGATTGCACTACCCTCTTCCGGTACCTATCAAGTCTTTTTTCTAGTTGGAGAATCTTCTCCTTTGTACGTTTTTAATTTTTCTCTTTTGGCATATTGTATAAATATCTTACACTTTCTTATATATTTTTTATTTTTCATAAGAAAATCTTATTCCTTGTCAAATGCGTTGAGCGCGAAACAACGAATTACATATGCTATTAGTGTTACCAGGTGCTGTTTTTGGTTTTTATGGTGTCTTTAAACGTCGCGTTCAAGTAGCAAGAAAGGACGAAACTACATAGTTATCTCGGACTAAGAACGAATATAACCTGAAATTATGGATCAATTATGGATGCAATCTAGGACAACGAATATTATGTACAGAGATTTGCGGGTTCGGTTCCCGTTTACCTACCTATGAGAGTAGGTACTTTAAACAAATGATGTTTGTTAATTTTAATAAAATAGATGTCATCATTCCATAGAACAAATTTCCTATTTAATAAAGTTTCAAACTTTCCCGTACTGACTGACCCATTTGAATTGCTCACCCTCAATAAGTGTATGAGAATTGACCACTGGCTCACAAACTATGCGTCGCCGCGTTTCGGAGCGTCGTAGAGTCCAGTGAGGCTGCAAGCTTTTGCTTTGCTGCGAGTGGCCTTATTGATGTCGGTTTCGATTATGCACACGAATGTCTTAGACCACGCAGGAGCCCAGGGGCAAAACAAGACTTTGGACCCTTGTAGTGTGCAAGAGTGAACGAAATCACCGAATTCAATTATCTGTATTTCGGTGCATGCAATGCAATGCATGTCCTTATAGTGAAGACCGCACTAGCTATAAGTAGATCATCATCATCATGTCAGCCGAAAGACGTCCACTGCTGGACATAGGCCTCCCCCAAGGCTCAAATTGTTCTCTAAATATCCTTAAGGCCTTCATTATTCCTCCAGGCGGTCGCCAACTCTATCGCGTGGATGGCGCGCAACCTGTCGTTCGACCACTGCTACATGTCACCGTTCGCCAAGAGCGCCAGGCAGAATGGGATCGATGCTATTGGTCAGTATCACCTCGCAGTAAAGATAATCCTTCGTCCTAGCAGTACTTATATTGGTTTTAAGGGTTCCGCATCTCAAAAGGAAAAACGGAACCCTTATAGGCTCACTTTGTTGCCAGTCTGTCTGTGTCTGTCAAGACCCTTTTTATCTGGAATGCGAGGAGGTAGCATGCTGAAATTAATATCAAATACTCAAGCCTGCAGTCCCTTGAAGCTGTGAAAAAAATAATTTCTAAGTCAACGCAATCAAAAGATAGTCATTAAAAAAGTTGTTTCCATACAAATTGCCGTACTGTGAAAACCTAAAGGGTACTTCCAGTTGTCCTAGAAACTTGAAATTTGGTATGAAGGTAGCTCTTATAGCACAACCACACAAAAAATTCTCAAAATCTTATTTTTTTATGTCTGTCTGTATATATAGTAGTCCAATATAAAATGACCCCACACTGCGTACATTTTGCTTAGGAGCAGGGCTCTGCTAACACTGGACATGAACTTAAAACACTGGGGAAAAGCGGGAAAATCCTTGTACGGAACCCTAAGTGCGCGAGTCCGACTCGCACTTAGCATGTTTTTTTTCTTTTGACTGTTACTCTGTGAGTCATCTTCATATTGTTATTATCACTTTTTTCTTTTGCAGGGGGAAAACCAGACGACATAACGGTGCTACTGGCTATAGTAGCCCTATGAAAATGTCGCTCAATCGAGTTAGGCGCATTTTTTTTTCAAACTTATTGCGAAATTAGTAGGTTAGTTATATTAAACAACAACACCAAAAATCATTTTTCTAAAGTTAGTGGCGCATTGCGCGGGCGTGTCTGTTTGTTAGCCATCAACTACATTTTAGACGTACTTGGAAATGCCGTAGAAACACCTATTACAGTCACATTGTGGCATCAAGATCTGACTGCCTATACTTATTTAAAATGTGTAAACATTGTAAATTCTTCAACAATGACAGCCTAGAACCACTAGTCACATTAGGGTGATATATTGTGTGATGTGTAAAAGGAACTGTCAAGTGTACTTGATACGTACAATTCGAAGTGATGGTAAGGTTCACAATTTAGTTGAGGTTTTTCACAATTTTTTTTTGTAAATTCATTTATTTAGAAATGTGTATGAGGTGTCAAATCAATTGAAATGATAGCATTGAATCGAGAGTGAATGTTTTGATGTTTGAATGAAGACTGAGATAGTTTTACGGTCCTTGTTATTACTGTAGATTTAATAAAAGTAACAAGCTACTGTTTTTGTTATTATTATTATATTTTTGTTTAGTACCCACACTGTAAATTAAGTACCTATTATAATTACCCAGAGGTTTCCTATCATTAGGGAAGGTTTTTTTTATATAATTTGTGGACATTGATAACTTTTTGCGCTGTGACATTTTATATGGAAAATAATATTATGTACAGAAAGTTAAATAATTCGTAAAGTGAACAAAAGTCCTTCAAGGGCATATTTCTTTGACTCTGAAAAGTGAAGTAAAGTCGCTGTATTTGTTCACTCGCTTCATGTTGTGACGTAACTAATTGTAAACTTTTATCCTTTTCGACGCTATGACAAATGTCAAAGCACTCATTCATACGCCAAACCGTTTTCTTGCAAGAAACCAAATGTTACCCTTCTTATGACCCGTATATCAATCTTTGGCGTTGAACCTGCGGTGTTGATAATTTATGAGTCGTTGGCGTCGAAAAGGTTAAATAAAAATATTGAATTGTTCATTCCGAGAATGTGGAAAGATCTAAATAAATGATGTAAATTTCGAGTATTTTAATTTTTAATTGCATGAAGGTGCACAATTACATAAACGCTGACCTTACATTCTGCATGCACTACCTTAACTTAGACATAATAGTGCACGCAATGTCATAACTTTGTGTTCAATCTCATACATTTCTAAGTAGGATTGTTTCGTTGCGATAGACCACGAAATAACTCCTAGTTTCAAGTTTTCTTCCGATGTACAGTAGGGATCGCGAAACAGAAATGTAAGCAATAAAAGAAACTGATTTAGGTACAACTGTATTTATTATTTATTCACAGCAAAAACCCCAGTTTTAATCCTAGCTATAGTTGACCAAGAAAGTACTTTAGCAGGTTTTATGATGCTTCTTTGGAGAAGCAAAATGTATTATTACATGTAAGTGGAAATAGTCTGACGTTTTGAGACGTGCAAATTACTTTGTACCTTAGGGTTAAAGTAATTCCTTGGTCAAATTTACATAACAGAATACAAAACGCATACCGATTTCATAAAAATATTTACAAGAGAAATTTTATCTCCATAATTATATACATTCTAAGTTTTGGAAAACTCAAAGGCGCCAAGTTTTAAAAACAACGCACAAACGAACAGCGATTCTAGTTAGCTTGAAGTAATTTCACCCGACACCACTTTGCTATTCGTGTTCTGCGCCCCCCCCCTACTACGAAATGCAAAATTCACATCGGCATCGGAGCACAGAGTTAGGACTAGAGTCAACACTGAACTTGACCTAAAATTCAAGATTGCAGTTGATCAACAGCATACAAACTAGATATCCAGTCCGATGCGTAAAATACCTCACTTCTAGAGGTTTTATTTTAGCCTAGACACAGCGCCAATACCAACAGAGCTTGCCGCAATTGTATTGATGTGTCGATGGGCGGTACCATATTATTTACCGTATTTGGATAATTCTCATTATTTCGATGTAATCAGTCACTTCCATGGATAGCATGTCCTAACTCCCATATTTTTCTATTTTGCGAGAAAAACTTATTATTAATGTTTAATTACTGCAGATACAACTTGTCTCTGATTACTGTTACAAAAGTTCAATGGATAATTACTGTTAGAATACTTTTTCTCAAGTAGCTAAGTAATACGGAAAATTCATTAGACAAAACCATCCTTACTGACCATCCTGACTAACCCAAAGATAATAATGATAAACAATTTGAACTCTTAGGATGCTGCATGATGCATAAAATAACTGGTTTTGGTCCTGAATAAATAAATTTATTTATTTATATTGCACTGTGACTGCCTAATTTATTTACAGAGGTCGAGATCTATCTGGCATTGGCGTCATTATTCTCATTCTCGTTAGGGTTCCGTCGCCAGTCGAACCCGCCAGGGCGGATATCGGCGAGCTCTGGAAGTGGCACATAGTCTGGGTCTTCTGGGGCTGGATCAAACAGTTTTTTCCTGTAAAAAAAATACTTATTGACCTTACAGAATGAGAGTATGGTGGTTACATAAAGAACAAATTTTGATAGGTGTTTTTGCATAAATACCATACCATAGCTTTTTTCATCTTTACACAATATTTTACAGCTGCTTTCTACTGCAGAGAATTCAAAAATCTTTATAGTGTTCTTGAATTATTATTGAAGTGTCATCTCATCATATAAATTTCATTATTGCTTTTGGATTTCCAATATTACATCCCTCATATTTCTTAATTATAAAAATAATAATTGTCCCAAATACACTCATGTCAGCCAGTAACTCTCAAAATGCAACAAAAGTTTATACTTACAAAAATTTTGGTGTTTTGAGTATTTTATGTCCTCCCCGTTTTGCTGGCAGTACATCCTCCATGAAAAAGTAAATATGACCGATGGCCATGCCAACCAAGTCCACAGATATTGCATTGCCCAGCAACACGGAAAAGCCCAGCAGCACCCATGGCAAATAGGGAGCCTGCGAACACAATTTATATGTTTGTTGTTTTATTATTTTTAAAATAAACTATTAGGTATCATGCATTTACACAATTTATTCAATATTGTTAGAAGCAATTAGTATTCCTGCCCAGATGATGCTGGTGTGTCACCAACTCGCCACTAATAGTAGTTTTTGATATAAGTGCGGAAAGTATGTCATTATGCATGAATCCTGGGCTGTCTAGGCCTGAGCCGTGAGGCGAGAGTCGAGCCTCAGGACGAGTGAAAATGACACTTCCGCACGTGTCCCAAACGACGTTTTTTGATACATTTGCGAAAAAATTACAATAAAACCAAAGGCGGTGAGCCGGCGGGGGCGCCCTGTCGGGGAGGAGGAGGAAGGTGAAGGCGCCCCGGAGCCGCCGGCGCCTTGGGAAAAGTAAAAAGCACTAGTACGAAAAATCCAACTTTCCGCATGAAACGTAGCTACAAAAAATACCACTTTTTGAGCAACTGTATTAAAAGTTTATCTAACACAAATCTAAGTCTTCTATAATGCGTTCAAAAACCGTAGAAAATGACCAGCATTTCAGCACGTCGCCGACTGTTCGCCGCTAGCCCCCGTCAACCGCCGGAAGCAGTAAAGTAATAGTCATTACGACATCGAATTCGATGTCGTAATGACTTTTCGATATCGAGATCGACGTTGTTAAGAGTTTCAAATTTGAAAACCAACGTAATTTACAATCATAGTGAAATAAAACGGATCACTCACGTATATAAGTCGAGTTCAGTCTGACATGTATAAAAAATAATGTGATCATTTACCTATGATAAAAAAACAGTCAAATTCGTGACAGATATGGGTATGATATGCCTTCGGATTCTGAACCCATCTTAGAGTACTTATAATATGTGTGTAGATAAAGTAATGTATGCAACTCCACATAATTAGGCCTTAAAACACTTGTGTGATCCTATTATGAAACTCAGCTTTGCCTCGTTTACGTTATGGACATTCACTCTACCCGGAAAAAGTTAAGTATATCACCTAAAATAGTATCTCATAGTCACCAATGTCTACATCAAAATGGAAGTGGTTACGCAGCATACCTACCTAGGTCTTATAATAGATAAAAATCTAAACTGGGGACCCCATGTAAACTATATTGGTAACAAAATTAAGGGCTTTACTTGCTAGAATGTCAGTATTAAAGTACAAACTACCTTTTAGTACACTACGTATGCTGTACATGTCATTGGCAGATTCCATAATCAGTTACAGTCTGAGCAGCTACGGAAGAACATACCCGACTTACATATGCAATATTTATAAGTTACAACGCAGCTTACTAAAAATTATCGTACCTGCAGTAATAAGGACAAAATGTAAAGATGACGATGAGGCACTTTTTAAATATTGTAATGTTATTAATGTTTACGTTAAGTTCAAGATGGCATTAATCTGTGAAGAAATTCATAAACTAGATTTACTAAAAAAAAGATCTCGACCTGCACATTTTCGTAACCTATCATACGTGCCTAGACATGTCCTACCCTCGTTTGTTAATGTTTACGGGAAAAGAACCTGGGAGTATTTACTGCCAAAACTTCTGAATGATCTACCCGATGACATGTATCGCAACGTTTGTGAAAATCCCCATAAATGTAAAAAAATCTAAAAGCCTATCTTTTGTCAATAAAAATATCGGATTGTATTGATGTTTAGCTATGTTTGGTATAATTTATGATGCAGTTTAGTATTAAGCGACGCAGCGACAGATAAACCGTGCCCGGTTTTTGTTCGCTTCCTAGGCTACTCATGTTGTGAACTTTTAATATTTTTCTTTTATGAATAAATAATAAAAAAAAATAAAAAATAAAAACACACTCGTGTCATGTTTTAAGAACCCTCATTATGTAGCAGTTGCATAAACTACTATTGTAAGTAGGTTACAAGATAGAAAATGAATATTCACTATCATCGATTTTTAAAACAATCAAAGTTCAGTATCAGTTGTATAATTTCATGAATGACAAAGCAAACTCAGAATAGTGTCAGCTAATAAATACCTATCTACTATCATAGTAAGTAGGTATAGCCATGCTGAACTTTTTTAACCCCTTGTATACACTTAGTCATGGATTTGTGCCAAATTTAAGGCGATCTTTTTAATTTTTTTTGCAATTTCCAAAATTAGAAGGTATTAAAATACAAGGGACTGAAATGCAGTTTTTTTATTACTTCCGCCTATGAGGGGTCAATAGTAGTTCTAGTACCTGCAAACAGCTATTAAGTATAACTCAATAAATCTTAGCAATGTTTCTCCTACACTGTAGTGTTTTGTAAATGCAGTTTTTTATTGGTAAAGAATTGTTGCATTGAGTTTCATCTTGTAGACTAAATTAAACCATATCAATTGATGTGGTTAAAAAAATTCTAACAGCAAATTAATATATCTACACAATATGTGGTTTATATGCCAATTTTAGGTATATTCTTACCTGAAAATTCATGAGACCGAAAAAGTTCATGCGGACAAAGACATTTCTTCGAGACCAAACATACACAATCATTATGGTAAATGCTTGTCCTAGGAACAGTAGGTTAACGAAGAATGCACACAGCTGGAAATGTGAGTTAAAGAAGTATTTTCAGTAATAAGCCTACTTGCACCAACCTAGGTTAGACAGTAGACATGTTTGTATTGTCTGAGGTTCCATTAACACTAGACATGTTTGTATTGTCTGAGGTTCCATTAACACTAGACATGTTTGTATTGGTTGAGGTTCCATTAACACTAGACATGTTTGTATTGGTTGAGGTTCCATTAACACTAGACATGTTTGTATTGGTTGAGGTTCCATTAACACTAGACATGTTTGTATTGGTTGAGGTTCCATTAACACTAGACATGTTTGTATTGGTTGAGGTTCCATTAACACTAGACATGTTTGTATTGGTTGAGGTTCCATTAACACTAGACATGTTTGTATTGGTTGAGGTTCCATTAACACTAGACATGTTTGTATTGGTTGAGGTTCCATTAACACTAGACATGTTTGTATTGTCTGAGGTTCCATTAACACTAGACATGTTTGTATTGGTTGAGGTTCCATTAACACTAGACATGTTTGTATTGGTTGAGGTTCCATTAACACTAGACATGTTTGTATTGGTTGAGGTTCCATTAACACTAGACATGTTTGTATTGTCTGAGGTTCCATTAACACTAGACATGTTTGTATTGTCTGAGGTTCCATTAACACTAGACATGTTTGTATTGGTTGAGGTTCCATTAACACTAGACATGTTTGTATTGGTTGAGGTTCCATTAACACTAGACATGTTTGTATTGGTTGAGGTTCCATTAACACTAGACATGTTTGTATTGGTTGAGGTTCCATTAACACTAGACATGTTTGTATTGGTTGAGGTTCCATTAACACTAGACATGTTTGTATTGGTTGAGGTTCCATTAACACTAGACATGTTTGTATTGGTTGAGGTTCCATTAACACTAGACATGTTTGTATTGGTTGAGGTTCCATTAACACTAGACATGTTTGTATTGTCTGAGGTTCCATTAACACTAGACATGTTTGTATTGGTTGAGGTTCCATTAACACTAGACATGTTTGTATTGGTTGAGGTTCCATTAACACTAGACATGTTTGTATTGGTTGAGGTTCCATTAACACTAGACATGTTTGTATTGTCTGAGGTTCCATTAACACTAGACATGTTTGTATTGTCTGAGGTTCCATTAACACTAGACATGTTTGTATTGGTTGAGGTTCCATTAACACTAGACATGTTTGTATTGGTTGAGGTTCCATTAACACTAGACATGTTTGTATTGGTTGAGGTTCCATTAACACTAGACATGTTTGTATTGGTTGAGGTTCCATTAACACTAGACATGTTTGTATTGGTTGAGGTTCCATTAACACTAGACATGTTTGTATTGGTTGAGGTTCCATTAACACTAGACATGTTTGTATTGGTTGAGGTTCCATTAACACTAGACATGTTTGTATTGGTTGAGGTTCCATTAACACTAGACATGTTTGTATTGGTTGAGGTTCCATTAACACTAGACATGTTTGTATTGGTTGAGGTTCCATTAACACTAGACATGTTTGTATTGTCTGAGGTTCCATTAACACTAGACATGTTTGTATTGTCTGAGGTTCCATTAACACTAGACATGTTTGTATTGGTTGAGGTTCCATTAACACTAGACATGTTTGTATTGGTTGAGGTTCCATTAACACTAGACATGTTTGTATTGGTTGAGGTTCCATTAACACTAGACATGTTTGTATTGTCTGAGGTTCCATTAACACTAGACATGTTTGTATTGTCTGAGGTTCCATTAACACTAGACATGTTTGTATTGGTTGAGGTTCCATTAACACTAGACATGTTTGTATTGTCTGAGGTTCCATTAACACTAGACATGTTTGTATTGTCTGAGGTTCCATTAACACTAGACATGTTTGTATTGGTTGAGGTTCCATTAACACTAGACATGTTTGTATTGTCTGAGGTTCCATTAACACTAGACATGTTTGTATTGTCTGAGGTTCCATTAACACTAGACATGTTTGTATTGTCTGAGGTTCCATTAACACTAGACATGTTTGTATTGGTTGAGGTTCCATTAACACTAGACATGTTTGTATTGTCTGAGGTTCCATTAACACTAGACATGTTTGTATTGTCTGAGGTTCCATTAACACTAGACATGTTTGTATTGGTTGAGGTTCCATTAACACTAGACATGTTTGTATTGTCTGAGGTTCCATTAACACTAGACATGTTTGTATTGGTTGAGGTTCCATTAACACTAGACATGTTTGTATTGTCTGAGGTTCCATTAACACTAGACATGTTTGTATTGGTTGAGGTTCCATTAACAATAAGACAAGTCTAACCCAGATTGGTGCCAACAAAAATTTACAGTAATATAAGCATATCCGGTCCTTCTAAAAAGAAGATAGTAAGTTGATATCCCAGACATGGTTTCTAACAGAAATACCAGATGAACTTGAGCAACAAGCTGACTCAAAAGTGATAATACATCTTTTCTGTTTAAGGTTATAACTACATCAGACTAGACTGTAAACTGTGCTTAATTCATAACCTAGCCACCCATTCATCATATGTTAAAAAAGGATACAATCATCAGGATTCCTCCAAACATGAACATGACCACAAAGTCTGCTGTCCTTCCTCTAAAGGAACCTTCTTCCAACATTCGGCAGTATCTATATGTAAATATCATATTGAAGAAGAAATTAAATCCTAAGTTGCCAAAAAAGAGGAATGTAGATATCAGCCGCCATAGTTGGTACCTCCTTAAAATTAGGATTGGGTTGAAGTACAGCTGAAATGGAGACACCAAGTCCAGTTGCTGAAAATAAAATAACATATTAAAATCAAAACTAATTGCAGTTGAGAACACTATTTGCCATACATTTACGTCTCCCTATTAGGGAGCTAACATGAGGCTGAGGGTACTTACAACCGCTAAAGTGGTGACAACACAGGCAGTAGTATAGGCTCTAGTCACTGGAGGTATGAGCATATACTCTTGAAGGATAGTTTGATAAGCCATTTTTACACATTAAACAACATACACGTAAACCAAGTTCTCCGCTACCTAGAAAGAAACTACAAAACGAAATTAGCTGATAGATAAGTCACGGACACAACATGATTGGGCCACATCAGAATTGTAGGAAATGGTACTCGATTACTCGTCAGTAAAACTATTAAATTCGACTATGACACTGCAGTACTTTCATGATCGCAATAATTATCCTTATTTGAAGTATATATATTTTATGCTTTCCACGATTTCCCCTTTGAAAAGAAAATCAAAGCTAAAAGTAAAGGGAAAACATTTCAACTTCAACTTATAGATGCGTTCAAAATAAGCAGTTCGTTAAATTTGTCTACTGTCAACCCGATGTCAACCTAAACCTATTTCTGAGTTATCTTAAACTGAACGCATGATTCTGAACTGTTTCAGATACCTTTATAAGCATCTTAGGGTGAAATCTCAGAAAAAAATCACGAGATGAGGCGCGAAAAAAAGTGTTGTCACCGTCACTGTCACTGTCTGTTACTGTGTCGCTTCGTTTCGTTCGGTGTCGGGTGGGTGTCGGTGTCTGTTGTAGTTATTTGCTGCTTAGAGAATCTGATAAAAAGCTAACATGGATCCCAAAGATGCTAGTGAGCATTTGGTAGCTTTAAAAGTAATGAGACTAACAAAACCAGCTCTCATAAGCCCTAAAATTGTGACTTGCGATTCAAAAGACTTACCTGGTAATATATTCAATAATTTTCTCAAGGATGATGCCACTTCTGTTACTCAAATGGAGACCCTTGCAACAGGTCAGTTCCTATTGCTGCCACAAAGTTTTGGAAACATTTATTTAGGAGAGACATTTTCCTGCTATGTCTGTGTTCACAATGAGACTACTCAGCCAGTGCAAAGTGTTTCCATCAAAGCAGACTTGCAGACAAACTCTCAGAGAATACCACTCACGACACCGCAGAGCCAAACACCCTCTATGCTTGATGTTGATGACACTCTCAGTGATGTCATCCATCATGAAGTAAAAGATCTGGGCACACACATTTTGGTCTGTGAAGTAACTTATATGTCTAATTACAACACTTTGGCTTCATTCAGGAAGTTTTTCAAATTTGAAGTCATGAAACCACTAGATGTTAAGACAAAGTTCTACAATGCAGAGTCGGATGATGTCTACCTGGAAGCACAAGTACAGAATATCACATCAGGGCCCATCACTCTTGATCAAGTGTCCCTGGAGAGCTCCCAACAGTTCACAGTGAAGTCTTTGAATGAAGATGACAACGGCAAGTCTGTATTTGGTGATGTCACTTTACTGCAACCTCAGGAAAGCTGCCAGTATTTGTACTGCTTGACACCCAAAGAAAATATTTCTAAAGAAATCAGGCTACTTGCTGCTGCTAAGAACATTGGCAAACTTGATATAGTATGGAGATCAAACTTAGGAGAGAAAGGGAGGTTGCAAACTAGTCAACTGCAGAGGGTAACTCCAGACTATGGGGATATCAGATTAACTTATGAGAATGTGCCAAGCAAAGTTCCAGTTGATGAACCTTTTGAATTTCAATGTCAGATAGTGAATGCTAGTGAGAGAACCCTGGAATTGGTTCTAAAGCTGGTGTCCCACACGGACTCCAGCCTGCTGTGGTGCGGTATCTCTAACAAGAAGCTGGGACCCATAGAGCCCGGCAGCTCGGTGCTGGTGGACCTGACAGCACTGCCGATGAACACTGGCCTCCACCACATTACAGGAGTAGCTTTAGTAGATTTATTTTTGAAACGAACATACAATTATGATGATTTAGCATCTGTTTTTGTATACTAGTTTAAATTGGGCTATTAAGTATAATTATATTCTAACATGTGATATAGGTGTGCTCATCCTTCCATCATCATCATTACCAGCCTTTTTTCTGTCCCACTGCTGGGCACAGGCCTCCTCTCAGAACGAGAGGGCTTGGCTTATAGTTCCCATGCGGGCCCAGTGTGGATTGGAAACTTCACAAACATCATTGAATTGATTCTCAGGAGTGTGCAAGTTTCCTTACAATGTTTGCCTTTGCCGAAAAGGTCATGATAAAATGCTAATATAATTCCACACATAAATTAAAACAAAAATTCAGAGGTGCTAGCCGGGGTTTGAACCCACAACCCTTTGCTTGAGAGGCCTCTATGGCCATAGATCAAACCACTAGGCTATCATGCCTACCTTGGAAACTTATTTTCAATTATGCTATTTGTCATTTCATTTTATATGCTTGCATGACACTATATATTTCTCATGACTTCCCTACCCTAGTAGGTATTCAGGTTTTATAAAATGTATTTTTTCCTGTTAATTTCTTTATGTAATACTGTAATTACCGAATTTCGTAATAATATAATAAGTACTTTAATTACTGCATTTCCTAACTTGAATAAG
This sequence comes from Clepsis dumicolana, assembly GCA_963691665.1. NCBI lineage: Eukaryota > Metazoa > Arthropoda > Insecta > Lepidoptera > Tortricidae > Clepsis > Clepsis dumicolana. The sequence goes on from OY829513.1 coordinate 6,631,723, forward strand.
GCAACAGATCTTAACTTAATCCCGTGTTTCTTATTCTATATGGTAAAACATAAAACCACAACAGTCACTTTGTGCATTACTCTGTAAGATGGAATATTATGAAGAATGCTAATGAAATAGTATGGATTAAAAATGTATTTTTTCATTATATTATATTGCAGTTGTTTTGCACCCCCGGTTTTCTTATGGTTATTCATCTTAACTTCAAATTAAATAAAATTTAGCTTAAAATAATTCTTAGGTATTTTATATTCCAAAAGCATAACCCTCCTTCGTCAGTAGTCGAGTAAAAAAACATCTAGTCTGAATTTATAGAAACAAAAATGTTAAGTGTTTTAATTCCGAAAGTATATTTCACCAACAACTTAGAATAATAGTATAGTAGTTTCTTGCTGCAACACAAACAAACCGAAAATTATGCATTGATATTGCACTACGAAAAAACAATTCCTTTGATTGGCTGTATATATTTTAGTCAAAACTATCTTACACCATACTGGCCGTAAATCTAAACTACATCTCCAGCTGAATTTATAGAGTTTACTTTGCTTTAGTGCAGAAGGAGTTTACGACGTTTTGTAATCTCTAATGTCAAATAATAAAATTAAATTCTTAAATTAATAAAGAAATTCAGTCATAGATGGGGATGTTTTGAGCGGACGCAACTTAAAACTTAATTGACCAATAATAATTGACGTTTTGTAAACCAGTCACATAAACTTCAAATAACAAAGAAATTCAGCTACTCAACCATAGATGGCGATGTCTCGAGCGGACGCCACTTTCAACTTAATTGTTTAGGTATTACAGTCAATTCAAAAAGTTGAAAAACCCCACAGATCGTCATTTTATAAAGTTCAATATTTCAAAAACAATACACTCTTTTTCCTTGGGCAGTCGTGCAAAAACGGGTGAACCGATTTTAATGAACTTTAGCTACGAACCATCTCGATTAAACTAGCTTTCAACTAAAAAAAATCGAAATCGGTCCATCCGTTTGGGAGCTACGATGCCACAGACAGATACACAAATGCACAGACACACGGATACACAGGTCAAATTGATAACACCCCTCTTTTTTTTTCGTCTGGGGTTAATAAAACACCAAATTTCGCAAGACAACCTACTAGACACGGTGTAACAGCACGAGCACGACTGCCCCCCGACTACGAAGTGCAAAATTCGAACTTCGTATCGTGCCGTCCCTCTCAAGCTTATATTATTTAACACGAGAGTGAGCGGGACGATACGATTCGAACTTCGATTTTCGAATGTCAAGTGCAAGCATTGTTCAACGTTTTTTGTGTTGCCCAAGTTTAATCTGCGTGACAGGGACAGCAAGAGAGATTTAAGATTTTTTATTTTTTGAATTGAGGCTGAATGGTCTTGAAAGAATAAGCTTACTCGTGATAAAAAAAAGTAAGATTGACATATGTCACTATTGTCAAGTTTGTCAGTGTCAAACAAATCAAGGTAGGAATTTGGCGGGAAACCGATGAAAGTGGATCGTGTCGTTAATTGAATTTTAGTTTCTGTGCTTAATGTTGTTTGGTGGATAATAAAGATAGTGTATTATACAACAAATTGACGTGAGAGTGCCCAGCAAATGAAGAATTCAAGTGAAAACGCGTATTCCCTCTGTTTGTGACCCCCAAATATCCGCCGGCTGCTGCTCGCCGTAGCTCGCCATAAAGTACACTATCGCTTTACGGAAGGCATGAGCAGTTGACAGGACGTGACTAGGACAGACTGACACAACTCTGACGATGACAGGACTTTAATATACAGAAATTTACAAAACACATCAGACATGGCTGTATGGACTCAGTTGCTTTGCCTATCCCTTATGGGTGAATTAAATAACAAAAAAAAAACTGTCAAGTTTGTCAGTGTCAAACAAATCAAGGTAGGAATTTGGCGGGAAACCGATGAAAGTGGATCGTGTCGTTAATTGAATTTTAGTTTCTGTGCTTAATGTTGTTTGGTGGATAATAAAGATAGTGTATTATACAACAAATTGACGTGAGAGTGCCCAGCAAATGAAGAATTCAAGTGAAAACGCGTATTCCCTCTGTTTGTGACCCCCAAATATCCGCCGGCTGCTGCTCGCCGTAGCTCGCCGTAAAGTACACTATCGCTTTACGGAAGGCATGAGCAGTTGACAGGACGTGACTAGGACAGACTGACACAACTCTGACGATGACAGGACTTTAATATACAGAAATTTACAAAACACATCAGACGTGGCTGTATGGACTCAGTTCCTTTGCCTATCCCTTATGGGATGAATTAAAAAAAAAAAAAAAAAAACAAATCAAGGTAGGAATTTGGCGGGAAACCGATGAAAGTGGATCGTGTCGTTAATTGAATTTTAGTTTCTGTGCTTAATGTTGTTTGGTGGATAATAAAGATAGTGTATTATACAACAAATTGACGTGAAAGTGCCCAGCAAATGAAGAATTCAAGTGAAAACGCGTATTCCCTCCGTTTGTGACCCCCAAATATCCGCCGGCTGCTACTCGCCGTAGCTCGCCGTAAAGTACACTATCGCTTTACGGAAGGCATGAACAGTTGACAGGACGTGACTAGGACAGACTGACACAACTCTGACGATGACAGGACTTTAATATGCAGAAATTTACAAAACACATCAGACGTGGCTGTATGGACTCAGTTCCTTTGCCTATCCCTTATGGGATGAATTAAAAAAAAAAAAAAAACAAATCAAAATAAATTGCGGGATCCTCCTCTGTGCTCCAGTAATATCGTCATAACGTCCGTCTGTGTGCGAAATCTTCCAGCTTTATCAATAATATTTCCTTGAAAGAAAAACGTGCCATTGAGTCATAATACTACTACTAAGATATAAACCAACATGGTGCTAACTAAAGAATATAAAATATGCATGCCCATGACCGTTGAAGAGGTGAGTGCTCACTGGAAAATTAAATTAATTAGCTTTATTAGGTTACTGCAGCCATTTGATACATTATGAATATTTGTCTATATGATTTAACAGTATCGCATCGGGCAACTGTACATGATAGCTAGACATAGCTTCGAGCAGTCCAGCAACGGCGAAGGCGTGGAAGTGGTGGCGAATGAGCAGGTGAACGACGACGTTAATGGGCAAGGCCAGTATACAGAGAAAAGGATTCACCTGTCCAGGTAGTTTTACTTGTTGGCTAAGTGAAGTATGATCCAATTAACAGAAGCATAATTATGTTCTGTTATTTTTTATTGAATCTTGTAAGAATTAATTTTACAGCAACAACAGGTTTAGAAATATGTGTTTGCTGTTTTTCAGTCATCTGCCCTACTGGATCCAATCAATGACACCAAAAATATTTTACATCACTGAGAAAGCCTGGAACTACTATCCCTTCACTATAACTGGTACTATACTTGAATGATTGAATTGATATACTTCATCGTTGATCACTCTTTTGCTAATGAAACGTTTCTTTTTCATGGTCCTGCTCAGAATACACTGTAAGTTCTTCTAATCTTCTTTATAATGTAAGCAAACATTGTTAAGATAATTCAGTAAATGCTTTGAAATAATGGCATATATTCCTTTCAATTCCAGTGTTCATTTATTCCAAAGTTCTCAATATCAATCCAAACAAGATATGAAGATAACAATGGCACAACTGAAAATGTAAGTAAAATGATGATTAATGCTTAAATTTGTGTTAAAATTAACAGGAATAGGAAAACATAAATCCTGTAGTGCCATAGTGTCACAAATTATTGTTACTAAAGGTAACCAAACTGCAAATGGTCAGTGTGTAGTTTTATGGTTACAAATTTTCCTTTTGCAGTGTTTAGGACTAACCCCAGAGGAACTGGAAAGTCGGGAAGTTGATTTCCTAGACATTGCTTATGATGAAATCAAACCCCATCACTACAAAGAGGCAGAAGATCCCAAATTCTTCAAATCTGAAAAGACAGGGCGAGGGCCGCTGGTTGAAGGATGGAGAGACACCCATCAGCCCATCATGTGCTGTTATAAAGTGGTTCATGTCAAGTTTGAAGTCTGGGGCTTACAGACACGTGTAGAGGAATATGTGCAAGGGGTATGTCAACATAATTATTAAAAAAAAAACAAAAATGAGGAACCATGTTGCGGATACCACTTTTTATATCATCAATCCTATTGGCCAAGCCTAGTGCTGATCTTTAGTTTGTTAATTTGTGATATTTTTTATGATTGGTTGTTTTTATTGAATTAGGGATTTAATTAAAACATAAAAATTAAGTTAATAATTTGATTTTTCTTCATCATTGCAGGCTATTCGCGAGATTCTGTTACTGGGTCACCGGCAAGCATTTGCATGGATGGATGATTGGTATAACATGACCATTGATGATGTACGAGCTTATGAAAAGGATATGCAAGCCAAAACTAATAATAAGGTAAGGATAAATAACTAATTAGTGACTGATCTAAGCATAATTATATTCAACTGAATTCAATACATTTATTTCAAATGACTAATGATCCATTTTTTTGGTTACAAAATGTCCATGCTGTTGTACTCTCATAATTACCATAATTGATCATAAACATTTAATATAAAATTGAATTCATCAATAATAACAAATGTCAATTGGAAATAATTAAAATAATTCAGCAAAGTCATATAAAAGCGACAAAACCAAACTCAAAATTTAGCAGCATTCTTGGTTCCACACGTGAAAGTGGGGTGTCAAACAACTTCCAAGTACAGTAAGCCCAAGCCAAGAACTATGTACAGAACACCTTCGAAACGGTAATTTTAAGAGTATATTGATATTGCACTAAGTACCGCGCATGATGCGCGTCTGCAAAGAATGGCTTAGCTGTCGCTGAATTCGGTATAGTTTCTCAAATGAACAAATGAGGGTAAGCGACATACAGCAGTTTCACTTCTATGTATTATTATTGTTTATTCTGTGTCTGCCTTCTTTCAGTTGAAGACTGAAGAGATGGCAGAACAAAGTCCGAAATCGCCTGCTTCACCCAAAACACCAAAAACTCCGAAATCACCTCAAACTCCCCAAAGTGGGGGATCTACACCCACAGCAGAAACCCGCTCATGGTTCACGTGGTCGTAAGCACTTTAAAATCTAATATGGAAGAGGAAATTTCGCCGCGTAGAATTTAATAATATACTTTTTTATTCATCTGTATCTAAGTTTTCACAATTTTTTTTTAACATCTGCATTATATTTCTCACATTTCTTCAATCTTCTTTGACGTTTTCATGAACAGTGTTTCTTTACCTCTAAAAAAATTGCTAAGTTGAATGAACTGTACATTCCACCTTCTTACTTTGGCTTCAGTTTAGCGTTTGTTTGTGCAGGGCGAAAAGCGAAAATATGTCAGCTAGTCATCAGTGATCAGGTTATTGATCAAGTTTTTTACTTAATTGATGTAATATTGGCATTTTACAATGCAGTGGGAGATCTTTTTGAAATATCATTGTTCAGTGCAGGTTAGTAAACCATTTTATCTACACACATATCATAAGTCCTCTATAATGCGTTCAGAAACCGTAGGAAATGACCTGCATTGCAGTACATCGTCGCCTCACCACGACCAGCAGGTCCAGCAGTAAAGTCGAATTCGATTTTTCGAATTTGACAACCAACGTAATTTACAATCATAGTGAAAAAAAAACGAATCGCTCACGTATATAAGTCGAGTTCAGTCCGACATGTATAATTAATCATGTGATTTTTTTTGCAAAAAAAAAACTGTTTACGAAATGTCAGCTCGGTATGTTTGTATATGATTAAAAAAAACAATCAAATTCGTGACAGGTATGGGTATGATACATGCCTTCGGCTTCTGAACCCATCTTAGAGTACTTATAATATGTGTGTAGATAAAGTAATGTATGCAACTCCACATAATTAGGTCTTAAAACACTCGTGTGATCCTATTATGAAACTCAGCTTCGCCTCGTATCATAAAAACACACTCGTGTTTTATGGACCCTCATTATGTAGCAGTTGCATAAACTACTATATGTTATGGCAATTGAAAATCTTACAAGCCTGCTTGTAAGTTAGGTGTTATATTTGCTTCTGACGTCCTACTGATTTATATTTTATTTAGTATTATTTTGCACCATTCATATAACTTTCATACTCACATGCGATTAATAATTAATAAAATAATTAGGTATAAAAGGGTATACCCAGTACCCACATCTAAAAGTATTTTCGAAATCAGTTCCTACACTCGAAATATGTTATTGTATATTTAGTAAAAATGTTTATTTTAGTTTGTTTATAATCCTATTCGGTGAGAAGGGTTTTAGCAAATATTAGGCCGTAATAGACGTGTATTGTATTATACACATACATTAAGATGAAATGAACAAGAATTTATGGGCTTTACATTTTGAAAATTATGAGTGATGGTGGTTGCATGGTCGGCTACCTAAGATTTATGATTAGAGGTTATATTATAATTTGTTAGATAAATTGTATTATTTTGTTAGAAAATATTACTTAGTTATGTTTACGTAGATTGAGTTCAGAAGCTACTCGCGATCCGTTGATATGCCAGAGATCGTTCAGACGTATAAATTGTGGTATAACTTGCCGCTCGTATTTAATCGGCTGGAGTAGGTATTCAACGGAGCGTGCGCTGGGCATTGTATGCGGTAGTAGTGCTTTAGTGCTTATTATCTGTATTGTTTAAGCCTAGACCCCTTAGCACGCTAACGTTTATCCACAACATAAAGCATTCGTCTCTCTCGCACTTGCATATATGTCAGAAATTGGCGAATGCGTTATGTCGTGGATAAAATTTACCGTGCTAGACGGTCAGGACATAATGTCTTTAACCGAGTTCATTCCCAATACTCCCAAAAGCTCTATGAAGACATTCCATTAATTTTTAGGGTTCCGCACCTCAAAAGGAAAAAACGGAACCCTTATAGGATCACTTTGTTGTCCGTCTGTCGATCTGTCTGTCAAGACCCTTTTTCTCTGGAACGCGTGGAGGTAGCAGGCTGAAATTAATATCAAATAAAACTTCTAAGTAAACACAATCAAAAGATAGTCATTAAAAAGGTTGTTTCCATACAAATTGTCGTACTGTGAAAACCTAAAGGGTACTTCCAGTTGTCCTAGAAACTTGAAATTTGGTATGAAGGTAGCTCTTATAGCACAACCACTCAAAAAATTCTCAAAACCTTAAATTTTTATGTCACAGACCAATGCTCTGTTATTCTGTTAATACCGGACAACTTAAAACACTGGGGAAAAGCAGGGGAATCTTTCTACGTAACCCTCGTGCGCGAGTCCGACTCGCACTTGTCCGGTTTTTTAATTAAGTAATGCTGCATTTAAAGTTTTTTTCTTAAATAAGTATGAAAAATTTGAATCAATATTGTCAGTGAGAGACATTAATAATTTTAGTGTAAAATTTCATGGTGTTTCTTTATTTTAAAATGTTAAAGGGAAATTATTCTTTGTCATTTACTCTTTCAAGTGCCATCATAAAAATACAGGATATTTTTTTTCACATATGGTGTCAGTTCGATTCCCAGGTGAGCCATTTTTTTTATCTGTAGTATTATTTAATTTAATAAATAAAGGAATGTCTTCATAGAGCAAAATATCCTATATACAATATTTAAGGTGTTCTGTTTGTGTCCTTGGTACAACTCGGAAAAAAAACGTCCATCTTGTCTTGTTCAAAGTTAATGCGAGCATTCCGTACGTAAACTTAATATTTTACAGTACCTTGTGGACATAGTGAAATAAACGGATCACTCACGTATGTAAGTCGAGTATAGCTGGACATGTTTCGGATTAATCCGTAGTACCTTGTGGACAATTTACCGATTGTAAATCCGTTCAAGTAGTTATTAGGTGTCATATTAATTAAGTAGTAAAATATATTTTAAATCATAATATTGAAATGAATATTATTGGTGTTACTTATCAATGTTAACTGTTACTGAATTCACTTCCATTTTCTCGATGGCCTTTACTTACCTATCGTTGATATTTTTATTAAAGGTTGTGCGTTATTTGTGTATCTAAATGACCAAAACCTAAGATCTATTAATGTCATACATGACTTCTCATTAGGCTATTATTGTTTGTGAATGGAAGTAGATAAATACCAAAGTGTCTAAGGTTGTGTAAGATAGTATAATGTGTCTACTACAACTACCAACGTGTTATTTATACCTATTAATTAAATACTCCGTATAATTAATGTTGTCGACAATTGTATAATTATATGTACCTATTGTTAGGAGTGCCTCTTTGTTACAACTATTCCTTATACGTGTTTATACACCGTATACCTATGCAAGTGCATACTTACTGTCGAACGGGATTGTCAATTTATGGAACAGATTGTAACTGACATTACAATGTAATTTAAATCTTGTTCATTAGAAAAAGGAATCCTACGTTTCACTATAATTTGATTGGCTCACTCTACATTTTCGTTTAATGAGATGGTCGCGTTATGAATAATGCATCTACCTATATGTGTACGGTAAACAGTTGTGTGACTACAAGTTACAATTAACAAGCGGAAGTTTAATTCTATCACCTTTTGTTAGAAAGAGACATCGCTTGTAAATTGTAATTTGTAACTTTATAAAACACGTACCGATTTGTTTGATTACAGAATAGTAGGATTGAGGAGTCTCAGCTATTTACTACCGATGTATAAAAAGTACCTATCTAAGTATGGTGACCACTATTATACTTTATAGAATAGAAACGGGTTTATTATAATAAAATTTTGTGTTGTATGTAACTATGTATATTGACTTGCATCAAACTGTATATTTGAACGATGCACTACTGGTATTTAGTTGTATCATCTCCGCTTAGAGTGTTTGTTTTAGCGCATGGCAAGTTATATCTTTTATCTACACACATACGAGGGGCGGCTGAAAAGTAATCTACCTAACAATGAAACAAAAGACTGTCGTGGATTTTTTTTTTAGTTTTCTATATAGTCCCCTGCTAGTAAAATGCACTTATAAAATTTTTCAAATATTGAATTTAAACCATTAAAAAAAAAAACTTTCGGTTTGTCGTCAAAAAAGTCAGTAACCGCAGCCTTCTTTTCGTCATCGGTCATAAACCTTTGTCCCCTGAGGTCTTTCTTGAGAAGTCTAAACAGAAAATAGTCACAGGGGGCTAAATCTGGACTATAAGGGGGGTGGTCAATGGTTTCGAAGCCATTGTATTTAATTGCTAGCTTCGTTGTGCGGGCGGTATGCACTGGTGCGTTATCGTGCAAAATCAGAATTCCTTTGCTTAGTTTACCTCGCCGTTTTTCTTTTATTGTCTTTCTTAGTTGATATAGTAAGTTTGAGTAATAATCAGCATTCATTGTAGTTTTCTTCGGTAAATAATCTATGAGCAAAATCCCTTCTGTGTCCCAAAAGGTTGTAACCATAAGTTTACCTGCCGATGGACAGACCTTGAATTTCCGAGGCGGCTTCTCATCCTTAAATTTCCACTGTAACGACTCTTGCTTACTTTCCGGGTCCCATTGTCGAATCCAAGTCTCATCACATGTTACAATTCTAGAAATTATTTCTTCCTCTTTCCCTCGACTCATGTCCAAAAACTCTTCGCAACATTTGACACGCCTCTCCATGTCAAATGCAGTCATCATTCTGGGGACCCAACGTGCACTAACCTTGGACATGTTCAAATGCTCATGAATTATTTCATTGACTCACTCTTTACTGACTCCCACATCTCTAGCTATCTCCCACTACTTCACTCGTCGGTCCTCTAATATAATTTTTTTCACCCTGGCTACATTTTCATCGGTGACGGCCGAAACTGGTCTTCCGCTACGAGGATCATCTTCCAGACTCTCACGACCTAATTTAAACTGCTTTGACCAAAACTTTTAATAAATTCGGAAGAACACGAACTGCCAAACACACGTAACATACGCTGTCTGATCCCCGAAGGTGTATTCCCTTCTTTAGTCAAAAACTTAATCACCGCACGCTGCTCGATTTTATCCATTTTCACTTTTTCTACCGACATGTTTGAAACAATTGTAGGAGACAAATAAACGTGATGCAATAAACAAATGAATCTAATACATTTTAAAATAGAATAACAAACGAATATAAATCCATACCAACCAGCATTATTTTTGTATATATTTCTGACCAAGGAGATTACTTATCAGCCGCCCCTCGTATTATGATATGATGATAGGACTTATGATCTTCTTATGAGAAGATCATAAGTCCTCTATAATTCGTTCAGAAACCGTAGAAAATGACCAGCATTTCAATGACGACATCGATTTCGATGTCGTTATGAGTTTAAAATTTGAGTTATCTTCGAAAACCAACATAATTTACTTACAATAAAAAAAAAACATTCGATACTAAGCGTGCTCGCTGTGTTTGTCTATAATAATTAAAGAACAGTCAAAATCGTGATAGGTTTAATATATATGCTTTCGGCTTCTGAACCCATCATAGTAGAGTACTTATAAATATATGTGTAGATAAAGTAATGTATGCAACTCTACATAATTAGGCTTTAAAACACGAGTATGGTTTTATAAAACGAGGCAAAGCCCTCATTATGTAACATTTGCATAAACTACTATTATCTACACACATATCATAGTTAAATCCTCTATAATGCGTTCAGAAACCGTAGGTAATAATGATAATGACTACATTACAACAATCAGTTTTAGATAAAGTAATGTACGCAACTCTACATAATTTTAATTAGGTCTTAAAACACTTGTGTGTTTTTATTATAAAACCACAATACTACTTTAAGGACCCTAATTATGTAACTTGCATAAATAACTATTAAAATGGCGCAGGGGTAGATATTAAAGTACCTATTAAGTTGAGCTTTAAGATTCAGATTAAATTCATATTGATACAAAAGTTATATGTAGAAAAAAAAGACAACTGTTTCTTTGATATCTTGGACTAATAATAGTTGCATACTTTCACCACACTGCTCCCCCACACGGGAACGACGATGCGAGCGTGCGGCGAAAAACTTAAAGCGTACTGCCATGGGGACTAATTGTATAAGAATTTCGAGCAAGTACTTGGGGTACCTTTATACTGTAAAGTCTGTAAGCTATAATATACACAAATGCCTAAAACAAAATACAGTTACGAGATTGTTCAAATGTATCTAAATGTGAAACTCTATTTAAAAGAAAACAATCTATGTAATGGTTAGAAATATTGTGTATTTTTGAGCTTGATTGATGTTATATTGACGAATATACGTGCATGTACCAAATTTAGGTTGTTTCCTTGACTTTAATGTCCTGTTTCTTTAACCAAGACAAACGTGCGCCTGAAAATGGTGCAGTAGGTACCAAAATCTTTAGCCTAGTTTTACGCAGCAGTGGGAAAATCAGCACTCTATGGTCTTAACTGCAAAATATGTTGTATCCAGGCCAGATGCGCCCGTATGCTGGTGTAGACGGCTGGCACGCCCGGCAAGCAGCCGAGCCCGTGGCTGCTGATGCCCTCCAGCAGCCCTGAACACATCATGGGGCCGCCGGAGTCACCCTGTAAGTTTAGTATTTTTTCAATAGGAAGTTTCAAGTCTTACGGGTTTTTAATAAAGTAGCATCTAATAACTCCGATTTTGTGTAAACTTCGACGCTTTGTTTCAATTTAAACATTGTATAGAGGAATTAGGTATCTATGCCAGGGCTTTTCGTAATCGCTTAGGAACCCTATCCTGGGCTTGTCCGACACGCTCTTGCCCAGTTTTTTTGGGGTAGGACTCTCGTATCAAAGTCACTAGGTAGTTAAATCAAAGCCATAAGAGACAGTACCTACCTACCTACTACTGAACTACCTGCACAGGGTAAGTTTCTAATTAAAAATATACAAGGGCCTAGCCTTGTTGACCAAACTGGCTATACCTAAATTGCTAGGAAAAGTCTCTTATGTAGGTATTCAAATGTCCATAAGAATCCTAGGGGAACCTTACTTACACCGCATGTATCAACGCCATTCCCGACGGCACACACCATCCCGCTATCGTATGCGGGAGCGACGTACTGCCCCAGGGATTCAACGCATTCGTCTAAAGGGACTATCCTCACGTTAGCCTCCAATAGTGATTCGGAAAGCTCATAAGTCGTGATGTTTTTGACGCCATATCCGTAAATTGTACATTCACCTGAAATTAAATGGCACTTATGATTGGGATAGCTCAGTTCGTATAGGGTACCAGATAATCAGAGATGTGAATTATTTGACATACCTAAATTGTATTTGAAATAGGTACAAATACTGTTTTATGTACAATTAATGTTTTATTTTGTATTTAAATTACTTTTTGTAAAACTATTTTGTGTTTGCATTTGAAATATTTAGTAAAATTGCCGTTTGTATTAAATACTTTCCACTACTTAATAAATAATAAATACCTTATATTTCACATCTCTGCAGATAATGAACCATGAATAATTAATTCTACATGTGATTGAGCATGTCTTGGTGAACACCCCTGTGAAGTTTTTTCGAAAAAAAAACAATCGACTTCATTAGAATTGTCAACCACCAGAGGCAATGAAGTGTATGGGAGGATGTATTTTCATTTTATTTTATTGTTCAAAACAAAACTTAATACTTAGGGGTATTCATGCTCACCTAGAATTACTCAATCGCTTCTTGAAATATTTACGGTTCTTTAACTGGGACCCCGTATAAAGAAGATGCGAGGAAAGGACACATACTCAAATAAACAGCCAGCACGAGCAGCAGCAGCATTATCCCAATTGCCCAATTGTAGCTTATTGCGTCTTTGTAGTCAGTAGAAATCGACAATAAATCGCAAAGCTTGTTGTATTCTGGTTTTTAGTAGGTAATATTGTATGAATCAATTAGGGTAAGTACCTATAATAGTGTTAATCCAAATTTGCATCTTTGAAAACTGCGAAATTTTGGGATTTTTTTCACTTTCTACTTTCAAAGTCATAAACTATACGTTTTTGGACGTACAGTGCTTTTTAAAGTTAAGTACCTATCTAATAAAATCGCAACAATTTAAACCCAATCGCAGCTCTATAAACCTTATAGGGACCAACACAGAACTACATCGAAAGACTATATCTAAGAGGTTCGTATACAACATACTCAAAAACCTGCATCATGCGTTGCGATTTTAGTCTTTTTAGTGCGATTTTTATAGAGCTAAGTAATGTTAATGTGTCTGTGATGCAGTCTTACTAAAAAGGCAACAAAGTGAGTCGCGCCTTATGTGCTGGCCGTTTTATTTCGCGGCTTGTTGACTAAATAAGTGAAATATTAGCCCAGACCTGTTGCACCAAAAGAGTACTCTGGTAATACGGTTTCATTTACTCCATCCCAATACACTGGTTCCACCCGCAACAGTGCGATGTCGTGCGACCGGGAGTACCTAAAAAATTAAAACTAATTTAACGTCACAATTTCATAAACAAAGAACGTTGCTCACCTTGGCGATTCTACGATTGCGTGGGTATGCATAGCATAATACCTACCTACTTCTAATTCAGCACCATAAGGGAGGTCGATATTAGCAGCCTGCCAACTGACGGCACCAAGGGCAACGCAAGGCTATCATTTTCGATTCGCTTTGAAAGCTCAATTAGTATTCTATTAGAAACTAAAGTTACTTATTATATATATAGTTAGGTAGGAGTTTGGGCTTACAGTCGAACTGAAAGCTCTTACCTATCACAGTCATGTGTCTTATTAATATTAGGTAAAAGTTAGGTTTAAAATATTGTTTTTATACAATATAGTTACATTAGACAGGTATTTAAAAAAATATATTCGACAAGGAAGGCAAACGAGCAAGCGGGTCATCTGATGGTTAAGCGATCATGATCACCACAGCCCACAGACAGCTACAACCCCGGGGGGTTTGCGTATGCATTGCCAACCTAGAGAGCTAAGATGAAATGCCTCTTGTGCTCGTAATTATACCGGTTGTCTTACTTTCCACACCGGAACACAACAGTGCTGCTTAGCGGCAGGATTACCGAGTAAGATTGGTGGTAGCGATCCGGACGGACCTCTCACAAGGTCCTACCACCTGACAAATCTTAGGTACCTACTCGCTAATCCTGATGCTAACCTGCAGTAAGTACCTATATACTTAGTTCCTTACACTGTTGTGTTCCGGTGTGGAGAGTAACGCCATTATTCATAAACGACACTCAAGCATCCATTGGTTAAAATATGTTTTGTCTTTTTCTAACAAACGGAAATGTCAATGTGACAAAAAAGGACAAACGAACAATAACGGTATTTTAGTTAAAATAGGTTTATGAATAAGAGGATAAAGATAGCCGAGGAAATTACGGGCACAGACATTTCATCTCAGAGGGTCGAGCTCGACTTTACGAATGCTGCGTAACGTAAAGTCGAATAGTAAACGTTGTCGAGTTTGTATGACGTTTGGAACAGCGCCCGCCCGTGAGCGTATTTGGAACTAAAGTTTAGTATGAGGTTTCTCGATCTCGATACGATAACCGTAACGTTTCGCAGCTTTCGTAAAGTCGTGCTCGACCCTCAGAGGTCTAGGATGGCAACGCGTATGCGATCCCTCTAGTGTTGCGGATGTCTATGAGCAGTGGTGAACACTTACCATCAGTTGACCCACTAGCTCGTTTGCCTTCCTCTTTGTATAAAAAAAATGTCGTCAACAATATTAGGTATATTACTTATACGATATATAAAATATGAGAATGAGAAAAAGTAGAAAATTGAATGCCCCTACTAGCATAGCTAGCCTGACTAGCAAATATACGTAGTGGTATTCGTTCAATGACCCTCATCGTTCTTCTAATCAGACATCAGTATACCATCAGTACTCCGGATGGACTCAGGAGAGAGCCGTGGCATGGCACTTTGACCAACCGAGACAACTTGACATTCGTTAAACCCTCTACTCCCCCCTCCTCCCCCTCTCTCTCTATTATTTATAACTTACTTGTTATAAAGCTCGTGGGCAATAACCTCCAGTACTCGGGTCCGTGGGGGCTCCCCACACCAATTGTCAAGCTGCAGTATGTAGTGCGTATCGGCGCGTACGCAATGCGCGGCTGTGCTGGCGTACTCGGGAGTAAGTACCGTGGCCCCGCAGAGATGCTGAGACGTGCTGGCATTCCGCAAAGAAGCCACACGAGGCTGGACACCTGGTATGTAGAACGTCAACTTCAACTTGTGTGGACATCTAATCTATTGTAGGATAAACTATATTAACAGCTAATGCTGCCGCTAAGTAGCAGTGTTTGCACTTATTTTAAACGAAGTAAGGACCTCTATCGTTTATTCTCTGTGCAAGTTTGCAGGTAACAATAGAAGTGATAAAATAATTTAATTTAAGCTGTACTGTGCCAGCAGTGGGACGTAAAAAAGGCTGGTGATGATGATGATGAAGTTGTACAGTTACCTATAGCTGGATTACACGATTTTCCCAATTTAGAAATAATTATCACATGGTAGTTAAACAAGAAGGTAAGATACCTTATAATAATTTGTTTTCAAGGTCGTGCCATGGTTGCCACGAATTGATAATGCGAGCCATGATTGCGTGATGTTAGTCAACTTCAATTTGTAGGAGGTACCCACTACCCACCCTTACAATCTTTAAGCAAGCGACAATCACTTTGATTAGGTACATGAACAAGACAAAAATAATGAAAAAGTATACTTAAGCTACACTAGAAAAAATAAATGCAGCCATACTTTAATTGCAACGAAAGCTAAATAAGCCTTTTGTCTTTATATGCACATACTTACTTACGATGAGACAATTTGAAGGACCCCTTGCTGAATCCGAAAGGAAATCCGTTTCTTTTAAGAAAATTTTAAAGTTTGCGATAAAGAAGTTCTATGCAGACAAAATCGTCGAGACATTCGCTCTTATTATACGGGTCCGACGCGCGACATAATATTTTTTTTAACAAAATTTGCGGTCAAATAGCTAAATGCGCCTATATGTGAGTTGTTCGGTTCCTCGCCCACATTCCCGTTACTCTTTGTGCGTTTCGCTTCCCCTACAGGTGACTGCTTTGCTTTCACTTCGGGCACATTTAAGTTTGACACCAACTGTAAGTTATATGCAATTTATACATAGTTATATTCACATGATCAGAGCGATCTTTTTTGAACGCAATGTTTTTATAACACGGCACACGGCAAATGCGCCATTGCCAGGTGTAGCGGCAATAAAATAGTTCAAACGAGTTCCATAGAGATTCCATCCAACGGAAAAGATTATAGTTTAAAACTAGACTTTATTCAGTCATTCTAGGATCCAACATCGAACGATACGGGTATAACATTAAGTGGGTAATAACTGTCATAATAATGGTTGCACTAAAATATTTGATGTTTGTCCATAGACAGAAAAGCCAAAGCATTGTCGGTAATACAGTGGTTATTATTTACAACAATTAGTAGGCCAACCAAAACAGTAAGTAGGCAGATTGGATTTCGTGGTAGGTAGAGGTAAGTATTACATATGTAAACCCCAGGCAAGAATCGAGTAATTAATGACACGATCGTGAACAGAGACCAAATTACGAATGTTAGATAAGACTAAGTTTATGGCTTGTAAGAATCCCTGTAACCCGAAGTATCGTAATTAATATTATTACCGCAATCAACCACTGCTCCCCCCACCACCCTTTTGACCCTTCCACATTCCACTACCAAACAATAACTTATCACCACTGTGAAGAAAGCGATTTGATTTATTATTATTTTACATAGCATTCTAACGAGGTTGTTATCACTTCTTCATAATGTAACGTCTGTAAGTCTGAAATAATTGTACCTATTTTTTCTGTAATAAATTCTTGTTATACTTAGACAAGTGTGCATTCGCTTTCTGATGCAGGGTTCAGGTAGTCACATACAATAGTTATCAGGGTTTGGTACAATAAATATCTAGTACATATCGTTTTCTAATACAAATTATACAAATAGTACTTTACCTCTACCATTATTCTTTCTTTTTTCTTCTTCTTTCTTTCTTAAGAAAAGCCCAGACTGACAGACTGACTGTTTGATTAACGCCCAGCCCAAACCATTAAACCCAGAAAGTTAAAATTTGGTATGTATACCATAAATGAACTGAACAGTTGATTCACGGTTTTTTTTTTAAATTTCAATCCAGTGGGTGAAAAAGGACTTGGAATTTTTAACGAGAAAAACGTTATTTTTAAACTTAACTACGATCATAAAACTAGACATTGAACTGGGAAGGATTTTGCAAAATACCTAAGTCCCTACCAACGAGATATGGAGTTCTGCCGCGGGAGAAAGCTAGGTCGGCAAATATTTAAGTGTTCCTAGTTACTTTAGACGAAGAGACTAGATATATACTTACTTACAGGTTGCGGATTTTTGTGTCACAACCACAACAGCACAGCCGACGGCAGAACCCTATCCACAAATGTATATAATTGTTGTGACGTAAGTAAATTCTATCGTTTAAACAGCTGTTTATTGTGAGCATGAACAAAACTACGGTAAAGTTTGCGTTGTTTAACTTAATGGATCTCCATATTGTGACAAGTATGATAAGGTGTGAAAATATTTTTGATAACAATTATTAGGAGTAACAAGATAATGCAAGTTGTCAAAATCGACCCAGTTTTCTAATCAAGACTTGGCTGTTTGGCCTTTCCCCCTAGCGAAAAGTAATTAAATAAAAAAAACCGACCAAGTACGAGTGCTCCGTACCAATTTATAGGTAGGTATAGTTAAAGTGAGAAAGGCTACAATAGAGCCATAACTAATTAATAGCCTCTGACCTACGGCACAACTAGGTACGCCGCTTAACTGGTTGAGTCTACGGGAATTTAAATTTCCCTTAACACCTATTCGTTTTCGTTCGACGACTATGAGTCTGTTTACTACGTTAGGTTAGAGTTGCGTCAAGGCGCGAAGCGTCTAAAGTATGTAGGTACTTATTATAATACACGGAATAGGAGCTCCACATCTTATAGTCGTCGATCGAAAACTATTAGTACCTATTAATCCTTTTGGTAATAGTCTATTACCAAAAGGATTTAAAAAAAAACATGGCTCAACCAGTTGAGCAGCGTAGTTGTGCCGTGTGTCCGAGTCAGAGGGGCTAATTAATGATAGGTACAATATTGAGTAATAGGTACTACAATAAGAAATTTAAAACTCATTTCAGTTTACTTCTTTTTCCCAGAAAACTGAAAATTGTTTTTCTAGGCTGTCCACTGCCCTGATTCGGCCGGGCGATTAGTTTCTTGGCCTGTCTTCACAGAAAATAAATTAAACACACTATAAACTGTTTTAAGATGATTGCCCGTGTTTATTTGAACGACCGCTTGACCTAGTCCCAGGAGCGGAACAGACACCACAAAGCACAAGTACCCGGGTTCGATTTCCTCAAAAGTAATAAAATAAGGAGAACCTCGATTGGCGATGATAAGATATAAGATATAAGTACTCGACGATGCGGCGACTAAAGCGTTTTTAAGTAAGTATTTTGTTTGGCGACGTGCGTGGAAAGGCATGCAAACTGCTCCAAGTAGAGGCGATTAACGCGTAATTACGGTTCAGCGTTCAACTTGGACGTTTCAAATTAGACACGCATCGTTTGCGGCGTGTAAGTGTTGAGTGCGTTCAAAATAGCATGTCTATAATTATTTAGTGTTATTGTTGTGGGCTGCATGTGATGCCAAAACGAGCGACAACAGATAGGTAGCGGGCAGCGGGCAGCGAGCGAGGTTTATGTAACGCGAGGGCGCGACTCGTGACCGCCAGGGCTGCCAGCGTCACCGTTCACATTCACGCTCATGGTTTACCTAGGTACATTTACTCACTGTTACAGGCTGGAGAGTGGAGAGTACCCTCAGGAGAGTACCTACCTACACATATATGGACAGGGTAGAACTTTCTTCTGGCCAGACGCTTTCTCCAAGAGGACACACTGGTAGAGTCTACTTTAATAAGATTGAACGCGTTAATTAAAACGGTTTAATATTATTAGCTTTAGTAGTATCAAATACTTGGTTTAGACTTGGTACTTAATGAGCTAAATGTTAAAATCTAGACACGCGGCAGCGTGTCAAGCTAAGTTGAAAAAAGGAACTGGCTCCGGCGACTCAGCAGCAGTACCTACCCATGTTATGTATTACACGAACCATTTGGAGCCACTTTTGATCCTTACCTAGTACAACTCAAAATCTATTTGACATAAACATAATAATCAATAAATCGATTATTTTCATTGATAAACATAAACACGAGGAATTTTGTAGGATATTAATTACAACCCCTTAGACTAACTGGAACCCCAAATTTCATGAATATAGCTCAAACGGTTATTGAGATATCAACTACCAAACTAGCCAACTGTAAACCTCTTAAATAAAATTTAATAATAATAATAATAATAAATCTTTATTGCCACAACTTAAAACTAGACTTAGTTAAATAAAAACAAAAAAGTTGGGACAATGGGACCCAGTCTCAGCATGTGCTGGGCTTGGTTGGCCGGCGCTGGTTTTCAGCCTGGTCCCTGAGAGGACGGACGGTCGCAGCGCTCCTCACATTTAAATATAAATTAGAAAAAAAAAGAGACTAGTGCCTAAAACTATACAGTAAGAATAATAAAAAAAAAAAACAAAAACAAAAATAATGAAAATAATAATAGTAATAATAATAACGAACAAAAAAGAGAAGAGGAAAAAAAAATTGTTACAAACAATTAAAAACTAAAAACAAGAGTTAACATCAAAAAATAATTATGTTAGCATGCATTGTGTTGTGTTGTGTGTGCGTGTATGCTTACGTTGTTTGTGAGCGAGATTGTTCTGTTCTGGGGGGTTATAATTCGCTTTGTTTGCCAAGTAGGTGTGTTCTGTGTAGTTGCTTGAATTTTAATAACGGCATAGGTTCTCGTAACGGTGGTGGTAAATTTGATAATCGAATAAAACAAATTGAATAAGATTTCACCTCTTTTGTTATTTTGAAGTTGGCTTTTTTTTCACATTTATATTTTTGGTGGGATTAAGTTGTAAATCGGCGGTACTCGAACTCAACCTCGTATATAAACATTGACGAAATTGGAATAACCACTCTAGACCGCGAACCTAGAGTGGTTATTCCAATTTCGTCAAAGTTTATATACCTACGTGGTTGAGCCAGAGTACCGTCGAAATAAAGTCGGTAAGTACTTTACGACGGAAAAGTCTAAGCGAACCTTACACATATATGTAGAATATGAAACTAAATATAGCGGCGGATTCGATTAGTGCCTACACATTCATACCTACTTATGCCAGCGCCTTCTTTTGGGTTTCTTTGTTATTTTTAGATGTCAACTAAGTACGTAGGTAACTTTAAAACACAATTAAAAGGCATGTACGGTCAGCTGCAGTGAAAAGGAACCCCTCGGTGTAGTTACTTTTAATAAAGGGATACTTTAAAAAAGAATTCGTACCTATTCTCGATAATCTTAACTTTTGATAATAACAATATTTCCAACAAAAAACTTGTCATTGGTAATATTGTGTTGCATTGCACAGAGCGGTCGCCGTACGCTGTCAACTCTTCACTCGTGCCCCGGCTGTGAGATTGGCAGCCCTGGGCGGCAAGCGGCAGCGCGGCAGCGGCAGCGGCGAGGGCGCCGGCAGTGCTCCGCCGAGAGCCGACCGCGCGCCGCAGGCCGCCATGGACCGCAGCGGCGGCGCCCCCCCGCCGCCCAGCCCGCCGCCCCCGCCGCACTCCGGCTTCGGCGCCTTCTGCAGCGCCATCTCTGACACCTTTACGGTATGTACCGTCCCGCGGAAAAACTTTGTTTTGAAACTCAGCGCAACAATTAGCGATAATCACCGACAACGCTTCGAATTTACGATGTAGTTTGAACGGCAGCTGACCGTCGTCTAGCATTCAACGATCTTAGTCGCCCACGGCCGCGCTCGCCCGACGTGCTTTACGACACATCAGCCGCTCCAAACACATTCGGTCCGCGCTCGCGGTACAATTCCATGTTTCCAGTGATGAGTCGCGTTGCCATCGAATCCTTCTATTTCGAGCAGCAGCACGTGGTCCCCGAGGCTGGCCGCAGGCCTTCGTAGACTCAGTCCCATACCGTGAGTTACAGTGTCGCCCGCTATCGTAACCGTATAAATAGAGCGGATTCAGAATAAAATTTATGGAGGTAGTAAAAAATATAAACAAGTTTATTATTAGAGTGCTGATGCTTGAGGCTGGGTCGCATCGTTCGGCCGTGAATTGTCCGATGGTGGCGATCTACAGAAATACCCCCGCGGACGGCGGCGTACAAAGGCTGGGAGACACCGGCGCCACTCCCGCAGTCGCGCGGCCGCACGGCTCCTACCACGCCGGCAGTCATCACTCAGCAGACCTCGCGACTCCACACAGCGCACCGCACCACACTCGCACAAGCTCGACACACCTCAGCCGACAACTTAGGTACAGAAACTCTGCTCTCACACTAAACCACTCTTCTCTCCACTTGAAATATCTAATACATATTGATTATAATAACGTGCAGTCAGACCGGCAAACACCTGCGTGCTTTCGCGTCCAGAGTGCAGCGAGTGATCTATGTTATTCAATGTATATTTGTACAATTTAAATATCGCATTCCTGCCCACGTGCTCGGTCGATTGTTTTGTTTACCAACTCGGGAAATGAAACATAATTTTTTTCTTTGAAGTGTTTGTGAAGATAAGCTGTTCTATTTTGCTAATTGTAAAATTTGAGTTTTGTCGTTGGTGTTACTTATTGTAGCGCTTCGCCAAACAAGTGCAGCTCAGCAACAGTAAGTAGAAACAGCAACATTCAATGCAAATCCAGTTTACAGCATTTATTGTACCTATGACATATTTTAAGAATTCGTATTACCTGCTTAATTTTGTACCCATGACATTGTTTTTAAATCTAAGCAATCAAGTAATTAATTTAACTAGGTATAGTTATATTTCCTAAATTACAATAACTAGCGTTAAAACAAAGGTTACATTCCCAGATCTTTTTAATGAAATAATCAAATAATATTAGTTTTGAAACTGTTTGTAAGGATAGGTAGAGCCTAACTTTGTCAATTACATGTCAATGTTATGTCATTCATCACAACATGCGCATCATTAAAGATAATACCTACATAAGCATCATTATACTCGTTATACTTACCTAGGTACAACAGCAAAAAGTGGACTGGTGTGTAGTGTAGATGAAGGGTTGTCTGTGATACACGGTTAAAGCGCGTGGTTGTTTTATGCGCTAAACTTTAAACGCGATGCGTCTGACGCACACACTTTTACATCATAATCTAATTACCAACCATTGTTTTACGTGGTGAACACATCATCGAACAAACAAGGCAAAAGTTGATCGACACGCAATATAATCATCCCCTTTACTTTGCATAAAAATAAACGAATGTAACAACAGGTAGGTTTCCAATAGCACATTTAGCTATACTTTGTTACAAAAAATCTGATAGATACCCAGTTAATAAAGTCATAAATCACCATAAGAAACTTGTTTTATGTTTATACTTTGCAACAATCAACTTTCTTATTTCATAAATATT
Source organism: Clepsis dumicolana (assembly GCA_963691665.1). Taxonomy (NCBI): domain Eukaryota; kingdom Metazoa; phylum Arthropoda; class Insecta; order Lepidoptera; family Tortricidae; genus Clepsis; species Clepsis dumicolana. The sequence continues at coordinate 6,654,331 of OY829513.1, forward strand.
CCTAACATATAATTTAATTAGGGAGGTAGCTCAATACAGCCGGCGGTTTGTTCAACTCTCTCACATAGTTCAGGCAAAAGGCAAACTAAAATACTGAGTCATTGTTTAAAAAAAAAGTATTTTCCAATACTCATAGTGAAATAAACGGATCACTCACGTATGTCAGTCGAGTATAGCTAATCCGTAGTCCTTCCTCTGGGAGCACACGCTATAAAAAAATACAAACAGTGGAACGTAGAACCTCTTCTTTTTTTGAAGTCGGTTAAAAATTAATGTTTGGGAATGATCGAGTCTCCAAGCTGTATATGACAGTAATGCAAGGCAAGGAGCCAGGGTTCACGGCCAGGTTGGGTCCGAGGGTCGACGCATCGATTGGGTCGCGGCGTACCTGCTCGCGCCACACTCTCGAAGCTGACGTCTATTGCCCTCTCGTATCTCGAGAATCACATCTACGACGACTGCAACACAATAGAATCAGAAATTAATAGAATGCAAGGCTAAGCACTAACACATTTACTCAAAAAATACGATTTTAAAACAAGCCTTCTAGTTTCCTGTACTCCTGTACTTCATAAAGTGCAAAATCATTCCATACCAACCATGCATAACGCGTTTCATGTCGATGCGATGCGATGAGATGACTAGTGTGAAATGAGAGCCGCAAAATTGTATTACCTAACACACTAATTAACAGCTTGATTAAAATTTTAGAAAATTCGTTTCTCGACACATTGCCTCTAAATATCAATAGTTATTATTTGTTATACCTACAAGGGGGCAAAGTTGAATTTTACCCGCGATTATGGAATTGAAACACGAGCAAGCGAAAGGATTATATAGTTGAACCACGAGCGAAGCGAGTGGTTCTAAAATAAAACCCTGAGCGTAGCGAGTGTTTCAAATACATTTGCACCGTGTGTAGCGAGGAAAGCGCAACATGCAAAAAAACAGCTCATAAAAATAAATCTTCATCACAATTTTTTTTACGATATTCAAAAAACTCCGGAAGTTATACCTATATTTTTACGCGAGTCGGAGTCGGTGGGAAATTATTTTTTTGTTGACAATGTTGACATTAGCGACGATGCGTTTTGAAATTGCATCGACTCAACTTGTGCGTTCAGAATTATATTCAACATCATTATAAAATAAAAGGTTTTTTTTATAGAATTTTAAGGTTTATGACTTAAAATTATTAAATGGAGCTAAATTTGGTATTTTTTATTAATTCTCAAACTATTTATTGACACCTAATTAATATCGAACGAACTAATATTATGAGCGTTTTACGTTTTGTTATCTGTCAAAAGCTACTTAAACACGCTCCAATCAAAATCAAATTACTTTCCCCACTAGTGGATAAAATGCGTTTTACCCGCTTGTTTTCAAGTATAAAAGAATGCTATCCGAGGTAGTCCGCACTGGGCCCGCGTGGGAACTATAGCCCAAGCCCTCTCATTCTGAGAGGAGGCCTGTGCCCAGCAGTGGGACGTAAAAAAGGCTGGTGATGATGATACGAGGTAGTGAGGGTAAAATTAAATTACTCACTAGTATTCGTTTGGGTCAACGTTTGGGGTAATTTTTTTACATTTCGATGGAATCCGTTAACTCTAAAATAAACATACTCGTATGCTACAGTTGAATTGAGAGCGTCCTCCTTTTTTGAAGTCGGCTAAAAAATAAGCAAACTTCGGCATTTGTTTTGTAACTGATAGCGTTATGTTATTTATGATTGATTACGAGGGCTCAGTACAAATTTGTAGGTATCAATCATGTCTGAAATCCTAACTATTCCTTTCTTCTTTCCACGGTTGACTGTGGAAATTCTGACTAGTTGGTACCAAACGGGGAGTCAGAAACTATAACGTTCTTAAGGAGGTAAGTATCTACTTGTTGTAAAGTCTTGAATAAAATATATCTTGCCTTTGCCTCGAGCGGTGGTCGATTTGCTTAATTGTTGAACAACTTTGTAGATTGTAAGTAGGTATTTGCTATAAAATACGCCTTTTTCGAACAACCTGATGCATCGACACCGAAAACCTCTGTGAAGGAATTCCTCGATGCTGAGGTACGCATTACGAGATTCCAGTCCCCGTTTCGCAGAATATATTTGATTTTGTGCTCAATGTGATGTAGGGTGTCACGCCAAATACGATAAGAATTTCTCATCAAATCCTCGTCACGATGTCTTCTTCACAGAAACAGTAATAGATGATAAAGTTCGCATGTAAATTCGGAAAAACTCTTCGGCACCTACACGCGACCCCATTCCCATTGCCGCGAGGTTGCTGCTGCGCGCAGGAGCCGCTGTGTGCTGTGTTCGCACTGAAATAGTTGCCAATTCATGGCGACGCGTTTTTCGGCGAAAACGAATATTTGTAAACAGGAACGCGACGTGTTTTTTTTTCGCTCAAACTCGTTTGTGTAGTGCCGAGAGATAGTAATTGCACGGTGGTCCGCATCAGCCGGTCGGTTGGACGATTATAAATAGATGATAGGCAACATAATCGGGGAAGTCGGCCACTGCTCCTGCTATTTTTGATCGCAACTTGTACCGGATTCGAGAGCGCGACCAGGTTAACGCGAACTTGTCCACTAAATAGATAAATTAGCGCTGTCGTCGGCGTCAAATGTTTAGGAGGCTACTCAGCTGTTGCCTTCGTTACAAAAAGTCTGTAAGTGTTTGTTATGCTTTAATATTTTTCGATGTCTTTATTATTTTATGACTCGGGAATTAAATAAAACTAACGCTTGGCAGAGTAGTTTAGCGGGTGTGTAATAAAGAAACTATTGGCAGCGTGCTAAATATTACGTGTAGCAATGCGCTTAAGCGTGTAGTTGTCTGCGCGGCGTGCTGTGACATGCGCAGGCGCAGGTCGTCCCGGTCGCGGCGCGGGCGCCGGCGGGCCCCGTGCCTGCCCTGTCGGTGGCTCGTGCTTCTAATCCGACGTACATTTGTGAGTAGATCCATCCATGTGCTTGTCTAACAGCATGTAAACAGTAAGGCCGTGACATTCACAACTACCGCCCGTTCAAATTTAACTTGGCTCACAATACATTTCACACGCAGGTGACGCACGACCTCTCTTAAGAACTTGTCATTAAAAATAACTGTAGAACCGTTTAGAAGAGTCACTATATTTATCTTTTGTGAACTACAAACGATAGGAGCAATTAGTTTAAACTGGGTAAATAATTAGGTACTGATGTAACTTCCGATAATTACTGTTTAAGTTCGGTCAATGACCACGGTCAGCGGTGTCGCGTTTCGTAGAGCCCATGTAGAGCCGCTACGCGCTACGCCGTAGTTAAGTAAACTTAAGGTTTGTAGCGAGGGTCACAATTTTAAGTAACTTCATTCAGTCGCGTCTTTTCACGTAAGCAATGTTTACCCAATGCTAACTAATAAACCTCAATAGTAAATTTTACCAAAAACAAGTCTGTATTTCACGAGTATTTTATAGACCAACAAAAACTCAAGAAAACGGAGAAAAGTGGAACTAAATTTTCTCATACAAATTTGTTGTCATATTTAAGCAATTTACGTCAAAAATGTGACAGTTACGAAGAAAGTGGCGACCTCATTTAATTTCTTGACTTATTAAAATAAAATATGTGGTAGGTATCATTGTGGCTTAGGTTCGACTATAATGTCTACCTATTTATTAACAATATTAAATGAAACAGAAAAAGAGTAAGTGTAAAGCGATAATAAATGTATGTTTCCATCAAACGTTTTTATTCATAGGCAATAATTAATAGTATTATTGTAACCGATGTCGATGGCCTTAACCCTTTTCTAGGCATAAGTAGTAAGTACGCCTTATCAACCACATTAAGTGTACTTACAATTTCAACCCTAACACCAAGAATTAAGATTCAAATACTAGAATAGTTAGGAACTTGTCTTAAAATTATTGCCAAATATAATATAATAAATATAATATAATATTATTACTATTTTGTGAATATACATTTAGTTTTTTGCTAAGCCGCCTAGTTTGGTGTAGCCTGGAAAAGGGTCAAAAGAGATTTTAACTGACACATAAAGATTAGCAATGACTTAAGTATCAGTGCTTAGGACTTTATGCTGCGTCATTGTTTTCCGACCGACCGATGCGTGTTTTACGATAACATGACCCGCCCCTCCAAATTATTCCAAGTATATTAACACATCCTTACGAAACAGTGTGTATGTATGATGTAGTATTTGTTTTTGTTTGACGGCATCTCAGCACGCACACATGCACTGGGAGTCTTGGTGGTGCTTTATAAATAGGTACTTCCAAAGAGAAGAAGAATTGATTAATAAATTAAATCATATACTTATTGTGCTTTTACAGGGTGCGTTTTAATGAACAGTCAAGAAAAAAACATCCTCACATGCATTATTATGATACTCGAAACTTAATCGCGTAAAAAATATATTTCAATTTAAATACCTCGACGTTTCGGACGCGACGTTGGATTTAAATATATTTTTTACGCAATTAAGTCCCGGGTGTCATGATAATGTGTGAAAATCGTGAAAGTTTAAATCACTATATATCCTCCTATACATGTTGTCAACTAGCAGAGGCAATGAATGTATTTGAGAATGGTTTTTATTTATTCATGTTTTCCAAATAAACCATGTTATTCATAAACCTATATTAACTAAAATGCCGTTAAAGTTCGTTTGTCCTTTTCTGTCACATTGACATTTCCGCTAGTAAGAAGAAGACAAAACCTATTATAGCTAATAGAGGCTTGAGTGACGTTTATGAATAAGGACAAAAAACTTTTACGGGGGTGTTCGTTTACACTCACTCAACCCCCCTGGCTAAATTTTTGACGGTTCATTAAAACGCACCCTGTACTTAATTATATGTTTTTAATGCCTGTTCTTAGACCTTGAAAAACGGTTAATGGAAATAGTTCCCATATTATCTCAAGTGCCCATTTAGGAAATTAACTTAACACATATTTTGAATACCGTTTTTCTTAAAGGTGAAATAATTATTTACATAAAAAGTTATGCATAGGTAAATAATAAAAAACTATACCCACAGGTAATAAAATAAAGTTTTAACCTCGAGACTAAAAAAATCTACCTCGGATATATTATATTGACTTCTATTAGTCCCTCGATAAAAAATATATCATACTAAACGTAAAAAAATGCTCAGGGTGTCTAAAAAACTACCTACTATTTACGGCTGGAAAAGGGATTAGGTTATCTTATTAGGAATTACCTTAAGTACTGGTGATTTGAGTCAAACATTTATAAACGTAACGACTACCTAATGGGTTTCAGATTCTTGTTTGTTCTTAAAATAGCAAAGGCCCTCCAGCTGTATATTGTTTTTATTTCGGCTCTAGAAATTTCTATTAACATTGTTTTTCTTTGCAGGGCATGGCCACTACGTCCAGAAGTAGAAGAAAGGTAATTACTTGTTTATTTTTTCTGATTGAGGCTTTCCATTTCAATTGTGTTTAGGCACTTTCAATTACATACGAATATTGAGTATACCTACTTACTTACATAACCTCAATACGTACATTTTATCCGCGGTTTCGTTCGTATGGACAACTTTTTCTTTTGTTTGAATTTTAAAATTGGTATGTATCAACTTACTTAGTCTTTCATTTAATTTATAAGCCAACCATCTCGCCATCCCTCAGACAACGTCAGTTTATAAAGATTAAATCTATCAGTTCTTTTGTTGTATATGGAGATAAACGAGTAAACTTTTTTTATAGTGAAATCAACGGATCACTCACGTATTAGCGAGTTTAGCAAGACATGTTTCGGCCGAATTCACGTTGGCCTTCCTCTGGGAGCGCACATATGAACCGTATTGGGCTAAACTTGATTTATACGTTTATTTTACTATGATTGAGTCCCACAGTAGTTTTAAGTTAAAATCACACTTATTAACTTATTTTACTTCAAATTGTACTTAGTACTACTTATAAAGCCAAGTGCCTATTTGGTCTAAATTATGCCATTTTTTAAAAGTCGCGCACAGAGGTATGTGCATGGCGGGCGCGCCGAGCCGCGGGGCACAAACGTTCGGCATACTTCAGATCCCTGACCCTCTGTGTTTGCTAACTATGCCATATCATAACTACGAGCACCTATGTTCACTTGTTTTGAACATTCTCTCACGGTAAGGGGCACGTTTTAAAATTATACAATAGAACTGTTGTTTCCTACAAGAAATGAGAAATTGACACAGTACCCTGTCTATTCATACGTTTTCTAGATGTCTCGTAAAAATACATATAACGTTTTTTCAACTTTATTATGTTAGGTTGCAATTAAAAATAAAGTAAGAATAATCCAGTTTCATAATCAATCTAATTTATTGTAGTCTTGTAATTAGTGCAATTGGCATAAATCGTCCATATTATACAAATATCATAATTAATTTAGGAAGCAAGTAAGTATCTATTGAATAGTAATTAATAGTAATAAATATCGTTAACCAAAACACAAACAAACTTTATACCTAATACCGTCTCTGCAGCCGGCAACGCAAAAGGTGCCAAGTTTAGATGAACCGGCCGAACTCTGGATGACTCGCCAAAATTTTCCAACGTTAAGCATTATTTATTCCTGTAAACGTCAATAACAGTTGATATGATCATATTATTAGAGCGACGCATAAGCAAGCCCGGACCATCGGTTCGGCATGAACTATATCATTACCGTTTGAAAGCCACTATGGAGCGCAACCACAAATCATTGGAGTAAGTGGTTTCTGGCTATATTAAATAGCTTTGATCATGCTCAAGAAGAGACCAAATGTGTTAATGACTATTGAAATTAACTGATTGATGGTAGATCTTATTGCCAAGCAGACAATATACTTGACTTTGCTTTATTGAAACATTAAAGTCACGTCTCGCTGGCAAGTGCAATCCGCAATCAGCATAATGGTACACAAAACTTCGTATAATTTTTCGCAAATAGTTTTTCGAAACAATTTAATTTTAGATCTCCCTTGAAGTTTTCGCGACAGAAGTGTTTATGTAACAATTAAGCAGGATGATTTAGGGCTATCTTTGATGGCGGCGCTGTCCGTGCGCTGCTTTGTTCGCGGGTTTATTTACCGACAGAAAACCGTCACGCCGTGCTCTTAGGCATGTGTGTATTGTATGTGTATGTCATATTTTTTCTAAAAGCCGTAGTTATGGCAGAGCGGCGCAATGTTTACGGGCTGCGTCGCGAGAGCGAGTTGACGCCGTGCCAAGCGCGACACAAGCTATTTCTATGAAAACTTCACTCGCTCATAACCACTAACAGACTTCCCAGTTCCCACCAATCAAGGCATTAGGAACTTCAAAATAATGTATCGTGCCACCAAACCGATTTGGCTAAAATAGTTTTATCAATTTAGTAGTGTCGTCTTAGACAGTAGGATAAATAATTAATATTATTTATTGGCAACGGTCCGGCCATCAATGTAATCGCCTGTAGAATGACTAACAGTGCAATATATTGCAGCAATTACCCACGTCAAGATAAATACACAAAGAACTTACAAAGTCGAAATCAAATTAAAGCTCTTTATTCTTCCCACGTGTTGGTAAGTTACAACCTAGTTACAACTCTATTTTCACCTCAGCACCTCAAACAGGCAGGTTTTGCTATTTAAAGACAGTGAGCAAAATTCGATGTTGCTGCGAGCGTGAGTCAATAGTTATTTGTTATACAAGGGTGCAAAGTTGTATTTTACCCGCGAGTGTTTCAACACACGAGAAGTAAAACACATTTGCACCCGTGTGTAATACAAAACTTTTCACCACACTGTAGCGAGACTAGCGAGGAAAGCGCAACATGCAAAAAACAGCTCATAAAAATGAATCTTCATCACTGGAATCACAATTTTTTTTACGATATTACCTATAACAGAAAACTCTGGAAGTTGTGTATTTTTACGCGAGTCGGTGACAAAATTTTTGTTGACAGTGTTGACATTTCTGATGATGCGTTTTGAAATTGCATCGACTCAACTTGTGAGTTCAGAATTACATTCAACATCACTATAAAAAAACAAATGTTTCTTATAGAATTTTAAGGACAATTAAATAATGCTAAATTTGGTATTTTTTATTAAATTCTCAAACCGTTTATCATTTATTTAATGATAATTAATATCGAACGAACCATTATTATGAGCGTTTTACGTTTTGTTATCTGTCAAAAGCTACTTAAACACGCTCCACTTCAAGGTCAAATTACTTTCCCCACTAGTGGATAAAATGTGATTTTACCCGCTTATTTCAAAGGATAAAAGACGGTTTTCCGAGGTTTTGTTTAAAAGGAGAGTGAAAGGGACGGTATAATACGAACTCCGTATTTCAAGCTTGGGAGTAGCCCCTCTGGGTCTACTTACAATAAGTATTGGAAAGATTTGAACTTCACTTTGTTCTGTCACTTTCACTTTGATACGAAAAAAGCGAGAGATAGAAACAAGTTGATTCGAAATTTGATTTTCAGATTCCATACCTAATAGGCCCAAAAAAGAAACAATCAATAAAACGTTCGGATACCTACACAACTGTAAAATTGCAAGTCGTCTATAGGTTTAAAAATGTTATTATTATATTTTTTTCTAAATAATCAAATTATATTTTTTACAGTTAAATGAAGAGAGTATTGAAGAAAAAATACGAAGTTTGGCATACGTGTCTACATAATTAATTATTCGTAGTTTTAACAATCTATAACATTGTGACAGAATAGCGGGGATGCAGTTTCAGAACGCACTTTAAAAAAATAGCGGGATTATTTTTTATTATTTTCTTCTTCTGTAGCGACTCGATACTTACACGTTTGATATTATAAAAAAATTAATAAATAAATAGGCAGCTATTTAACACTGGAAGAATTGAAGCAGCATATAAAGAAAGCAGAATTTAGTGTGAAAAGCATCTTATTCATAGAATTATCATAAACGAGGCAACCATCTACAATTTGGAGTATTTACTCAATGTTGAAAGCCACAATAAAGACAAAAGATGACGTGCACGTTGAAACCTATCCTAAACTTATTGCATTTTTGAAAAGAATTGTCATTATCTGTAATTAGGTAGTATTAAACATATGTGCGCACTAGATAATTATGTTCTCGCTGCTGAGGTGAAAAGTGGTATGTGTCACACGAGACCAAAATTATTTGCATCTCGTGTCTTTGAATTCCTCGGGTCATTCAGGATTCTAACTTAGAATCAACACTCGCTACAATAACCAACTTTGCTCTCTTGTTGCACAAATAACTATTATCGAAACGCACTGGCCCCATATCACCACGCACTGTTATTCAGTTTACAGTAACAATTTGGTGTAAATTGCTAACTTGACGAGTTTTTGTTTAGTGGCAACAAAATGTAGATGGAATTGTCATCGTAAACGGACATTTGTAACTTTGGTGCAATATAGGGGGTCGACAAGTTAAATTATTAATTTGGTAGGTACTTATACTTAAGTATATATAAGTACTTAATTACTAATGTCAATTCATATATACTTATGTAAGTAGTTATTATGGCATACTCGTACTACCTATAACATAAAGCAGGCTTAAAAATGTCAGTCAATAAATAGGTAGAATTTAAAAATATTATAATCAAGGTGGATTTTAATGAACCGTCAAAAATTCAGCCAGGGGTTGAGGAAGTCTAAATGAGCACACCTGTGAAGTTTTTTTTTGAATACTTAATCAAAATAAAAAATTAAATCCAAATAAAAACTTTACAGTGGTGTCACATAGAGCTAGCTACTCAAACCCTGGCTAAATTCTTGACGGTTCATTAAAATGCACCCTGTACCTATATTCTTAGTCTTAATTGGTTTAAATAGAGTGTGTAGGCAATGTAGGCATTTTTTTAACTTTTTATATGACTTGGGTTTGTAAATAGCGTATTTTGACATTTTCGTATTCCTTCTTTAATCCAATACGAAAATACGACGAAAAATTACAAACGGAAAATCTGAATACCAGAAATAATTATGTTTGAACTTAAAGTTGTCCGGGTTTGGATGGTAATAAAACGACCTTTGACATTATCACTTGTTGCACATTTATTGTGAAAAGTATGTGTCTACCTTGGAAGTGTAGGATCCTAGTTGTAAGTAGGTACGCGTAAAACGTTAGAGAGACTTAATTTTGCATCTGAATGTACTAGAATCTTTGCCAGCGCAGCCCCGCTTCCGTTTCCTGGAACCTTGGCACGAGAGGGCCGTCGATTCTTTAACACTCCACGTACAAGTAAATGGGTGAAAAGCTGGCACGAGCATTATGCCAGTCACAGCCCTGCCAGACAGAAGGAACCTGGGATAACTAGTAGAATATCAACAAAAACCATTGCGCTAAACAATGTCTGCGTCTAATTCTTTGTTGTAAATCATAATCAGTGTCATAATTTGTCCACAGCAAGCATCCGGTAATAGCCTTAAAAAACTAAAAACTATAGTGGAGTTGCCAATAAAGAAACTAAATTGAATTTTCAATTCTGCCCTCGTTTTTAGGGTTCCGTAGCTAAAATGGCATAAATGGAACCCTTATAGTTTCGTCATGTGCGTCTGTCTGTTTGACCATCCTGGGCTTAGCTACTATTAGACTATTAGTACTAGAAACCTATAACTTTGCATGGATATATATAAATTAGGCCAACAAAGTGGTAGAATAAAATCTTGATTTTTTTTTTAGGGTACCTCCCCTACACGTAAAGGGGGATGATTATTTAAATGGGTACACGGAAAGAACATGTCTAGTCACCTTAGAAAGTTTTCGAGTTATCGCGATTTGAAAGTTTGGAACGATGTAATTATTCATATGCTTTTTGTAAGTATACATCTTTATTTAAAGTTACATAAATATTTGTATCTGTAACTGAGTGGTAACTTATAGTCTATTGAGTGCTCTACATTTTGAGATTAAAGTCTCGTTAAAAAAAATTACTAGACATGTTCTTTCCGTGTACCCTACATTTGTTGCTCGTCTACCCCATGATGTGGGGTATCGTTGGACAGGTCTTTTAAAAAAAATCGACTGAGGGATTCGTTTGCGAAATATTTAGCTTTCAAGTGCTCATTTTTGTCAGAGTCAAGTGTCCCCCCCCCCCCCCCTCTACCAGAGAAACTGTTGTATTTGGAAATGTCTCTTATGCCAAGTAGGTACATTTTATGCAAATTAATTAGTCTGCTAAAAAGTTTGCAGTTATGCCTAGTGAGTTTTGGGGAAACAAGATTATGCCAGATAAGGGGAACCCGTGAGGTCATTTTTATTCTTCTGTTACATATACAGACAGACATAAAAATTTAATATTTTCCGATTTTTCTGAGTGGTTGTGCTAGAGCTACCTTCATACTAAACTCAAGTTTCTGGGACAACTGGAAGTACTCTTTAGGCTTTCACAGTACAGCAATTTATATGGAAACAACCTTTTTAATGACAGTGACTGTATATTTTAATTCCGTTGACTTAGAAGTTTAGCGAAGGAAGCACATATAGTGAATTTAAAAGCAAAACTAACACATATAAGTAGGCTTTACGGGTTTACGAATATAATAGTGGACCAATTTATTTATGTTTGTCTATATCAGCAACCGATATAAAATGACTCTATACGCGTACAATTTGCTTAGGAGTAGGGCTCTGCTGACGCAGGACAATTAAAACACTCGGGAAAAGCGGGAAAAAACTTCAACACTGAATTCCCGTGATAGATGAACTATTTACATTCTTAATAGTAGTTTATGCAACTGTTACATAATGAGGGTTCTTTTAAAACCTTACAAAACTCATGTTTTAACATGAGTGTGGTTTTATAAAATGAGGCAAAGCTGACTAAAATAATAAGATCACACGAGTTTTTTAAGGCCTGCTTATGTAGAGTTGCATAACATTACTTTATCTACACACATATCATAAGTCCTCTTTAATGAGTTCAGAAACCGTAGAAAATGACCAGCATTTCAGTACGCCGTCGCCTTCTCGCCGACAGCGCCAGCCCCAGCACCACCCACCACCACCAGCAGTAAAGTAATAGTCATTACGACATCGAATTCGATCGTAATGACTTTTCGATATAGAATTTGATGTTTCAAATTTGAAAACCAACGTAATTTACAATCATAGTGAAATAAAACGGATCACTCACGTACGTAAGTCGAGTTCAGTCCGACATGCATAAATAATAATGCGATTTTTTTTACAATAAAAAAAAACAGTTTACGAAACGTCAGCTCGGTATGTTTGTCATGATTTAAAAAAAACAGTCAAATTCGTGACAGGTATGGGTATGATATATGCCTTCGGCTTCTGAACCCATCTTAGAGTTCTTATAATATGTGTGTAATGTAGATAAAGTAATGTTTGCAACTCCACATAATTAGGCCTTAAAACACTCGTGTGATCCTATTATGAAACTCAGCTTCGCCTCGTTTCATAAAAACACTCGTGTTTTAAGGACTCATTATATAGCAGTTGCATAAACTACTATTACCCTTAGGCATAGGTAAAATTACTAATATAACGCAGCTGTTTTTTTTTTGTAGGTAAGGTGGGTAAGTATTTGGAGATCATCTTTTCAGATAAGATTGAGCAATGTCAATTGATACTTATGAGTGGATAGCGGCGAGCTGCCGCGCTCGAGACGACTTAGACTTGGAGAGTGGGTTATAAATTAAATGAAAAGCAGTACATTACATATTTTTAGTGGTTATATACCAGCTAGTTTGAGGCATAGAGATGTATGGCAATTGCTGCGCTGACTAAGGCCGCGATTTCTCTTAGCAGTATCGAAGCCACTTGAAATGGTTTACAATATTTGCTATAATATTTCAGCTCTACAACAGATTACATTTTGCCATTTATTTGTGGTTCATTCGTATCCCGTTCAGATGTTTATTTAGGATTATTATTTTCTCCTTTATTGTATCGACTGGTGCCTTATACGGCGGAAACTTTTGGAGCTACCGTGGCTCGCTAAAAAAAAAACAACATATGATATCATTACAAATCTATATTATATCAGTCTATTCATGATTGCAAATCGATAATAGCAAAAATAATTTTCTTTATTAACCTGACATTACATGAATATAACAACTTGAAAACATACAATGTCCCTCGATCCGGGTACTCTATTTGATCAGTCAATAGCCCGATAAAATACATGCGAGAATGATAAGACTAGCAAAATTGATAAGAACGCGGCACCCGTAGACAACATTTTTTCTTACATTCACTTCATTGTTTCAAAATACGTTGCGGTGTAACTGTAATTTTTTATTAGTCATTAGCATACTCAATTTGTGTTATTTGATGTCTTGTGACAATAAGTGTTATGTTTTGCAGCAAGAGGATGAGAAGAAGAATAAAAAACGACAGTCGCCGGTGGACGAGCGGCCGGTGGTCCCCGCGCCGAGCGAAGCTATGCTTAACAGTAAGTAGTTCATGCATTCTCCATAATTACACTTATTTAATAACTTTTTATTGACATCTACAACGTCCTGATCAAATTCTAACGTGAAGTCGAATGGAATACAAGATACTGAACGTCATGAATGTAGCTCTATGATCTCATAATCCAAAGGGGTCTCAGTGAAGTACAGTGCCCTAAGCACGACTTGTCGAATCCTGCGTCACGTAAAATCGAATAGTAAACTATAACGAGTTTGTATGACGTTTGGAACAGCGCCCGCCCGTGAGCGTATTTGGAACAAAAATTTTGTATGAGATTTCTCGATCTCGATACGATAACCGTAACGTAACGCAGGATTCGACAAGTCGTCCTTAGGGCACAGGTACAAAAAATGTGAAGTAGGGTGTTACTCGTAGTCGCGTAGCAGCTTTCTACGCCGTAGACAAGATACCCCTATCTTAATCAAAAATTATTAAAATGTGTTAAGCGTACCTATGGGATCTTACGTGCTGGCGCAAAATTCGTGTGCACTGAGATCGTGACTACAATTTTTTTTATCATTGATTGAAGCTGACATCTATTATCAATTATAGCAGTATGTTTGAACATGCGCGTGAATTGCATCGGTCCCATGAAAGAAAGGTTAAACACAATAATTGTATTGTTTATGAAATAAATAAAATTAAATGAGAATCCTCCCTTTCGCACACACCTATTGTTAAAAAGGGAGTATAATATGCTTTGTTGGCGACAAAGCTAATAGGCTAGTGTGCTACGGCTACGATGACGCGCATCCGCTAAGAAGTAGAGCTACTTAAATATAACCACGGGTAAAATCGGTAGTAAAGTTCCAAAAGTTCATGGAAAACCCAAATAAAAGGGCAAATGGAAATCAACACCATTGTTAGCGAAGCCAAACATTTCATTATCATTGCCGTGTTCATTTCCCTAAATTGGTTTGGACTTATGGCAAATAGATTTAAGCGGAACATGTTGACGGGCTTTGCAGCCAGCACATATTATGCGTGTGGGCTGATACATTTTGTGAAATGATAATGGAAAAGGTTTAGGTTCCAATTGATCTGGTTGGCTATATTCATTAAGCTTGCAGTTCAAAATCTGAACATTTTACTGTTTAGGTTTTTTCCGTATTCGAGAACCTCAAATTTAAGATACGTGTTTGTAGACAGATACATCTATTGCTGTATGCGCTACGCAGCTCCTTGTAAATAATCTAAAGTAATGGCTGCTCGGAGAAATGGTCCTGGCAGACTTACTTACTCGTAGCTTAAGTTTAATAGGCATGGCTCTAAAGCAAACACCTGTAGCCCGGCCAACTTTCGTTTGACTAAGTTTCGAGATAAATATTTGTAAACTTTTTCAAAGCTTATGCGTTATGTTTGAGTAGGTATAGTTAGGATTTGCACTTGAAACGTTATTTTGCAGTCATAAAGTCGGCATATCAAATTTGAAGTCCTAAGTGACTAAAAAAATAACATTAGGTACCTACCCTACAGAATTGTTGGTTGGCAATCCGTATTTTACCCATATCAAAGAAGAATTGGATACTTAGTTATTAATATTAAAAACCGCCCAAGTGCGAGTTGAACTCGCGCACCGAGGGTTCCGAACAAAGATTTTCCCGTTTTTCCCCAGTGTTTTAAAGTTGTCCAGTGTTAGCAGAGCCCTGCTCCTAAGCAAAATGTACGCAGTGTGTGGTAATTTTATATTAGTCCGTGACATATACCTACAGACAGGCATAAAAATTAAATAGTTTGAGAATTTTCTGAGTGGTTGTGCTATAAAAGCTACCTTCATACCAAATTTCAAGTTTCTAGGACAACTGGAAAAAGTACCCTTTAGGTTATCAGGGTACGGCAAACAAAACAATCTTATTTTCATTACTGTCAGTATCTTTTGATTGCGTTGACCTAGAAGTTTGGTTTTTTCACATCTTCAAGGGACTGCAGGTTTGAGTATTTGATATTAATTTCAGCATGATACCTCCATGCGTTCCAGAGAAAAAGGGTCTTGACAGACAGACAGATAGACAGACGGACAACAAAGTGATCCTATAAGGGTTCCGTTTTTATTGGTGTCAACTGTCCCATGATAATTATTTATTTATTTTTAATTTTTAATTCTTTTTTTATATGCAAAATTGCTGGGCAAACATCATCTAACACTATTCTAAATTTCAAGTTGATAGCATTAGTAGCTCCTGAGATAACCAGCTGTGATAGACAGCGGACCGAGTCGCACCTTAAGGGTTCTTTACAATTTTGGTACGGAACCCTAAAAATCAATTTAAAAACAAAACGAAGACATTATTTAATAGTCCAAAATGAATTCAAGTCAAAACAAAATCTGCGAAGCCAGATTACCATTTCTAAGAAACGACTATCAAATTCTTATCTCCTTTTACACTTTGTGGAAATTACTTTCCGTCACAATATTTCTAAAAGGTAATTCATCTTTATCGCTGTTTACGAGACGGCAAGGTTTGATTACATTATGCTCTCATTAAAAGATGAAATATGATAAGATAACCTAACCTAACCTAACCCGTTCCCTGCCGCTCACGATATGTCGTGAATTCTGTATTCTTTACTTAGTTTTATCTTCGCAAGATAAGACACACTTGTCACCATCGTCTGAACTTGAAATTTATATTTCGCGTCGGAATTGGTATGTACTTATAAAAGTAAACACATCTTAATTAAATAAACGACAAAATAATACCAGTGAGTAACCCTGCGGATGGCTATTAATAAAGAATCTAATCATATTACAAACTCATGCAAATATATACGAAACAATTATCTTTTGAAAGTTTTGAAAGATTGCCATGACAGATCAGAATACATAACAAACCAGAAGCCGCGTCAATCATCTGACCCAACAGTATGCCGATGCCGCGCACTGTGTTATTTTTTTGTGGATTTCGCTACTTTTATAAACCCAACTACATTTTTGCATGTAAGAACGACACGAGAAGGCGTTAATTAATATTGTCATTCGTACAACATGTCACGGCTGCGTGCGAACGCAAAACTAAGTAGGTACCTACACTACTTAAGTGTAGGTAGGCAGATTTAGTTGCCTCCGTTTTAGGCGCGCTAGCGGGTTCTGGATTGTTTTGTATTCTGAGCCATGACTATACAATACAAGCACAATTCTGTATCGAACACCACGAATCAGTACAATTAAATTACAAACAAAACAAGCAAGGTAGACAACAGGGGTTCTTATCGCTTAAAAGCGATCTCTTACAGACAACCATTGCATTCAGTAATCAATATGAAGAGGCTATTTAAGTAGTTATAGCAACGTGTATTAAATCATCGGCGCTTGGATGTTAAATTAGATTGTAATTTTCACGTGTCTTTTTATCTTATCATATTCCGCCTTATTGTATGTAATACTCGAGTTGATGTCGTAGTAAACAATGGTAAGGTTAATTATCACACTTATTGAATTCATTTAATCAACTCTACTATCCCTACCCCCCCCCCCCCTACTATTTTTACTACTGAGTATTAGTGGAAATGGTGGCATGTTGAACGGTTGTTGTTGTGCTTCGTCAATGGCCTCGTAGAGAGTGCCGAAACGCGTCAGAGTTTAGTTTAGTGGAGGTGGTGATAGTCTGTGTCTGTGTGGCATGTGTTGATTCGTGTAGCAGTGGAGGCGGAGGTGTTGCATGGAAACATACTTTTGCCGCACAGATATAACTTTTTTTCACTTGTGGTCGCGGGTGAGCAAAGTAATTGTTTTAGTTCATAAAGTAACGCCTGATTCAATAAATTTAGATTTGTTTTAATTTAAACTTTTTTAAAAGATGAAGCCAATTATTTAAAGCTTTATTTAATTAGGTAAGTAGGTAACTATTACAACTCCCCGTAACATAGTTTGTTTCATGGATATGTAGGTTCTTTAATTTCTAAGTTATAAGTAGATTTCTTCCATCGACTCTTTGTTTGCAGCTGCAAAAGTAGCTTAGCAACAGAAGCAGTCACAATGATCTCCACTCCACAAGTTCTTATGTCTACAACAATAGAGCCGTGCTTAGATCATTGTGACCGCTTCGGTTACTTAGCTACTTCTGCTGCTGAATGTACTTAGATTAAAATAACGAAGATAACACGAGTAGGTACAGGTTTAGCAGCTAATTTTGAAAGTGCTACCCTAAAAGAGCTCTATCATTGAACTGCGATATTTAGTTACCTAATTGGTTACAATTGAAATTATCACAAAATAAGTGTTGATGATTAATGATTGATAATGATAAGATTAATATACCTAACCTAACAAACCTAGAGCAGTTTAAAAACCCCCGAATTTTTTATTACCAAACTCTTAAGAACCATCTCGATTAAACCAGCGTTCGGTTAAAAAAAGCCGCGTCCATAAGTTTTGGAGCTACGATGTTACAGACAGAAAACTTATTCAGTATTTTATTACCGTAATCTGTAATACAGAATATTTATTCGCACACACAAACAAAACAAGAAAAAGTACAGTCAGTGAAGGTTAAAAACATGGTATAGTATATTCAACACCTAAAAATAAATCAATGCTCCGGTCTAATGTCGCGGTCGGCTGCATCTTTTCGAGGAAGTAATTTGAATTTATATAGACTTCTCTTTTACACTTGACTTTAACACTATTCAAATTTATCTTCTCTTCCCTCCTTTTAAGGTGAAACTATAAAATATGGACGGTAATCCCAATTGTTCAAGACTGAGTCACCGTGTTACGATTCCTACGAATGAACATATTATAATCCATGGAAATTACTGAGATCAGTGAGTGAGTCAGTGACAAAAAATGTGATCTCGTTCCAAGATTATTGCAATTTACCGAGACCGATATTTCGGGAGCTAATAAGTGTGCGATATTATTTTAGTGTATAATGATACGTAGCATCGTTTTAACTGGTCATTCATTATATCGGGTAGCTCGCGGTCGAACTCTTGGCAGCAGCGGTCGGAATTCTCTTTGACCGAGATGTGCTGCGACGAGCGACGAGCCGCGCGGAGCCATGACCGTCAAACATTTCAACAATTTTACATACCTACCTAAACTGCTTTAAAACCCGGACAAGTGCGAGTCGGACTCGCGCACGAGGGTTCTGTAGAAAGATTTTAACGTTTTTCCACAGTGTTTTAAGTTGTCCAGTGTCAGCAATGCTTCTAAGCAAAATGTACGCAGTGTGGGGTCAGCTTATATTGGTCTGTGAAATCTACAAACAGACATAAAAATTTAAGATTTTGAAAAATTTTGAGTGGTTGTGCTATAAGAGCTACCTTCATACGAAATTTCAAGTTTCTAGGACAACTGGAAGTACCCTTTAGGTTTTTGGAAATCGGCAATTTGTATGGAAATGGCCTTTTTAATTACTGTATCTTTTGATTGCGTTGACTTAGAAGGTTGATTTTTTCACAGCTTCAAGGGATCGCAGACTTGAGTATTTGATATTAATTTCAGCATGCTACCTCCACGCGTTCCAGAGAAAAAGGGTCTTGACAGACAGACAGACAGACAGACAGACGGACAAACAAAGTCATCCTATAGGGTTCCGTTTTTTCATTTTGAGGTATGGAACCCTAAAAACTAATATTAATAGTATTATACGTACGTACGTATATTTGGAACTCATACGCATTTATTCTTTCAACGTAAAAATACAAATTACAACCAAAAATGCTAGGTGTAATATAATTTAATTATAATTATGGGAAAATGCCGATCCATACTATGCTGACATGTTTACCGTGTCAAGTTCCATAATTTCATTTCTTGAATTTTAGTCGCAATAATTTATTTTTCTTACGTTTATTGGCCGTTGAAGTAAATTTACAGACACACTTGTTTTTAGCAGTGTGGGGTCAGCTTATATTGTGGTCTTAGAAATCTACAGACAGACATAAAAATTTAAGATTTTGAAAATTTTTGAGTGGTTGTGCTATAAGAGCTACCTTGATACCAAATTTCAAGTTTCTAGGACAACTGGAAGTACCCTTTAGGGTTTTGGAAATCGGCAATTTGTATGGAAATGGCCTTTTTAATTACTGTATCTTTTGATTGCGTTGACTTAGAAGGTTGATTTTTTCACAGCTTCAAGGGATCGCAGACTTGAGTATTTGATATTAATTTCAGCATGCTACCTCCACGCGTTCCAGAGAAAAAGGGTCTTGACAGACAGACAGACAGACAGACAGACAGACAGACGGACAAACAAAGTCATCCTATAGGGTTCCGTTTTTTCATTTTGAGGTAACCCTAAAAACTAATATTAATAGTATTATACGTACGTACGTATATTTGGAACTCATACGCATTTATTCTTTCAACGTAAAAATACAAATTACAACCAAAAATGCTAGGTGTAATATAATTTAATTATAATTATGGGAAAATGCCGATCCATACTATGCTGACATGTTTACCGTGTCAAGTTCCATAATTTCATTTCTTGAATTTTAGTCGCAATAATTTCTTTTTCTTACGTTTAGTTGCCGTTGAAGTAAATTTACAGACACACTTGTTTTTAGCAGTGTGGGGTCAGCTTATATTGTGGTCTTAGAAATCTACAGACAGACATAAAAAATTAAGATTTTGAAAATTTTTGAGTGGTTGTGCTATAAGAGCTACCTTGATACCAAATTTCAAGTTTCTAGGACAACTGGAAGTAACCTTTAGGTTTTCGGAGTACGGCAATTTGTATGGAAATAGCCTTTTTAATGACTGTATCTTTTGATTGCGTTGACTTAGAAGGTTAATTTTTTTCACAGCTTCAAGGGACCGCAGGTTTGAGTATTTGATATTAATTTCAGTATGCTACCTCCACGCGTTCCAAAGAAAAAAGGTCTGACAGACAGACGGATAACAAAGTGATCCTGTAAGGGTTCCGTGTTTTCCTTTTGAGGTACGGACCCTAAAAAGTATTAAAAAACCTATTCCACTTAAGTACCTTTTCCTAAAAGAAAAACTTAAGAAAACGCCTTCATTAGCTTAGTGCGGAAACTTTGAACACGAGATAAGAGAGTGATAGAGTAATCTTTTGTCAATATAACGATGGTATATGATGGCAGGCTGATGACGAGCACCGCATTTCCACAAAACACCTTGAGAGGACTTTACATAGTTGATAAGATTTTTAAAAATCGCATCACGTTGATTATAATGGACTTTCCATAATAATTTCAGTATCAACCAGCAGACAGTATTCAGTTAACAGTAAGGACACATTTTGATAATAATGGCTAGTCAAAAGAGAGATAACAATTTTTGTGAGTATCGGTGTTATATTCTGTATATTTATGTATAAGTTCCCTTTACCAGCACAATTAGACTGAAGACCTAGAGAAGTGCTTGCGTTAGCGGTGTGTTAGATTAATTTAAATCGATATCAGGGTTCGTTCGCGCCGTGGTGATAATTCCAAATCAATGCTGCTTCAATGCAAACTACCTACCTAGCTATAAAAGTCACACCAGTTTATGTGCTTAGGTACACTTATAGGGAATCTACGTTACTCAGCTACATTTTTATCGAAACGAATTCGTATTTACTTAATGTAGTTTACGTATATTGAAAACATGTTAGGTATATAGTAAGTATGGGTACGTAGGTATTTCCAGGGTAAAGTTTTAGAATGGGAAGAACACTTACTTCTTTAGTTGTTGTGTCGTATAGTGCCAGCTGTCATTTTTGTTAAACTTTCAATTTTAAGTACAATACTGTTCCGACATTGTGAGGTTTTAGGTGCGGTTGTTATTTAATGCTCAGTACTTAGAGTGGCAAAATAAAAATCCGCGCGTGGAACCGACAATGTGAAAAGTAGTTTCATATTTAGTGCATGTTTAATAAACGACTTTTCTGTGTATTTTTTTTAAAACGCTGTTAGTATTTATTGAAGGGCTCAAATTAATTTATAATTGCTCATTAAAAACCGTGAACAAGTGACAAAGAGTTCTAGGGCTCATGTTTTTAATAAGCGAGACATGTACTATCTCAACCCAAGTACCTTATGAAGGGCTGGTTGGGTATCCTGTCAGATCGGCAACTCAGATAACTAAACGCTCGGGCGGGCTACTTCTTAGCCGGAGGTGTAAAAATAAATATCTACTTGCATAAGTATATTATGGCCATCTGATGCGTGAAGTATTAATCGCCGTCACGATTTCTTGTATCTGTGTAGTTTCTCTATCTATAATATAAAGTTATGTATAATATGTTAAACTTAATTTCATCACAGCATTGATAGGTAAAGTTCCAACACATCGCAATAGGTACCTTCAAAGAAAGATTCTTACGTATACTTTATAATTATAAATATTATAATAGAGTCACTGAGAGTACGTCGATACGATACCAATGATCAAAAGCATTAATATGACATAGAGCTTGCGTTATAAAGGGTAATACATATCAGACAGAGTAATAAAAATAATGTAGAGCATTTAAAAGGTCAAATTGTATGATGTATGTATGTATTGAAATGAGAAGTTCAAATCTTCAATACCTGCAAACGCAACTTGTACAAAGACTTGACGAAATATTGAGGTAAGTATGAGGTATAATTGACCCTTGACGCTTTGCTTCCAGACCTCCGCACAGCCTTCGGGCTCCTGGACCGCGACAGTGACGGCCACGTGACCCCGGCCGAGCTGCAGTTCATGCTGCGCAACCTCGGCATCGAGGTCAGCGATGACCTCATCGCCGACCTCATCAAGGACGCCAGTCGGACTGGTCAGTAGGTATTCCTCAAGTCACAAAATAGACACCCGTGACGTGGGGTTTTTCCCAGGGCCGACCGTGTCGTAACTAGAGGTGTGCCGGTGGTGGCCAGCCAGGCACGGGCGCAGACCCCTTGGGGGCGCAGAAGTGACTAGACTGGGTCCAAATTTTGGGTTTCAAGGGCGCGCAGTTACAGAAGCTCGCACTACATGCATTAGAGGCTAGT
The DNA here is from genome assembly GCA_963691665.1 of Clepsis dumicolana. Lineage (NCBI taxonomy): Eukaryota > Metazoa > Arthropoda > Insecta > Lepidoptera > Tortricidae > Clepsis > Clepsis dumicolana. The sequence continues at coordinate 6,676,716 of OY829513.1, forward strand.
TACGGTACCGGGCCGTCTAACACCAAGCTGGGGCTCAGGCACTAGTATTTAACTGCATAAGTATCGAACATCAAAGCGTGAACTTGCGTTTCAAGCATAGGTGCGTATGTATTATTCACGCATAACTCTCCCATTTGCCCATTGTATTAATGCAATTTGGACAAAATTCCTACACAGCTACTAGTTGGTGGCGTTCTAACAGGTCATATGTGCACAACTGATAGCAATAGTATGTGCACGTTCCAGGCACGTTCCAGAAGGGTAATTAACTCATATTAAGATGGTGAATAAAGGGAGGTTTGGTTAACACAGGTACAGCCGTGCACCTACCATTAAAAACACAGTGTAAGTAACTTTATGGACTTCATGCTAGTACGTATCAAAACTTAAGTCAGGCTGCCTAAAACTATGTCTTCTACTCGTACAAGCAGGAAGGAAGTCCCCAAATACCCAACGAGTCAACCTTGGCTCTAATAAACACGGTGATCATTCCACAACATCGTAGAACAGCGTCACTTTAATGTAAATTGAGACAATTAGGTCAAAATTAACTTTAAAGCTGTTAGGAATTAAAAAGTGTGCTCGCCAAAATAAATAAGAGCCTAGTCGTAAAAACAAGCGACGCGGCGACGTCGTTAACCTTAGACTCAGTAACTTTAGATTGGCACTTCTGCCCGCATAGCCTTCATTTCGGAGGGTTATGTTAAAAAGTTGAAGACTTGCTTTACGGTGCCTGCCTACACAATAAACCGCCACGCCAATTTACCTGCAGCGTTTAATGACCGAGAGCGGCCAGCGGTCATGTAGGAAATTGAGATGACGATGGTATACATTGCTTTCAGCTAATAAAAACCGGACAAGTGCGAGTCGGACTCGAGCACAAGGGTTCCGTACAAAGATTTTAACGATTTCCCCAGTGTTTTAAAATGTCCAGTGTTAGCAGAGCCCTGCTCCTAAGCAAAATGTACGCGCAGTGTGTGGTAATTTTATATTAGTCCGTGACATATACATACAGTCATAAAAATTAAATAGTTTGAGAATTTTCTGAGTGGTTGTGCTATAAAAGCTACCTTCATACTGTCGGGTTCTTCCGAATAAAAAAACCTTTGTATTAAACAAATCACTTTAATACTCTTTACTCTTGATTTACAGATTTTCTTTAGATAACCACACTTTGGTATCTCGCCATGTTCTTTTATATCCAACATCACGTGACGCCTAGGGATGTTCTACAATATCAGTGATGTGAACTCTACACATACCAAATTTCAAGTTTCTAGGACAACTGGAAAAAGTGCCCTTTAGGTTATCGGGGTACGGCAATTTATATGGAAACAAATTTTTAATTCCTGTATCTATTGATTGCGTTAACTTAGAAGTTTGATTTTTTCACAGCTTCAAGGGACTGCAGGCTTGCGTATTGATATTAATTTCAGCATGCTACCTCTAGACGTTCCAGAGAAAAAGGGTCTTGACAGACAGACAGACAGACCTACAACAAAGTGATCCTATAAGTGTTCCGTATTTCCTCTTGAGGTGCGGAACCCTAAAAAAGAAAAAAGAATTCATTACAGCAAGCAGCAAAATGCAGCGGTTAAAAAGTAAGTACCTAACTCCCAACAAAATAAAATATCTATTCATTTGGTGCCAAAAATTTGGCCCAAAAAAACTGACATTATTGGCAACGACAGGCGTTGAAAAGATTGAAATCGACGATGTTGTGAGAAAATTTAGATTTATTAATAATACTCCCGTGTCCTTGATGATGTTCTCTCGAAGTGGCTATGTACTTAGGTACGTTATTGCTTTTAAAAGTCGCTCCTCATGCACTTTGATTTGATTTCTTGCCAAATAAAGAGCACGTGCAGCGATGTGTGTGTCATAAAGAGATGACGCCGTAATACCTAGAGGAGTCAATGTGACTAGTTACATTGGCAGGAATCGCGAACGGACCAAGACAGAAATTCATCCGCATGCTAAAATTAAGACGGTATACCGCGCTTACTGGGTATAATTAAAGCGTGTGGGCATCCATATTATTGTTGGCATGGAAAAACGGTTTTGTTTCTTGCGTTTTGGAAGTTAAATAAACACAAGTTCATTATATCGACGTGAAAGCATAGCGGGTCGGGTACATTGTCTGCTAATGGCGATTTCACATAAACTGTAGAGTGAAGGGCGTGTGATCGGCGCGCCGTAATGATGTGTGAGTTTGCGCCGTGCCCATGCACGTTGATTGGATTTGCTTCATCTAAGTTTGAAGCTATATAACATACCTACCCACCGTTGACGAGTAACAGAAGACACGGGAGTATTTTACTGTCAATAGGTAGAGCAATAGCACATTAAGTAAAACAATTTCTGGGACTAATTAACATTTACAATCGCGTTAAATTGCGAGCAATATTCACAAATTGGTACCGTTCGACCTTCAACCTTTCCTCGGTACCATCTACGTCTAAAAACTGGCACGCGACGAGACTAACGTAAGGTAGACTTCGACTTCGTAGATAATAATTTGTATGAAAGCAACATTGGTCAGAGTGTAAAGAAGAGTGAAAGTGTAAGTAATACGTAGAGCAGAATGCATGTTTGATGGCAGCCGTGGCCCTGGCCTAACCGCGCGTGTGGTGTGACCTTGGCGCCCCCAGCACGCAACGGCAGATTACGCCCGTCCAGCCCTATCGCCATCGCATCGCACTATGCTAGTGCTATTTACTGATCACATCTTAGATTGCGACAGTTCACGGACTAAGACTAAATAGCCTTGATAGGGACTGACGTAGGTACGTAATGTGATGAAATTGAAATAGTGTAAAGTTTAGACATCAAACGATGATGATATATACATAGTCGTAACGATAAATGTATTAATATACTTATTACTTAAAATAAAATAATTTCAGTCTATTTACCTAACTTAAAATTAAAAATAACTAAGTACTATTTATTGATAATTGAACTTATAGCGTACTCCCTCCTTTCAAATTATTACCGCATTATAGACAGTCTCTCATTAGCTAGGTATTATCGTTACCGCGGGTTTCCAGGGTAGGTTCATGGACAATACACGCGGCGTCGTAACGTAAACGTAATGATATAGCAGGGTTTAATGGCTAAATATTGGTAATAATGAGTATAATAAACACGAAAGAGGCAGGCTGAGGGTAAACCGCTGACGTCATCACTTTAATGACGTGCCCTGCCATCGCGTAATTAAGATTTAACGACACCAGTCCGTTTTGTTTATTATTAGCTTTTATTTTTGAGGTAACCAGTGGTTTGTTGTTAAAAGAACTTTAGAGTCACCGATAAGATTAGTTACCTTCCGGTTTCGAGGAAAATAGGTACCTATGTAGCCTGTTACCTAAAATTTATTCATAAGAAATCAACCGCGTACCTTAACGCCTATCTTGTTTTAAGCTACGTTCATGTATTAAATGCATATACTTATACATATATATAATAAAATATAATACTTAAATGTGTGTCTTTGCAGGCAACGGGTTGATAGATGAGAACGACTTCATGCAATGGGTGACGAAGATACAAGCGATACAGGGGATGGACGTGAGCAATAGTGGGGGCGACTCCGAAGAGGAGATCACGAGGGACCTGCTGGCTGCGTTCAAGTGAGCATTACGACATAATATTATGGAGATCACACATAAATTAAGAACGCATCAAGCTAGAATTAAAAATTAGGAACTCTAATCTTAGGGAATCGGGGACTTGCTCTGACTGATTGAGCTGGATGGACGAAATAACTTGACAATTGCCAAGAAACGCTCTCAAGGTAGGATGATATCATCAACGAACGCAAGGATGGTATCAAACGAACTTCGGAATTTTCAAAGCGCTCAGAATAACTGAAGACTGGGAGTGCAGTGGTAACTCGTGCAATCATTTTCCGAATGTTTCGCTAGTTACCTAACCTCTACGAATGAAGTGTCGTGCTCTGTACGCCACGGAACAAACCGTCTAGTAGACAAATAGGGATCTTAACGTAAGTCGTAGAAGGATTTATTTCGAGTGGAATGTTGGTCATGACTTTTGACGTTCATTGGTTGTCACGACTAGACGACTGTGGCGGTCAAAAGGTTTAAGCCTCATTTGTATTCTGTTGGTCATTCCAGAGTGTTTGATCGCGACAACAACGGGTACATCACTCGGGACGAGTTGCGGACAGCGCTGGAGATCATCGGCGAGCCGGTCACGGACGCGCAGCTGAACCAGGTGCTGGCGCTCGGCGACATCGACCACGACGGCCGGATCGATTACGAGGGTACTTTACTACCACTAGTGCTTCACCACCGAACAGGGCAGGGTTTTACCACCGCATAAGGGGCAAGTTACTAGTCAGTCACTAGTCAGGGGCTGGCAGAGGGTGTACTAATATTGCCCCCCTCATTCATTAATCTTAAGTACCTACCTATACAACAACGAGAATCTATCGAACGAGTTATCTCGCTAAGAGCAGTTAGGTACATAACTATTTAAGGATTGTCCTGCGCTTAGGTCCTGCCAGTATGGATGAAAATGGGGGAATGGTAGGAATTTGGGCGGAATATTTCAGAAATTTGTATGAAAGAAATTAAAAAAAAATAAGACAACCAACCAATTTCTCGGATTATAAATGCAGCAGTAGCGTGGTTATAAGCGAAAAAATAGAGGTGACTTTTATTTCCACACTTTCCTTTCGTTAAAATCGATTTCGAGGAAAACTAAATTACTTTTCATGTCTAGCACTAGATTATAATATTTTTTTTCTGAATAATTTCAAAACAATTTACAAAGGTGGAGCCGTTAAACTTTTTGCTAAGTATCAGTTTACTTATTTACATGTCCGACTGATCTTTTTCAGAGTTTGTGAAGATGCTGTTGTAACTTTCGCCTCGTCGATGCGAGTCGGACCTCACTAGACATTACGGTAGGATAATAAGGAGACACGAGCACGGGAGCGTCGCTCCATTTTGCTTCGTGCGCAATATCATAGGAATGATATCAAGACATAACATTTTGCTCGAAAATTCTTCCATGAAATATTATCTTTGATATAGAGTTAATATATTTATTGAGGATTTTGTATTTTTTTATGATCATAGCGCTACCTAACATGGGTACATTACACTATATGGTATCACGTACCAATTTATATCAAACCTATATTCAATTGAATTGCAATCGTAAATTTTGTACAGAGTGATAAACGGTTTCATGAGTGTTTAAAATGTTGTAAATAGATATTTATATAAATAAAAGGAGTAACAACCGTAGAGTAGATGAATTAAGAAAAGCGTAAAAAATACGTTATTAGCTATGTATACTTATGACTATTTTCATATTATATTTTGCATTCGTGATTAGGTTGCGCGTCCGAAGCGTAGCTAGGTACCTACAGCCGTCGGGTATGGTTAACATATTTTTTATGGTTGTGAATGATTGTAAGCGCAGTCACGACGGCTTATTGATTGTACTTAACTACTCGCTACTCCTTCGGAGACCACTACTATGAAACAATATACATAGGTATTGTGCAATGTGCAACTTTCCCTTGAAAGATTTGTTTCATGACAGCAGTTAAATTATGTTCTAAGCTTTCTTGAACTTAACTTGACTAAGGCACGGGGCGCGCACCTTTTATAATATGAAGGGTACTTTTACATGGAAAGAACATGTCTATATAGTCACCTTAGCAACTTTTTGAGTTATCGCGATTTGAAAGTTTGGAACGATGTAATTATCCATATAATGTTCGTATACATTTTTTTTTAAATGATAAAAAAGACAAGTTACATAAATATTTGTATCTGTATTTAACCGAGATGTAACTTGTAGTCTATTGAGTGTTCAACATTTTGAGATTAAAATCTCGTTTTAAAAAAAGTGACTAGACATGTTCTTTCCGCGTACCCTTCGTACCTATATTGTTGGCTGGCGCAGATTTTTTTAGGATCTACCTATGAGCTAATCTAGTAGGTTTTTGAAGATCCCGTTTTTTGAAGGTCCTGTTTTTAATTGCACACACACACACATCTTCGTGCTAAGTCATAAAGTTGATTTCAATAAGTACATAAAAATATTCGATAAAAATTGAATAAGCGTTCTTTTGGCACAGTCTGGTAAAAAGCTAGCGACAAGAGTTCCTAATTTGCCGGAACCCTAAGCTAAGCAGTCGTTTTGAAGCAGTAGTTATGCTTCAAAACGACTGCTACCACAGTTGAATTGATTACACAAAGTACAATAATATACTGATCGTCCATTAAAATAACGTTTATCTTAATACCTATGAGATTTACAATCACATTTTTAGACAAAAATAATACTTACGATAAGTCGAATAATTTCTTTAAAGACATTGGCTTTAAGACAGTTTTATAGATCTAGGCTGTTGCAATATTTACATGATCACGAACAATGTTAGAAGTAATGTATTACTTTTAGTAAAACCAAGATTGTTAAATATTTTCTAGTCAGATGACTAATTCAATTAAACATTTCATCATAAACCCTTAAGTAAATAAGTATATTATTATTAATTAACCCATATATTTTAGTTACACTTAGTGCCATCTAGGATTTCTTTAATGAGTACCATAACTTTTGAATGAATATTTCGATGTATTTTTTTGTCAGACATCATTCAAGATATGAGATATTTATTTTTCTTTCATACCTAACTGCATTAGTTATTTGTTAGGTACTAAGTATCTTATATCAAAAAGCTACCCCCTCTCGGGTACTCACTTACTCAATGGCAAGTATCACGCATGTTATACCTAGATTTAAGCCATTCTGGAAGGCGTGTGATTTGAAATGAGTGATCAATAAATTTTGAATTTGTTATTTATTCTCATATTTCTACTTATTGTTTTAGCGATGACAAAATAATTATCAATTATTGTGTTATTTTATTTACTACTAATCAGTCCAATCCTTGAATAAACTTGTTCAGGAAATCGACAGGTTTGGGTTCCAAGGTCGGGTTCCACCACGCCATCAGATGTCCCTTCTGCGCCCAATTATTCTTAATTTCCTTATAATCCATGAACCCCTGAAGGCAATTAATGTGCTATATTACTATTTAATTTATACGGTAAAAAATGTTCGGGTTACGGTTAGCTAACCAAGGAATCACAGAGAGGTTATTCAAAGTGGCATGCCGAAACCTAAAAGGAAATTATCTGTATGAATTTTATAGTGAAATAAACGGATCACTCACGTATGCCAGTCGAGTATAGCCCGACATGTTTCGGATTAATCCATAGTCCTTCCTTTTGGAGTAACCGCGCAGTGTGTTTCACTACCGCCGAAGCGTATGTGCTCCCAGAGGAAGAACTACGGGTTAGTCCGAAACATGTGGAGCTATACTCGACTGACATTATATGGGTGATCCGTTTATTTCACTATGATTGAATGCCGCGGTTGTATGATTTTTTCAAATATGAGGTTATAAGATTGCGGTTATTTCTTGGATTTAGGTCCCTATCCCTGCTAGCAAGTGCCAAATATACCTAATTATTACATAGCTAATGCATTTACCTACCTAAAACTAATATGAAACTTGGGTTAGGTAGGTATCAGGGTTCGCTCCAGACATAATGAGATTGGGAACAAAATGACTTGGTACAATCGCTATTTAGCTGCACAATTTGTCATTAGACTGCTGCATGCTGGCACTTCCATTTGGCCGCACTTGACCAATATTCGTGTGCGTGTCGCCTCTCTCTTTCGTTTTTCACCTGAATAACAGAGATGGAATAACAGAAATTTGGCAAATACGGCCAAGTGAAGTGCCACCTTATGCTTTGAACTTCATACTGCAATTCTCCAACTTTACTGGCTCCAGTCTTATCCTAGTATGTAAGTATAGTTATCGTACTACTGACCTTAATGACGAGCAAGTCGATGACTCGAATGTCGGTGACACAGGCGTTCCTGTAAAACAGCTCTCTGATCTTCCAGCGGACCTGCTCTTCACTTTTTGGTATGTCGAAATATTTAACTGTAACAAAGAAGTTGTTTACTTGTTTACATATTTTTCGGGTGACTTGGGCCGATTTGCGTCAACCTGGGTTGTACATGAACTCTCGAACTCTGACTTAACTTTGCGTCTGACTATACAAATAGAAACTCCATCAATTTAATCCCGAGCTCAAGTCGGCCTATGCAGTGTAGGAAACCGACATCTAAAAAACCGGACAAGAGCGTGTCGGACACGCCCAGGATAGGGTTCCTAAGCCATTACGAAAAAGCCCTGGCACAGATACCTAATTTGAAAGGTATTTTCATCACACTTATTCGAAACAAATTTAGTGTGAGCGGAGCCCTAATCCTAAGCAAACTGTACGCAGTGTGGGGTCATTCTATATAGGTTACTGACATATAGTCAAACAAATAAGTTGGTCAACTATTATTAAACAGTTTTTCTTTAAAATTCACTACATGCACTAGATTTTTTTCACATTTTCAAATAGCTACAACAGTTACTCTGGTAGAGGGGAGGGGGAACACTTGACTCTAACGAAAATTATATAATAATAATATATAATAAATATCATGGGACGAATTGACCCCAATTGACCTAGTCCCAAACTAGGCAAAGCCTGCACTATGGATACTAGACAACGATAATAGATAAATACATACTTATATACATATTAACATCCAAGACCCGAGAACAAACATTTGTATTCATCATACAAACATCTGCCTCGACCGGGATTCGAACCCGGGACCTCAAGCTTCATAGTCAGGGTCTCTAACCACTAGGCTATTCGGTCGTCAAAAAATGCACTTCAAAGCTGAATATTTCGCAAACGAATCCTTCAATCGAAAAATTATCTTCAAACACCCACAATATTTTTAAAAGACCTATCCAACATACCCAGACTATTGGGTAGCCGAGAAAAAAAGAAATCATCCCCACTTTATGTGCAGGGGAGGTACTTACCTACCGCAAAAAAAAAATTTCAACATTTTATTCTACCATTTTGTCAGCCTAATAATTATTATTATCTAGAAATTTTTGCATGGATATATACCTACAGACAGGTAAATATCCATGCAAAAATTACAGCTTTCTAGAAACATAGTCTCTGAGTTAAGCCGCGGACAGACAGACAGACATTCATAAATAAACTAAATATCTGCCAAGTGCGAGTCGGACTCGAGCACTGAGGGTTCTGCACAAATCTGTAGGTACTTAAGTAAATCAATTTAATAATAAAAGCAATTTACAATGACATTAAATCTAAGCTTAAACTAAATAAACTACAACTTAAAACTAAATTAAATCTAAATAAGGCCCCCGTGGCATAGTGCCCAAAAGGCTGGCAGCGTTGCCTCGCTGAATAGCGATGCTGATTCTTTGAGAGAGAAAACTGCCAGCCCTTTGGTCACAAGTTGCATCAACTAAGCGCTTTTGTAACTCAGAAATAAGCTTGTAAGCGCTGGGACCCCATGGACCCAAAGTTTCAAACCCGACAGGAACAAAATTATAATTCGGACCGAGAGATTGATACTTAGATTTTTTTCTATTTTCAGCCGTTTCTGCCGCCGCACCAGCTTTTTGTGTGGTTCCCTGGAGATGTGAGGGTGCTACTGTATCGACACAGGTCGCATCCCAAACCAGAACCCTACCCATTCTCCAGGGAATCAGAGACATACCGTCCGGCCTTTTGCCATCGTCGCGGGCAATGCCGCTTGGCTCCAAAATGGCCGGCACGTTCGCAGAGGCAAGAGCCCGGCGGATTATGTCATTGAGCGCGGCATGACGGGAGAAACGGCCAGCGCTCTTTTGACAGGAAAGACCATGGTGTCCCGTTTCGTCCACATTGGTGCCACAGAGGCAACGGTGTGGTGAATACAGCGCAACACCCAGTCTTAGCCCGACTGCAATTTTCAGTGTTTCAGGCTCAAGAAAGGTTCCGGTGTTAACGGAAGGATAAGCATGAAGCCAGTCACCGGATTCCTTTCTTGCCACAGCCAAAAGCCTTGCGCGGTCTGGGCCTGAACTGGAACTGAGAATATTAGAATAAGTTAATTTGGATAGTGTGTCATCCCAGCTCCGTTGAAAATTTGGATAAGCGGGAGGATTTTCACCCGGACAAGCGATTAGCCAAGCATTCCTAGCATCGACCAAACCCGTCGTCTCGTAGTTTGAAGGACAATCCTTTAGGATTTTACCTACGAGGGTGGACGTGCTGTGGACAGATGATAGGAACGCTGGTAAAGCAACACTAGAAATTTTGCGGATACCTAGCCCACCATATCTGATAGGAAGGGAAGCCTGGGTCCAAGATTGCCCATTGAATTGTAAGTTAAGTATAGATTCCAAAGAAGTTTTCATAAGGGAATCAATTAAGGTCAGAGAATTTTGATGTTTCCAAAAGGGACAACAACGAAGCAAATAAGTAAATTTTGGCACAAAAAGGCAAAATTTTAGAATAGTGATAGCAGTGCGAGCACTGATTTCCAGCAGCCGGTCTGCAGAATTTTGAAATTTTGAAACAGTTTTTGCGATTAAATCTGGAATGGCATCGTCGAAGATTGGTGACCCTAGGAGGCTTAAGTTTTGCTTATCGACAATTTTGATATTTGGACAAAGTAAATTAAAATGTTGGAAGAGATCGGATCGGATCGCGTTGTTTATGAACAGTTCGCATTTATTAAAGTTTAGATCTAAACCAATGGCCTTAAATTTATTTATAATTTCTGAGAGATCTGAAAGTACCGTAACTGCATCACCTCCTAGGGAACCATCATCAAGATACCATACGTTAAATTTGGACTTTAAATTTTGAATGATGGGGTTAATGGCTAAACTGAAAATGGCTGGTCCGAGGGGATCACCCTGCTGACAGCCGACTTCAGAAGATAATTCGTTGCTTTTGTACATTAATTTAGAAGGTTCATGATAACAGTTAAGTAGGTAATTATAAATTTCCGGAATATTATTCCTAATTTCTGTGAGCAAGGTGTCCCTGTTTACCGAATTAAATGCATTTTTGACGTCAATTTTGAGTAAAACCTCACACTGATCGTTATTAAGGTAGGTGCGCAGGGCATGGACTGCCGCTTCGCACCCACCTTTAGTACCGAAACCTAATTGAATTGGTTCAAACTGAGGTTGCAATTTTGAAACTATGTGACAAACTGAAATTTTAGAAGTTAATCGCCGAAATGTAGAGCCGACCGCAATGGGTCTCACACCTTCATGCCAAATGTCAAGTTTCTAGGATAACTGGAAGTAGCTACCCTATAGGTTTTGATACCACGGCAATTTGTAATGGAACGACCTTTTTTAATGACTACGTACCTACCTATATCTTTTGATTGCGTTGACTTAGAAGCTTGATTTTTTCACAACTTCAAGGAACTGCCGGTTTGAGTATTTGATATTAATTTCAGCTTTCTACCTCCACCCGTTCTAGGGAAAGAGGGTCTTGCTTGACAGACAGACAGACGGACAACAAAGTGATCCTATGAGGAGTTCCGTTTTCCTTTTGAGGAACGGAACCCTAAAAACGTAGATTGGTTATGCTGTGGGTAGATTATAGGGACGTAAAAATTTACCCACGCGATGAATTATCCCAGTAAACTTACTTCTGTATTACGGGCGCATTATTTATTCTGTCACAGCGAGTCTTTACTATAAAGGAAGTACCTACTTATAATTTTGTTTGGGCCGGGTGCGCTACTCGTAGTAAGCTTAACTTTACACTGTCATGCTTGAACCACAGATTTTTTTACTGTAATAAATAAAGTTAAAGTTTTGTACGAAATACTTAATAAAATAATAACAAACTTACCAATATAGGGGATGTACCTGTAAAAGGCGCGGTACAGGCCTATGACGCGTCTATGCGCCTCGCAGTAGTCCGTGGACATCAGAGGCCGGACGATCTTGCAGCCCACACTAGCCATTGCTTAGAAAACAAAAATTTCGCTTTCCTATGCAAAAGATTTTTATCTACGATTTTAATCCCATGAATGTGCCAAGGTGACAAGTATTATTTTGATTTCAGTTTTTTTTTACAAAATTTGATCGAACTCATTTCCAACTGGTCAAGAGTTAAATCTTTTTGGTGTACTTAAATTTTAACTGAACCATTAACCGTTATTCTTCAGGTAAAAATCATAAAAATGTGTTACGAGACTTAGTAAATTTATACGTACTAAGTAGGTACCTACCTATAAAAGAAAGAAAGGGTGTGGAAGTTAGGATTATAAAACTTAGTAAAATAAAGACACATTTCACCACTTTTGGAAATTCTACTCCTAAGGGGGCGAAAAGGGTGAGTTCTAAGGAAAAAAAAGGTATGTATTTTGTAAGTTAAGGTCGTAAAACTTAAGACAATGGAAAATGGAGGTATTTTCCGAAATATGAAGTTGTCACGGCAGCGCAAGCGGGTAAAAACCAGTACATTATAAATAAGAAGCTGAGGCCTTATTATGTAGGTATAACTTATAACGCGCTCGGCTTCGCTTTGGCATTCGCCATCCTTTTCTGTCAAACGGTACAAGATCATGGCATGAGAAATATATGGCGAATGCTTGAGTAAAGCACACAATAAGGCCTCAAGTAACAGATGGTATTCAAGTTGCAAGCATGTAGAAATTAATTACTAATTATTTACATTTAAACTAGGATTTTATTTAGACTGTAATCTTAATAGGACTATATACAAAACATTGCTTAAACTATTCATTGCTTGCAAAGAACTTGGACAGAAAGTCCTTCGGCTTGGGCTCCTCGGTCGGCTTGAAATATGTCATAATGTGACCTTTCTGCTTCCAGATGTTAACAGTTTCTTTCAGCTCCATTTGACCCTGAAAAATTATAATTGTTCTTTGTAAATCATGAGACTTTAAAAATCTAAATAATAAGTCGAAATTAACAGAAAAAAAAACAAGATGTACATAAATAAAAAGAACAGTCCTGACTGACTGATGTGTGCCCAGCCCGAACCCTTGGACCTACAAATTTGAAATTTGGTGTACAGGTTCCTTTTATAATGTACACTCGTACTAGGGATAAGAAGGTAAAAAGGGTGTGGAAGTTTGTACCAGAAAAACTTCATTTTTGAACTGAGCTCATCCACTTAGCAGCATTCACAATTGCCATACAAATTCCCATGCTATCAAAACCTATAGGGTACTCCCAGTTACCATAGAAACTTGAAATTTGGCATGACTTTCCAATTTCTATAGACAAGGACATTGCATCGCTGCCAGTGGGATAAGGATAATACAAGTGTGCAGATAATATAATAACATACTACTTAGTGAAATAAAAAATAACCTACCATTGCTTGAAATATTACCTTAATGACCAGCATATCTATAACCCTGATGTCGGTCACATTCTTGTTTTGAGCAAAGAGTTCCCTCAGCTTCGCTCGGCATTGTTCCTCAGATTTCGGGATATCATAGTCCTTGACTGAAATAATAAACAATGAAACCTTAAATTTGTTAAAAAATTATGTAACTACAAAGACTGCCCCTTCAGGAAAAAGGCAGAGGCAGAGTCAGACATTGTATTTATGATGAACATTATTATAAACACGATGACATAACTTACCTACGTAAGGGATTTGTCGGTACCAGGCTTTGTACAGATTCAGTACTCTTCTTTTGGCTTCCCCGGGAGTAGACGAAAGCACTGGCTTTACAAGTTTTGTGCCAACCTTTATAGCTTTTTGAGTAGACATTTTAATAAATTAAAATTATCTCCTAAGTTTATTTTGCGTTTGGTCGATTTAGTTCACAGATTAGAGAGACTATGTACAAGTATGATTTAGTTCTTTTTTTTCTTGCTTTCTGTGCTGCGCCAGACAGAGTTCCAGCCCAGCTAGTTTTGACAGATGACAAATTATATATTTTTTATTCATTTCTTCAATTCAAGAAAATGCAAAGGAAACGGTATTCATGCAGCCATGTCTGCTTGTTGACAAAAGACATCTGGGCCGTGTTTTATAAAGCTACAATTTACAAGCGGAAATCTCATTCTATCGCCTTTTGTTAGAAAGAGACTTCCGCTTGTAAATTACAACTTGTAGCTTTATAAAACACGGCCCTGTGGTAACAACTATCTCTGTCTGTTCGTTTTTACTACTGTTTTGAGTTCCTTTCCTTGGGATGAGCACCTACCCACCATATTTGATGCTGTTCTGCTATTCTTAAAAGTTGTATTTACACAACCGACTTGAGAAACTTCGTCAGCGTGATGTAGAACAGAAAACTGCGAAGTATGTTCGATGAATAGATGGCGCTGGGAGTCGTTAGAAAGTCTGTCGTAAATTGGTACTCCCACTTGATGACATATCGCTAGGGTCGCTACTCTATTATAACTAATGAAGGCTCGAGTGACGTTTGAGAATAATGGCACTAGCTTCGGAGGGGCTTCTAAAATTTGTAGACCATTACTTTATACCATCATGTGTCATCTGCCGGTGTCCTTAACAAAATAGCATTCAAAGTTTGACTTTGGCCCCAAAAAAACAAAAAAAAAAAGCCATGAAAAATTGGCTTCCGATGCTACCGGTGATGCTCATGGTCACAGAGAAGATTACGTGATCCTACCGGTGATGCTCGTGACACCTCAGTAACATAGCTATGCTTTGAGCATCACCGGTGGGATCAGTAAATTTCTATGGGACGTGGGAGCAATACTGTAGGCTGTAGGTGTGGTATGGGTATGGTGGGCAGCCAACGTGTTAAAATAAAACAATACTTATCTTCAGGTTTTATTTTACTGTTGTTATAAAGAACTATACAATAATACTCAAACGCTGTTTACATTTTAATCTTACTATCATATCATAAGATAACCAATAAAACTTGTAAAGTACCTGTTGTAAAATACAGACGCTACTGACAAAACAACAACAATTTTACTAGACAAAGGATTAGAAATGTTACTACCATAACATTTCTAATCCTTTGCAAGCAAGTATCTATAATTTACCTACCTATTAATTTATTTTTTGTAACAAATTCTAAATCCAGTAAGATGTTCTTCAACGATATCTCAGGATATTTTATTTAAAAACACAGATTATGTACTTACCCACAATTACGAGTAATTACGATTATTTATTTTATAAATTTAGCGGGCAAGTCTTGGCGCCAGTTTTCGGAGTGCGTTCCGAGCTGTACGGATCTATTATGTACGTGTCTTTCATTCTTCCCGGCATGTATGTGAAATAAATATCTCTGAAATATAATGATACAGAATTTAACAGACTTTTTTTTGACCGTTGATTACACTAGACACTTTTAGAACCCCTGTTGTCAATGTTCTTTCATACTGCTGCGTAAGTATTGTGCTTCATCAGTCTTGTGGATATATTCCGTCCAGTCTCTCCGATGTATACTTTCTCCCACAGAGGGCCAAGTACGAAAATTCGAAACCTGCGTAGTAACGTTATAGAGAAATTTGTATGACGTTTGGAACAGCGCGCCCGCCCGTGAGTGTGGAACCAAAGAGAATATAATCACTACGTTTTACGTGGAACTAAAGGTATTATGTATTCTGTGACTAAAATTAAGTACGAAGTATGAGGTTTCTCGATTTCGATACGATAAAACGTAACGTAACGTTACGCAGGATTCGTAAACTTCGTGATCGGCCTACAGGAAGAAGGAACAAGGAATTCATATTGATATAGGTATAAATAGGTACCTCGGGAAAATTTAGGCAGATCCTTTGGTGAACGCACCAGTTGTCTTAGATGTACATGAGGACGGAAAGACGACTTAAAGCTAATCTTTAACTTTAACGTGCTCGATTTTATACGTTACCCCTTTTATGAACGGTAGGTAAACGGGACGGTACTACGACTGGCCGTAGACGGACCGATGCAAGAACCACGATTCACGACACAATTGCTTTGCCTAATAATCATCAGTATTAGAGTAGTTGTTTGTCGCTGTCAGGTACACCGAGTAGCCGAGCGAGCAGTGCGTTTTTTCACCGCCGTGTGCTCCAAGAGGAAGGACTAAGGATTATATAGTCCGAAGCATAATTGTTGGGCTTTACTCGACTGATCCTACGTGAATGATCATGATGATAGCTATATACGCCAACGTGGCGTGTGTAGGTGCGAATGCTTCGTTGGCGTTCAAGACGTTAAAGGATTTTTTGCATTAAGTATAGGTATCATTTGGTTCAGTATATTAAGAACAAGTTAGGATCTCACAGAAAAGCTTTGCTAGGATACGTATCATAAGTCATCGTGGACCACCAGAGACGAGACTGCTCAAGCTGACGCAACCTGTTCCTTGTTACGAAGTCATTTAGCAATATCTTGAACTGAAACAAAATAATGACACTCGCAAATCCGCCATTGCTGAACATCTCGTGAGTCGGGAACAAATAAAAAATAGGGTTATTTAAAAAATAACCAATTTTGACATTTTGGCAACATGGACAAATAAATTGCCTTATCGTGTTCCAGACTGCCGAAAAAAGCCCGGAACTACTACTTACACGGTAGGAAAGTAATTTAAAACGAGATAGATCAGTCTAGCCTCCGGATTTGCATCATTATGCAACCTATTCCTACAGTACACTAAGAGCAAAGAAGATTGGTTAGGTATTTCGCTTGGGCATGCGTGCGTGTGTTATGGCTTGTTACTGGGCTTGCTTTACCAATTTCATGACCATATCCCTATGTTCCCATGTCATATATTTCAACTCCTTGAGAGTGAACGGGATTTGATATGCTCGTTCTCTGAAGTCCATGTGTTTCAGCCACAACCATCGACGCAGCGATCGCAATATTAATTGCTCTAAAAGAAAATGAAATAATATTATAATAAGTAAGTACTTAATTTAAATTAGGCAGGTGTCACTATGACACATTTTGTCATCGATCATCCATTTTAATTCGTTTTTGGAGATTAAAAATATGCGTTGTAACTAAGTAAGAGCAATATGATAATACTGACTATGTAGACCAGGATCAACGGCGCCCTTAACTCGCTTCCTGACCCACTCTTGCAAGTTGTTAAGGAGATTTGCTTGCGGTAAATGAGGTATCAACAGCGGAGTATCTGAAAGATCCGCTAAAAATGCCTGAAATAAATACAATACTTGTCTGTCTTGTGTCTGGGGGTACAGTCCAACGTCCACGATCTCTGACTGCGAGACGTGGTTACAGCATTGGTTACTGTAACTTTTGTTTTTGGCTAGAGTATACTTATTTATTAAGCGATTTGATTATTATTCGTAAATTTTTATGCATCCGTAAAATTGAGTAAGTCTCTTACCGCTAGCAAATCTTTTTCTTTCAAACCACTTGCTGACAGCCCTGGCTGGGACGGTTCTGGCTGTTAAAAAAAGTAGCAGTATAAGTACCTAGTACCTATGGTAAGTCATAAACACTTTAAACGTATTAAAAAACTACTCACTGTTTCTGTCCCAGACTGGACCGCTAGTCTAACAGTTTCCTTTATAAAGTCTTCCATAGGATCTAATTGGTATATTTTGGCTTTGTCAAACCAAAGGGGCGTATTTTTCGTTGGCGGATAGAAGTACTTTTCTTTTGCCTTTCCTTCATTATAAAAATCATAGAGATGACCACATTTGCATTTCGAATCCTTCAGATATTCCATAACTGTCGGCTCCCTGTGCATAACAATATCACAGTAAACTCTATTTTCGGATTTAATACTTTTTCGCGAAGCTTGTAATATTGTTCTTACCACTTTTCCAAACAATCGCACGTGTCATCGCAACGCACAGTTACTTCCTGTGGGTATTTCCAATATCCGGCTATGACTGTGCAATATTCTCCAGTTCTCAAAAGCGTTATCCCACCATGTATAGTTATATATCCAGTGCTCAGAACACATATATCTACGCGATAAATGACGTTCAATAAATTAAAAATTCCAAGTGCTCGAGTGTAGGTATTAAATTATAAGTAGGTAGGTAACTAATTAACTAGTATATGAGTACCTAAGTAATTAAAAGGATTCAAACTTACTATTTAAAAGGTAGTATGGGTTATTCCCAGCGAATACAACAGGGCCAACATTAAACTGCACATTGTCTAGAGCACTCTTGTGCCTGAATTTCGGCTTTTTCTTCAACATTTTCAACTTTTCTGCGTGCGCCACCATTTTTGGGTCAGTGTTACCTGGATTTTGTTTTGACAATGAAAACGTGCAATGCAATAAGTAAGTATATATGTAATCCACAAGGTACGCCACAAAAATTATTATTCCAGTGAATAAGTATATTAAGTATGTGAATACAGTCACTATCGTTATAATTATAAGTTTGATTAGAAAAAAGAAAACCTACGTAAAGTACTAGGAGGTTCCCAAAATTTGTAGTTGCAAATTCTCTCCATTTGCTTCTGCTTTTGATTCCTTTCCTTCCTTTTTTCGAGCTGTGAAAAAAAATATCTATCTTAATCTAGGTAAGTACCTTATTAGTACCAAATAGTAGGTTAAAATATACGTCGTAGAATTATATTTGAATGAACAAAATGGGATTTATTTGAGAAAGGTACAAAATTTTAGACTAACGATGATTATAGTGAAATAAACTTACGTTTAGCCACCGGCGTAGCGTGTGCTCCCAGAGGAAGGACTACAAATTAGTCCGAAACATGTCGGGCTATACTCGACTGACATACGCAAAGTGATCTGTTTATTTCATTTAGATTGAATCTCACGGCAGTTTCATGTTAAAAAAGCTAACGATGATTTATTTTTAATTCTCTTTTTGTGAATTTCGATTTCAGAAAAAAATACAAGAAAACAGGTTTTTCACACTTACGAATTTGGTATCGCAACGCAAATTCTCGTAGCTCTGTGAACCATCAAAATCAAAGTTTAGTACTCAGGTACCTAAATGAGTGGGTTAGTAAGTACTTATTGCCGTATTTTGACGACCGGATAGCCTAGTGGTTAGAGACCCTGACTATGAAGCTTGAGGTCCCGGGTTCGATCCCGGTCGGGGCAGATGTTTGTGTGATGAATACGAACGTTTGTTCTCGGGTCTTGGATGTTTAATATGCATATGCGTAAGTACGTATTTTTCTATATAAGTAAGTTTATCCGTTGTCTACAGTACCCACAGGCTTTGCCCAGTTTGGGACTAGGTCAATGATATATGATATTTATTTATTGCCCGTACAGCAAAGAATAGTACTTAGTTACTCACGTAACGAATATACTGTATACTGCATTAGGGTAGGTATTGTCATTTTGAACCATCGAGGGGGTGCCACTTTTTAATTTTTGGATTTGAAGTCTGTCTGTATTTTTGGTTAGGATAGGTATACATACGTTATCACTTCTCAGCCTTATCTTGGTCTCTATTGGCCGCGTTTGCCGCACATTTTTTTCTTGACCCTTCGACGGATGGTTGCAGTAACAAGGTACATACATTTTTTGCAAATATTCTCCGTACCTACATTTTGGCTCGTAATATTTCTTTACCTCTGGAATCACATGACCACAGTGAAGTAAAATCAGCTTCCCATCGTACTTAAGCCATCTCGTAACATAAAGGAAACTCACTCTTGACGGGAGGTACGACGGGCTTTGTCCCAGATCCCGTTAATTTTTGTAAGCATTGGATACATTCATCTAAGTCGATAAATACTAAACAGGACATTAGTATCATGGCGTTCATATCGTACTCTGGAAACGATAAATTAACAGTGTACGTTTAGGTTAATAATAGAAGCAGGTACCTAGACGGCTCAAGGCTGATTCGAGGGGAACTTCACGAATCATTTTAGCAGTATTATACCTACGTTACTTTACGTCTTGCAGTCTATGGAAAATTAAGGTGCTGCCACATGGTGGCTGCAACGAACAACAGAGTTAATAAAAAACAACCAAAGGTAAGAATTTCGTTGAAAGATCGGATTTAACGTGTGACACCTCCGTATCATTAACTACATTTACTTAGGTATATTATATTTTAACTACCAATTCAGTCTAGAAATGAATAAAGGCATACGAAAAGTTAAAGCACCTCCTCTCAATTCACTCGGTGATTTCTTGTAGATCTCTGAATACAAGCTCCAAATAAAGACGCCGGCATCCCCCATAGATTCCACCATAGCCTTTAGAAGTATTTTCTTAGGGATGTTCATAGTAATTCCAAGGTCAGATAAGGAATTTCTCGTGCGAACGGGCAGGTCTTCTATCAAATCTTGATGAATATTTGACTTTAAACGCCCAAGAACTTCTCTTTGACTGCTAGACAGTTCGACGTACCATAATGGACCTACTTCTCTCTGGAGCGTGCGCTCTTGTCGTTTGGCTGTGATGCAATAATAGTACATTGTGTATCTATTACTACGAATGATATAATATCTATGGAAGTGTAACTGAGCCCAAAAAATGTGGTGTAGAAACCATAAGGATATGAAAAACACTAGAATTAAGTACCTTTCATACGTAAATACACATTTTTAAACCCGGCCAAGTGCGAGTCAGACTCGCGAACCTAGGGTTCCGTACAAAGATTTTTCCCGCTTTTCCCCAGTATTTTAAGTTGTCCAGGCAGTGTTAGCAGAGCCCTATATACAGACTATGTACATATACATACAGACAGACAAACATTTGAGATTTTCAGATTTTTCTGAGTGGTTGTGCTAATAAGAGCTAAGAGAACCAAATTTCAAGTTCTAGGACAGCGGAAGTAACCTTCAGATTTTCACTTTTCACAGTATACGGCAATTTGTATGAAAACAACCTTTTTAATTTATGATTGTATCTTTCAATTGAGTTGACTTAGAAGTTGGATTTTTTCACAGTTTCAAGGGACTGCAGGTTTGAGTATTTGATAATAATTTCAGCATGCTACCCCCACGCGTTCCAGAGAAAAAGGGTCTTAACAGACAGACAGACAGAACGGACAATAAGGGTTTCGTTTTTCTTTTCGAGGTGCGGAACCCTACAAACCCATACTTCATGACTCATACTCATACCGTCCTGGCTGAGCGGGATAGTTCGATGGTTTTACCGAACATTGTCGGGAAATGCCGAGCGCAGCCGACGCGTGTCGTCGCTCATTGGCGAGCTGCGATTTTCGATGTGTAAGTGTAAGTGTGTACGATGTACGTGCGTCTTAGTTGTGAGTGCTTTAGGGTCATATTTTGAAAAACCTCCGACATTGTCATTTACAAGTTCAATATTTCAAAAACAGGTGAATCGATTTTAACGAAACTTAGCTAAGAACCATCTCGATTATACTAGCTTTCGATTAAAAAAAAACCGGCCAAATGCGAGTCAGACTCGCGCACGAAGGTTCCGTACAAAGATTTCCCTGCTTTTCCCCAGTGTTTTAAGTTGTCCATTGCAGTGTTAGCAAAGCCCTGTTTCTATATTTTGCTTAGGATGTTACTGCCATCTACTGGCGAGTAGACGAACAGGCGTCAATGAGTTCGAGTTTGAAAAATGATCTCGAGCCCGCGTGGCATCCACAAAGTTCTCCTATTCGACGCTAGATGTCGTTAGCAGTGGTAAACAGTGTATATTGGTATGTGACATACAGACAGACATAAAATTTTAAGATTTTGAGACTTTTCTGAATGGTTGTGCTATAAGAGCTACCTTCATACAAAATTTCAAGTTACGAGGACAACTGGAAGTACCCTTTAGGTTTTCGGATTTCGGCAGTTTGTAGGGAAATAGCCTTTTTAATGACTATCTTTTGATTGCGTGGACTTAGAAGGTCGATTTTTTCACAGCTTCAAGGGACCGCAGGCATGAGTATTTGATATTAATTTCAGCATACTACCTAAACGCGTTCCAGAGAAAAAGGGTCTTGACATACAGATAGACGGACAACAAAGTGATTCTATAAGGGTTCCGTTTTTCCTTTTGAGGTACGGAACCCTAAAAACCACATCGAAATCGGTCCACCCGTGTGGGAGCTATGATGACACAGACATACACAGATACACAGGTCAAACATATAACACCCCTCTTTTTAATTGGGGGATAATTATGATTATGAGCAAGTATTCAGGCACTCACCTTCAGTAAGGAAGTAGAATTTTAGATCTCTTAAAAACTTTAGCCATTTTCCAACTTTTTCATTGTAAGGTTTTTGCTCGGCGTTTGCCCGCATTTCCTTCTCCAAATATACCCATACTGGATCTTTTTTGGGGCCGTAAATAGTCTGAAAAACATGTCCATAAGGATAGGTGCTTTTAATAATTAACTAGGTACCCGTGAGTTTCTATATTAATTAAATAAACGGATCACTCACGAGCAGAGCGCAGTGTTCGTTTCGTTGGCGGCGAAGTTTGTGCTCCCAGAGGTAGGACTACGGATTAGTCCGAAACATGTCAGGCTATACTTACGCGAATGATCCGTTAATTTAACTAAAATAAGTAGGGAAATAATCAAAATAGATACCAATTTTGAAATATCTATTTATTAATATATGTCTTATTAATATATGTGGGTATATTTATATTTCGAATAAAAACATTTTTAAAAGGTATTTTTGTAGACTACTTGCATTGTCTTCCAGGCTGCATACCTACACACTTGACGATTGGAAGTAGGTGAAAATTAACTCGCAAGATGAACTAAATGAACAAACAGTTTGTGTGAAACTTAAATGCCATTGGGGTGAAGCCAGTCATTTGTGGGGGAAGCGAGATGCACAGCGACTAATGTTTTATTTATTTGACATGATATTTGACCAATTTTTGTTATTTGACATTTGGAGACCATATACATCTCCAGTTTATGTATATGTATTATTATACTTATTATTTGACCATGGAGGCGTTTTACACCTCTGCTGATTTTAAATTTAGTTTAAATTGACCCTAGAGACTATACATCTCTAAGCCATTTAGATTAAGTATTATATTATAGTATTAATTCTGGAACCCTATACATACCTTTGTAATTTAAATTTTCACAGATATTTGACCTGGAGACCCTATACATCTCCTGCTCAATTAAAACGTGCCAGTAAAGTGTTCTGGTTTTGCTGTTCTAATAATTACTTTTTACACTTGTTTCTAAAATGCGGTATTTTTTTTTCTCTCTTAATCTTTTAATGACAGAGTGAGGTTTCTTTGTGTAATTTGTCTGTGGTTACGTATTGTAAGAACTAATGTAACTTGTTTATAGAAAAAATTACTTTGTGCCAAGTTTCTTGCGGCGCATTCTTCTTGGCAATCATGGTCTTTCCGAAAGCGGTGGTAGACTCAAAAAAAATTACGTGTAAAAGAGCATTCAACTGCCTATTTGCTGAATAAAATTTTGAATTTTGAATTTTTGAATTTTGACTAATGGGAATGTGGGAGCGGGACCGCGATATCCCCCTCCCGAGTCCTGAACAACTTCAGAAGCTCATTTAAGATTGAAATATACTGTACCTACGTGCATACAAATGTGAAGCTAAGTCATCAAAAAATTACAACTACCTACTTAATATTGCAATTTTACCTTTTTCTCCAAAAATTGCTTTACAGTTGGCATTTTATATTTTCCCATGATCAAGAGTGTTGGTGATTGAACTAATAAATACGAAATTTTCAGCCAAAAATAAAAATAACTGGAATTTTGAACACTTCCTGCTACTTACAATTTTGATAGCCAACTAAAGATTTGACATATAAAATGCATTTTTCATACTCTTTCTCTTTTCTTAATTTTTTGCCAGCCAGTATTTCAGTTTATATTCAGAAAAAGCTTTACCCAAAACAGTTGGTAGGTACGATACGATTTGTATGGTGTACCGAACTATTTGATCACTTTGGATGTCACCATATATATGACGCTGACTGTACAACATAATACTTAACTCTATGAGTCTATAACTACTATGAAATATTGTGTACTAAAAGCTAAAAAGTTGTGGGATTATTATGTAATATTTAGTTAAAATAAGTAAAACACAAACATAATATTACTCAACTTTATAAAGAAATTAATTATAAGTCTGATAAAATTACACTTAATCGGTTTTCATTGAAGCAACACTATTGTAACTGTAAGTTCTTTGTCTTGTCTAAAACTTCTTTGTAGGGAGGATCAATGGGTCCTTGAACTGGTTCCTTGTATTCATATGAGGTCTGTCCCTCTAACAACAGGGGATATGAGGTATCTGAGTCATAGGCACTCAAGTCTCCACAAGCATTGAATGGCACTATGAATCTGTTTGGACCTGTGAATTGATTGAAGTCACAGTATTTGTGATCTAGTAATGGATTGACCATGGTGGGTATATAACCTTCAGGTGGTTTATAATGTTGACAAATAACAAATGCCTCAATACTAGATGTTCTTGAGCTTCGAGGCTTACTAATTGTAACAAACTTGAAGAATTGTTTAAGCTGTGAATACAAAAGCGACACATCTTTCCCTCTGAATATTTTGGCAACAAACACACCACCATCTTTAAGAACATGTGTTGTAATATTCAAAGCAGCCAGTAATAGTTGTGATTGAACATATTCATCAATATCATGCAGTCCTGTAACATCTGGTGCTCCATCACATACTACTAAATCTGCCTTCAGTCCCTCGAATTCTTTGATAATTTCATTTGCAGTGGAAACTTTGGTTATGTCGCCTTGTATTTGTTTGACGCCGGGTAGAGCAGCCATCGCCTGTAAATCAACAGCTACTATCTTCACGTCGCCTTCGTTTTGAGCATTCAGCCTCAGCTTCTTAGTCAGTACTTGGCTCCAGCTGCCGGGAGCAGCGCACAGGTCAACGGCGCGAAGCACTCCCTCGAATATGTTGTGCTCTTCGTTGATTTGCAACAATTTAAATGCACTCCTGGCGCGCCAACCTTCTTCCTTGGCTAACCTATAGTAGATATCTCGTTTATCCTTCGATGTTTTACCCATTGTAGAGTAAGTACTAATAAAAAAATATACACAAAAGAAGTCTAGCGTTTGTTTTGGGCTATACGAAGACACCTTTGCTTGAATTTTCGTGTGTTTGTACGGCAAATAGAGTAAGTTCTTCGTCACTTAATGGTGTACTAGTATCCACAGAGTACCTTTTTATAACTGAGATAGAGATGTCACTTCAACGTTTCGCACACAGCGACATCTGGTGCTTTCTGACGGGAAAATATGCGATGACGTCATTGACGTCTAGTTTCCTAAATGTAAAAATAATTTACTTTGAGCAATTGCTATTACACCATGTTCTATTATATACATTAGAACATGGTGTAATAGAAATTGCCCAATTTCCCGTTTTGATGAATTTGATAATTATTCAGTGCTTTATTTTTTACACATTTTCTTTTTATCAGGCATTCCAACTCCAACTTAAGACACCCGGTTCATACATTTGGCTATACAATTCCAACGTTCGTGCTTGCTGTGAGTGCATCGTGCAGCCCGAGCGAGCGCCAGAAATATTATCCACATTCTGTAATCCATATTCATATCTGATGTTATTATTAGTTAACATGTTTTCCTGCTGAGTTTCTTGTTATTCTTAATTATGACATAATTACGTTGTTTTATATAGCTAATTGACAAAAATAATATTTTATTTATCTGACATGATGACATGAAATGTATATTTCATAAATTTTTGTTATTTGACATTTGGAGACCATATACATCTCCAGTTTATATACATATATGTGTAATTAGTTTAGTTTGAATTGACCCTTGGATCCTATACATCTCAGTCATTTAGATTAAGTATTATGTTATAGTATTAATTCTGGGACCCTATACATTTCTTGGTTAATTAAAACGTGCCAGTAAAGTGTTCTGGATTAAATTTGTTGTTCTAATAATTATTTTTTAGGTACACTTGTTTCTAAAACATGTTTTTTTTTTTTTCTAATGAAATTAGTGAGGTTTCTTTGTGTAATTCATCCGAGGTTACGTATTGTAAGAACTAATGTAACTTGTTTTTAGAAAAAATTACTTTGTGACAAGTTTCTTGCGGCGCATTCTTCTTGGCAATCATGGTCTTTCCGAAAGCGCTGGTAGACTTAAAAGAATGACATGTAAAATGCTAATATAATTATTTATGCTTTGATCCGATACAATATCTTATTTTATTTACAATAGGGGAATGAGCGGAAGGTCTCTGTTATTATGCGGCAGAATACGTTTAATTTTGGCTTGACGCAGAGGCCTTCAGCTCATTTCTAAACCTACAAAACATTTAGAAATCAACTGTGACGAGTACCATTATTACCGGTATTTTTTACGTAAAACTACGATATGAGACATCACTATTATCGGCATAAACCGATCCATAGAGGCACGAGGCGCATCACTTCGGTACAGTGGCGCCCCCAGAGTGCTGTGGTGCCCTCCCGAACTATCTCTACGGACGGACCGTTGTTAGGCCTGTTTCCCATCTGTACTTGTACATAGTCTCTCTAATCTGTGACCCGGTGAATGACGAATGTGAAAAACCACAGATTAGAGAGATAATCGCGACCATTAGTAATTCGTTCCGTTCCACATATACTCACTCATACTCACTGTTCGTTGTTTTTAGTAAATAGAAAAATCTAAATAAATATCAAAACCTCCTGAATTACTAAAAATCTAAGTTTTCGCCCCATTTTATTAGGGTTTAATGATATTTTAGATAAGACATTACTATAATTAAAAAAGGTCGATGTTACCAGTGCTAACAAAATAATTAATTAGCATAAACGCGTTTTTATACAAGGAAAGATCAATGAAAGCATTTATTAAGCGAAAATAAAATATTTATTCCAAAATTTAAAACTCCAATATAAACTATATTGATATTAGCACCACCTATCGACGTTTGACAACAACTTCATGTCTATAACCCAACTAAATAGAATATTACTTAAGTATATACTATACAATGTAACTTGAGTGACTACTGAAATTAGCTGGACAACGAAGTGTACATTTTGTTCTAAGTTATACCACCGTGGTCCGATCTCGTTACGTTTACGATTTGGCCCTAAACTATGAAGTGCAAAATTCGAACTTCGTGTCGTGCCGTCCCGCTCACGCTAATATGATTTAATACGAGAGCGAGCGGGACGATACGATACGAACTTCGATTTTCGAATTTCGTAGTCGTCCCCTTGGTTGGTTTTTTTAACTTTTTTTGTTGATCTGCTTTTTTTTTAATTCATCTCATAAGGATAAGCAAAAGAACCCGGCTCCATACAGCCACGTCTGATGTGTTTTGTAAATTTCTGTATATTAAAGTCCTGTCACTCGTCAGTCCGTCCTAGTCAAGTCCTGTGGTCAGCTGCTCAAGCCTTCCGTAAAGCGACAGTGTACTTTATG
Organism: Clepsis dumicolana; assembly: GCA_963691665.1. NCBI lineage: Eukaryota > Metazoa > Arthropoda > Insecta > Lepidoptera > Tortricidae > Clepsis > Clepsis dumicolana. The sequence goes on from OY829513.1 coordinate 6,703,988, forward strand.
GCGAGCAGCGGCCGACAGGTACTTGGGGGCGACAAATTCTTCTTTGCTGGGCACTATCACGTTAATTTGATGTAGTTTATGATGATTTCATTCACCAAACACACGATCCACTGCCCCCGAACAACTACACCTAAACTCTCACTTGTCACCTGTGAAAATTAAGAATTCGTCATTCATTAATCGATTATTGTTTCAGTATATTCCTGGCAAAACTTTAAAAAGAAACAAAAATCGGCGGGAAGCAACAGCACCCCTGTTGCGTTTCGTTCACTCAGTGAGAGTGCCGGAGCCTCGATCCCCCCCATTCCTTTATCCCTTTTCCTCCTTGGACTAGTGACTCTTGGGGTTGGTGGTTCTCATGGGTGGCGGTGATCGCTTACCATCAGGTGACCCTCTTGCTCGTTTGCCTCCTTCTTTAAAAAAATAAAACCTTGGGGCGCTTTCTCGCTCTTACCTTGCTAATCCCACATTTTTATCTCATATATGTAATTTATGTAATAAAATAACACTTAATATTATAATCATAAGATAAATTTTTAATCGACGTCAAAATTGCTCGTGCACATTCCAGGTTGAATGTAAGTTCCATGGCAATGGTATTCACTCATGAGTGAGTCAGAAGAACGAACATTCGTTCCTTTCTTTTTTGCTATGACACTCGTAGAAAAAGGATAGCATCTTTCTCTGTCTAGGCAAGGTCTACGGTTTTTCTGAGTGGTGGAAAAAGGCGTCAGGTGGGCGGTGGGCGTGGCGTGAGGTGACATTAGTTAGTATTAGTAGTCATAGTCACTAGTCCAACCTGTCTAAACTACCACTAGTCGTCCGTCTCTGTAGTCTGTGCTACTTGTGCTACTGAGTCAAGTCAGTCTGCAGTCTGTCTGTCTGTGACTCCAGCGCTGAGTTAAGTTAGTATCTTTTATTTAGTTTGTGCGCTGAATGAAGAATGCGAATGGTGTGAAAAATATTTTCTTTTATTTCAAGCAGTGGTCTCGCTCGTTCTCGCTAACACACACTTGTGACAATCTGTTTTGTTTTGTTTATATTTTAGGTAATTACGATTAATAGGCACTGGCAACTGGCAAAAATATAAAATGGAGTTAAATAGTGGAACGAAACAGATAATATGGTTTGTTTTGGAAGAATGGAAGCTTATATTATTTCTTACAACAATATTTAGTCTTTACATGTACTATACCAGTACATTCGAATTCTTCGAGAAAAAAGGTATTAAATTTATGAAGCCGCTTCCCATTGTGGGAAATTTCGGCGCACGGTTATTGGCAAAGAAGTCCTTCCATCAATTCCAATATGATGTGTACCAATTTTTCAAAGGCAGTCCCTATGGAGGTGAGTGTTTTATTGCAATAAAATATCCAATTTTAAAGGTGATCAGCATACCCCGTTATCAGTGTTGCAGATTCATTGAAATCGCTAGGGATGGCACTGCACATTTTCTTGACATGTACCTATAATTATTATAATTTGATAAAAAAAAGTTTTTTTCGAATAAAGAAACAAAATCATACAATACGAAATTAACCTGTAATCCTTGTCACAGCACCTGGTCTATTTGGAATGAACTTCACAACTCACTTTCTTATTTATGTTTTAAATATACAGACTTAAAAGAGGTTTGATTCTGTTTTAGAGCTCCATAATAGGTGATTGTGTCATTTATTTGTCAATAATGATTAATGTTGTACCTATATCATTATAAATTGTGTATTATATTTATTTTACATACAACATTTTAATGTTATTAAAATTTATTCGATATAATAAAATCAGGAACATATTTAACAACATAAATCCCCGAATCCTGGGGCATATCCATATTGGCATAATGTTTGAAGTCATTAACCTGGTGTTGCACCGGGAAATCCGATCTCTCATGGTGATTTTCAAAGTTTATAATTTTTTTCTTAATGTTTACAGGCATATTTGAAGGGCGAAGACCTGTTCTATATGTGTTTGAAACAGATCTAATCAAAGCAATAACCATTAGAGATTTTGACCATTTTGTTGATCGTAATACATTCAGTACTAATGAACCGAGGTACTTGAGCCAGTCTCTGATTAATTTAAAGGTATGTTTTTTTAATATTGTAATGGCGGCCATAGCTATACTTTCTCTTGGAGTTGTCCAAACTGACACAGAAGGAAAATTTTGCTAATATGGTTAACATTATCCTAAGGTTGCCATCCATCCGGGATTCCCCAGATTTGTCCTAGTTTAGAGGGTGTCCTAGGATAGGAATTCCAATTTAATTGAAATATAAGCAATAAATTAAAACAAACCATAGATAATAGTTCATTATTGCGTTATTGCCGAGGCCTGGAAAGTAGGGAATTGCCTGATGAGGTGGTTTGCAAGCCGAGCATCGCGAGGTCAGGAAATGCGAGTCAGGCAATTCCGGTTTCCGTCGAAGAATATATACTTAGTGCTTTTCTCAAATAATGTGAAGAAATTAAAAAACCTCATTTGCAAAAAAAAAGTTATTTAACAGATAAAAATCACGAAATACGTTAACAAAAACCAAAATGTTCAATTACTCGATTTTAAATGTGATTAAAAATAATGTCAAATTCGAGCTAACAGCCGCAAAAATACACGAAATTAACACTCATGACCATTTTTAGTGTCAAAAATGTCAAACTGACATCCGCCATCTTGGATCCAAAAAATAATATCAAATTCGAGCTCATCATCATCATCATCATCATGTCGCCCAAAAGACGTCCACTGCTGGAAATAGGCCTCCCCCAAGCCTCTCCACTCAGACCAGTCTTGTGCTTTCCGCATCCAGCGCGGTCCCGCAATCTTTACTAGGTCGTTGCTCCATCTTGTTGGAGGCCTACCGACTGCCAACTCCCGTAATAATTGGAGGCTCTGCGCTCGAAGTTGTTGACAACAATGTCTACCTAGGACAAACGGTCCAGTTAGGTAGGTCCAACTTCGAATTCTCGAAGTTTACCGCTGCAAAATTACACGAAATCAACACTGCAAATGCAAAATTACATGACAAAAATGTCAAACTGTCATCCGCCATCTTGGATTAAAAAAATAATGACAAATTTGAGCTCACCCCAGATAAATTACTTACTCGAAATCGATACCCATGACCATATTATTCACAAAATTTTCAAACTGTCATTGGTAATTTATGATTGAAAAAAAAAAACAGGCTTAGCTGTATGCAATTATTCTTTGGTCCTTTTAATTTTACATGTTATAACTATTAAAAAGTTAATAAAGCGGGAAAAAATGGAATTTCATACAATTATTTTCTCCTAGGAGAAAAACAGATGTATCGAAATCGAAACCCATTTCCATTCCCCTTCTTCGACGGCTTCTTCGTTTAAAATTTTGAATGAAAAAATTAATTCGCAATCGTAAACTCATTATTGCTACCCTTTTGCAGGGTTCAGAATGGAAAGGAGTTCGCAGCACCTTGACTCCTGCATTTAGTTCGGCTCGCCTGAAGAACATGTTACCTCTGATAGAAGTGTGTTCTCAACAAATGGTTGAATTTCTGAAGCAATATGGTGAGTAAAGTTTTTGTGTCTTGTCTATAATATTAAAAAAATGTACCGTGACTGACTGACTGACAGACAACATACAGCCTAAAGCACTGGACTTAGAGACTTGAAATTTGGCAAACATATACAAACATGGGATAGGAAACTAGCCCATTTTGAAATATTTCATGGTGGCAAAGCCGCGGGGCATAAGCTAGTAGATATAATAAAATTAAACTAGGTACTCAACCAGTGTAGATAAAATATTACAGGTAATTAATACAAATGACATACTTTCTGCACTTATATCAAAAAGCAGGTACTGTTTTGATATAAGTGCGGAAAGTATGTCATTTTGCACGAGTCCCAAGTCTGTCTGTCTGTCGAGACCCTTTTTCTCTGGAACGCGTGGAGGTAGCATGCTGAAATTAATATCAAATACTCAAGCCTGCGGTCTCTTAAAGCCGTGAAAAAATCAATCTTCTAAGTCAGCGCAATCAAAAGATAGTCATTAAAAAATCCATTTCCATACAAATTGCCGATTTTAAAAAACCTAAAGGGTACTTCCAGATTCCTTTTAGATTTCCTTATAGCACAACCACTCGGAAAAGTCTCAAAATCTTAAAATTTTGTCTGTCTAGATTTCACAGACCAATATAAGTTGACCCCACACTGCGTACATTTTGCTTAGGAGCAGGGCTCTGCTAACACTGGACTTCTTAAAACACTGGGGAAAAGCGTTAAAATCTTTCTACGGAATCCTCGTGCACGAGTCTGACTCGCACTTGGTCGGTTGGCGGGAGCCGTGAGGCGAGGGTCGAGGCTCGGGACGAGTGAAAATTACCCTTCCGCACGTGTACCAAACTACGTTTTTTAATGCATTTGCGATAAAATGACAATGCGGCGGTGGCCGGCACGAGCTGCCCCGCCTCCCCCTGCTGGGGCCGACCGACGTCTCCCTACACCACCGCCTTGGATAAGTAAAAAGCATGCGTAATAATTGGACAATCTACTATGTTCTCAGTTCTTACTAATGCAATGTTCTTACTAGTGCAATGACAATAGTACATTATTGCCGAGGCGCGGAAAGTAGGCAATTCCAGTTTCCGTCGAGGAATATATAGTGCTTTTCTCAAATAATTCTTGCTCCGCCATCTTGGGTTCAACAAATATGTCAAATTCGATCTCACCGCTGCCTAATTACATGAAATCGACACCCATGACCATTTTTAGTGACAAAAATGTCAAACTGTCATCCGCCATCTTGGATTCAAAAAATAATGTCAAATTCGAACTAACCGCTGCCAAATTACTCGAAATCGATACCCATGACGATTTTAGTGAAAAAAATGTCAAACTGTCATCCGCAATCTTGGATCCAATAAATAACATCAAATTTGAGCTCACCGCTGCCAAATTACTCGAAATCGATACCCATGACGATTTTTAGTGTAAAAAATGTCAAACTGTCATCCGCCATCTTGGATCCAAAAATGACATTAAATTTGAGCTCACCGCAGCCAAATTACATGAAATCGACACCCACGACCGTTTTCAGTGAAAACAAATGTCAAACTGTCATCCACCATCTCGAATCCAAAAAATAATGTCAAATTCGAGCTCACCGTAGCAAAATTACACAAAATCGACACCCCTGTGATCATTTTATTTACAAAAAATACAAACTGTCATTCGTAATTTATGATTGAAACAAAAACACACGCACTGCGGTAAATCGGGCTGGCTTGGCTGTATGCAATTATTCTTTGCACCCATTTTACCTGTTACAACTTTTAAAAAGTGAATAAAGCGGGAAAAAATGGAATTTCATACATTTATTTTTCTCCTGGAGAAAAATAAATGTATCGAAAGCCATTTCCATTCACCTTCTTCGACGGATTCTTCGTTTAAAATTGTAAATGAAAAAATTTGGTGCTTCCCGGGTTCTATTTTCAAATGGAAAGCGAGAATTTCTGAGCATGTTTGAGAAAATATAATTACTTTTGTTTTTTTTTTGCCTGCAGGTGGCAAAGATGTTGAACTGAAAGACAGCATGGGACATTTTACACTGGAAGTCATAGGTGCATGTGCATTTGGGATTAAATGTGATGCACTGACTGATGAAAATGCCAATTTTATAAAGGTATCTAATAATTATTACAATAATGTATTTTAATAAATACCTATCAACCTATTACTTTTATTTATTAGATTAGACCAACACTAATACTGAAAGACAGCTAGTTTTTTTTTGTTCGAGAAACAAGGTCTGGAAAGTTGGAAAATTTATTCAGCTTAGGTGTTTTTTTCTATTTCTTCTAATTGTTCTGTTTCTTTACAGGTTGCAGAAAGATTTAATTACATGTCCAAGTCTAAAAGAGCATTGATATTTTTCCTTTTAGTATTTGCACCTAAAATGTTCAGATACCTAAATATTTCATTTATGAATGCAGAGAGTACTAACGAATTAGTAAGCATACTGAAAGCTGCTAAAAAAGAAAGGCGATCTGGAGATCAAAGGTATCTAATTTAACATTGTGAACTATAATAGTCACCATCAAATTTATTGCAGCACCCCTCTAGCACGGTAAGGTTTATCTCTCTACTCGATTTATCTACCAATGAGCGTTAAACGAATTTATGTAGCGTTGGCTAGCACGCTAAATTATGTCGCGGTAATTTATCCACACAGCATGGTAATGCATATGTAGATAATAATAATTACTACTGTTTTGACAGTTTCTTGGGATATAATGTCTATGAGAAGATATTTTTTTTATAAACTCTGAACATTATAAGCTAAAAATATTTGAACACTTAAATTGTCACAAAGATCTGATATGAGCATTTAAGGAAAAAATGTTGCTACAACATGCAGATGATGAGTATATGCAGAGATGTATGTGTTCATGTTAGGCATGGCGTAAGTGGCAAAAGCTTGGGTTTCGTAGCCAAAACGGAACCCTTATAGTTTCGTCATGTCCGCTCTGTCTGTCCGCGCCTTAGCTCGGAAACTATTGGTACTACAAAGCTGTAATTTTGCACGGATATACATATTAATTCATTCATTACTCATTTGTAATTTATCATGAACTTTTCGGTGAATGAAAACATTGTGAGGAAACCTGCACACACCTGCGAAGCAATTCAATGATGTGTGTGAAGTCCCAATCCGCACTGGGCCCGCGTGGGAACTATAGCCCAAGCCCTCTTATTCTGAGAGGAGGCCTGTGCCCAGCAGTGGGACGTAAAAAGGCTGGTGATGATGATGATACATATTAATTAGGCCAACAAAGTTGTAAAATAAAAATCTTGTTATATATATTTTTTTTCGATACCTCCCATATACGTAAAATCGAGTTTGTCGTACACCCCATAGTGTCTGGTATCGTTGGATAGGTCTTTTAAAAATATTGGGGGTGTTCGAAGATCATTTTTTAACTGAGAGATTCGTTTGCGAAATAATATAGCTTTAAAGTGCTCATTTTCGTTAGAGTCAAGTGTCCCCCCCCTCTACCAGAGACACTGCTGTAACCTAAGACACTGCTGTATTTGAAAATCTGAATGAAAAAAATCAGCAGTAGTACATATAGTAAATTTAAAAGGAAAACTATCACAGATAAGTAGGTTTTTAGGTTTACGAGTAATAGTTGACTAAGTTATTTATGTTTGTCTATGTCAGTAACCGACATATAAAAGACCCCACACTACGTACAGTTTGCTTGGGAGTAGGGGTCTGCTAACACTGGACAATTTGAAAAAAGTCGGAAAAACGGGAAAAATCTTCGAGACGTCTTTATTTCGCATTTACCTGGGTATTTAACTTTTAAAAGGACTTATCTAAAATCGGAATTTATGTTATAAACAGTATCATAATTATATCCTACTTTAGGATTAGGACAACGCCTATCTGCGTGCCCAATTTCATTGCTCAGAAATATGTGAGCACCTCGCCTGCTTTGATATAATATATCTGATGACAACTACATTAATTTCGCAATGCGAATACTACTTTAATTTAATAATCAACCTAATACTTATAAATGTAAGTAATCTTATGTTTTATCTTATCTTAACTAAGCAAATGTACCTATGACTTCGGACTTAGTTATAACTAGGACAATGCACCACTTATTGCATAATCATAGTATTTTTGTCATGTGATACATGAATCATATCATGCATGATTGGCATGATATCGTTAGGATCTTCTCTTCTTCAACATTTGATTACCCAATCCTGAGTATAGGTCTCTTCCATTCTCATCCGGGTTGTGCGGTCATAGCTTTTCGCATCCGTGCAACTTGTGTCAGAGCGTCAGTCCATCTGGCGGTCTGCCTTCCTACATTTCTGCGCCCAATCCGTGGTATCCAGTCCAGCACTTTCCTCCCTCACCTTCTATCAGTTTTGCGGCATATGTGACCCCCCCAACTCCACTTCTTACGGCTATTGTTTTTGCTATGTCGGTTAGTCCTATTCATCGGATTTCGGTATTCCGTACCTGATCGCGAAGGGTATAATGCCCAACATAGCTCTCTCCATAGCTCTCTATGAGTGACTGGCTCTCTGAGCGTCCATGTTTCGGCTCCATATACCATTACAGGGAGAACACATTGCTCGAAGATGCCACGTTTGCGGCCTTAAGTACGTCGCAGAGCTTGCCGTAAGTTGGCACCCTAGTTAGATGCGTTAGGATTTTACTACCTATTATTCTATCTAATATTATACATGATTATGACAGCTTTATGTGACATCAAATCATAATCTACAACTTATTTTAACACCTTACTTACATATTTTTTTTGCTTCTTGCAGAAGGAATGACTTCTTGCAACTCCTCATAGATGCAGCTCAAAATGATAATGGTGATACAGAAAGTCCTCAGTCACGAACATGTAAGAGTTAATTCTATATTTTTACACAATAGTTTCATTAAGTACCTTCCTACATTCCACAAACTAAACATTTTTTGATACAGTATTAGATGATGACACGATCGACGCGCAGTCTCTCCTTTTCCTAATAGCAGGATATGAGACTTCCAGCACATTACTGTCATTTGCTATACACATGCTGGCAACAAAGCCAGAACTGCAGAAAAAACTTCGCACTCACGTCCAAGAGTTAACTGAAGGCAAAGAAATGTCTTACGAACTTCTATCGCAACTTTTCTACCTGGAAGGATTTCTACTTGGTGGGTATTTAAAGTCCATGTTGTGAATACTTTTTATAGTACGGCTAGCAAGAAATCTTTGCTACCTATTCTCCTTGTTTCAGAAAAATGCAAGTCCATTTACATTTTAAAATTTAGGTAAAATAACTTATGATTGATCGTGGTTTTAGATTACGGGGGAGCAATTTGCGTTTAAGTGCGCTTGGTATATTAGCTCTGCCAAACGAATTTAATTACAAGCTTTTATTTAAATTGCAGTATTAAAGTATGTATGTATGTTTGTGTGGGTCAAATCTTGAAAATTCAATTTGACCCACTTCCAGTGATCGGATTGACTTGAAATTTGATATGTAAGTTGGATGACAATACAAGTACAGTCGGCAAAAAAAAACTGGTATTAAAATTGTTTTTTTTAACAAGAAACCTATTTTTACCCGACTGCGTTTAATATTATCATTAAAATTGTTAACTCCAGAAACATTACGCCTATACCCTCCAGTAGCTCGGGTTGACAGAGTGTGTACTAAGAAATACACCCTGCCCGGCACTTCTGTGCAACTTGATGTCGGAGATGTTGTTGCCATTCCGGTTTACGGAATCCAAACGGACCCCGATATCTATCCTAACCCCGAAGAGTTTGTGCCAGAGAGATTCGTTGGAGAAGAAAAGAAAAACAGACCCTCTCATTTCTTCCTAGCCTTTGGCGCCGGACCCCGGAACTGTATTGGTAAGCTTTCAAACTTTAAACTTTCACTTTACATCTTTGTTTGATAATTCGTTTACACTTTCACTGCCTTGCCTACGGATAGACATTCCAGTCGGTTGTTGAGTGTTGTGGTAAATATTCGAATGCATATATACTTCTATTTGTATGTTCTATTGTAGGTACATGCTGCGGATTTTCAGTTTATAATTTAATTTTGTCAATTTACATAATATTGTTGTTTATCATTCGCGATTCCCACTCGTCCTCACAATATTTATTGTAAACTTTTTCTTGTTGCACATTTGCTAAATAGGTACTTCCTTATTTTGACAAAGCTTCTATCTACAGTATACGAGGGCTGTTTGATAAGTACCCGTTTTCTAAATATATTAATATCACTGGCCGCAAATAAGTATACCTTTTTATGCCATTTTTCAGAGGCGGGAAAATTAAAAAAAAAAAGGCATTCTTTTGTTTTTTTTTCTCGTTTGACAATGATTCAGTGAAGGCGTGAACTTAAAATTGTTAAAATGGAGAAAGAACAGTATTGGTCTGTAATTAGATTCTTATTTTTGGAAGGAAAAACATGTGATGAATGAAATGAATGTGCTCCTACTATGACAACCGTCAGATATTGGTATAACGAGTTTAAGCGGGGAGAACAACCGTCTTTGATGAGGATCGCCCAGGCCGGCCAGTTGAGGTGACTACAGACGATATGGTTAAGAAAATTGAAAATATCGTTTTAGCCGACCGCCGAATTAAACTTCGAGAAATCGTTGATGCTGTAAACGTTTCAATCGAGAGGGTACATATATTATATATCGGCGAGGTGGGTGCCGCGTTTACTCACGGAGGAGCAAAAACGGAACCGACTGACTACTTCGGAGCAGTGTTTGGCCGTGTTCAAACGTAACCCGAAGGAGTTTCTGCGTCGTTTCGTGACCGTGGACGAAACGTGGGTCCACCACTACACCCCGGAAATGAAAGAGCAGTCGAAGCAGTGGGTTTTACCGGGTGAACCTGCTCCAAAGAAAGCAAAAACCGTCCCATCGGCTGGAAAGGTCATGGCGACCGTTTTTTGGGATTCGCAGGGTATTATACATATCGACTATTTAGAAAAGGGAAAAACGATAACAGGGCAGTACTATGCCAATTTATTGGATGAATTTGACGCCGTGTTGAAGGACAAATGACCCCATTTAAAAAAGAAAAAAGTACTGTTTCAAAACTACAACGCCCCGGCTCTTTCATCCAGAGTTGTGACGGCTAAATTAGCACAGTTACGCTACGAACTATTGTCTCACCCCCCGTATTCTCCAGATTTGGCCCCATGCGATTTTTTTTTTGTTTCCCAACCTAAAAAAATGGCTCGGTGGCAAGCGATTTGAATCAAATGACGAAGTCATTGCCGCCACAGAGGCCTATTTTAATGACTTTCCAAAATCATACTTTTTGGATGGTTTATTGAAGCTTGAGTATAGGCGGAACAAATGTATAGAGTTAAAAGGTGACTACGTAGAAAAATAAATGCATATATACAAGAAAAAATGTTTTTTTTCCATAAACGGGTACTTATCAAACAGCCCTCGTAGATAGCTGTTACTGTATAGATTATATACAGTAAAAGCTATAAATGTGTGTTCAATTGTTGCGTCAGAATATCGGACGTCAACTTGTTTAATAAAAAAACAGGTTTTATTTTGGGATTTGAAAGTTATATTTGCATGTTCATATTTAAATAATATCCATAAACGTAGGTTAAAACAGTTTACTGGTAATTCGTTTGTGAGGTTTCTTATGTTTAAATTATTTTTTAAGTAACTCGTTGCAGTGTCCCGCTAGGCTTAAGCCTGTACTCTTGACCTCTACAATTGTAATGGCGTAATGTCATCCAAGCCGTCCCGCAATCTTCTAGATCTGCTACGTCGTCGCTGGCCGTTCTTCGGCACCCTCCGTGAGACCTCCTCTGTGGGTGCATGCGGCAGACGTATCCAGCTCAGTCCCATTTTTGCTTAGCAGTATTTTTCCCAAAGTTTGTTATGCATGTTTTGGAGCGCAACGTGGTGTTCGGATTCTATCTATTCTTTTTACAGCCGGTATGCTGCGGTGCGGTCTATCGGTCTTTGGCAAACCTTGTACTTTTGATTTTCGGTCAGAAACCATTCCCTGCGCACCGTTAGGATAGGTTGGACAGGATAAACAGTCATGTACTACTTAGACGAGTTTTCGCTTAAGTGTTATTGAAAGGGATTTTTTTCTTATGTTATGAACTGTTGTAAATTTTACAGCGTGCACTTTACTGTTTTCAGGTCTACGATTCGCCATGTATTCTGCCAAATTGTCGATGGTCACTCTGTTGAAGAATTTCAAATTTTCCGTTTGCCCAAAAACTGAGGATCCTATCCAATTTGAAAAACGCGGTTTCCTGCTCAAGGCTGAAAAAGGTTTATGGGTTCGCATCGATGCACTTTAAACACCGAACGCGGTCGACAATCTTGAATAACAAGTGCCAAGTGCCTATAAAGTAGCCTGCAACTTCAACTTCAGATGTGAGGTTGGCCAATTATTATACTTTGTAGGTACAGTCGAACCATTTGATTCCTGATCCACAGTAGAACATGCTCACAGTAAGTGTCATAATGATTTTCCTTGTCAGGCACTTTCTACGAAAAGTTACTTCAGTGGCTCACGTTTCAGTTGGTTCGATAGTACGTTATAATTAATCACTCAATGCTATTTTAGATTGTCATCATTTGGTAATGCCATATGTTGGCAATGTAGTTTCTTGTGTTATGCATTTCGAATAAATCCCAATAGCATCTTGCCAAGATAGTGCATAATAAATAATAATGTGTATTCACATCCAGTGATTTGATAATTGATTAATGTGTGCTAAATTTTAACCAGGGAAAGTTCAGACTGCTATTAAGTAAGAGTTTGTGTCTGATACTATTCATTTATCTCTAAAACAGTAAACCGATTTCAAGATTTTTTTTCCTCCAGCAAAAGTAGTTCTATCTAATTGTGTTGTGAGATATTAGAGTGAAAATGAGATGGAATATTAAGATACATTTATTACCTCATAAGTAATCTTCCTGGTCACAAAGCTATTAATTTAATAGTAAGTCAGTTTTGACGAATTTCGCTATAAAGAATCCTATCGAGTCTCTGTAGATGGGATGTTTTACAAGCCTTAGATGGTCCTCCCCTGGACCGAACCTTTGTAGCATACTCCTGAAACAAGTGATAACAATAAGTACCATGAAGTGATAGTCGTATACATTGCTGTTTTAGATATTTACTGCAATGTCAGAGATGTCATTTAGTATTTAATAGGTTTTAATGACAATAGCCGTGTTAGCCTAGTGGTTTGACGTATGGCTTCTTAAGCAGAGGGCTGTGGGTTCGAGCCCCAGCTTTTTTGTAATTTACCGTCAGCTTTTCGGTGAAGGAAAACATCGTGAAGAAACCTACACACTCCTGCGAAGAAATTCAATGGTGTCTGTGAAATTCCCAATCCGCACTGGGCCCGCGTGGAATTTTGGAGGAGACCTGTGCCCAGTAGTTGGGACTTACTTACTTACTTACTTAATTAGCTTGATTAAATAAATAAAATCTAGTGAAGGTTTTCCAAACAAAAACTGAAAAAAAAAAAAATACATACAGTGGAACGTAGAACCTCCTCCTTTTTTGAAGTCGGTTAAAAAGGAACTTCTAGAATTAATGACTCCTAAATTGACACTGCTGTGACGGTTACTGGTACAAAGTAATGTAATTATTGTTGAAACATTGTAAAGTTCTTAGTTTATAATTTTTTTGGTGTTGTTGTTAAAACATTGGTGGAGATATTTATTTTGGATAAAATATTGTAGAAGTGTTTTAGCTTTCTTTGTGTACAAAGGCAGTAGTTTCAAAAATTACTAAACCAAATGAATGCCATGATAAAGAATGTGTTATAGATTAATTAGTAAAGTAGTAGTCAGAGAAATAAAGATAAATATTTTTTTATAAAAAAGTACAAGCTTTTTTGCTGACTGTAGGTACTTACATTGTCATCCAATTTACCTATATCGATAAGTACTAAATTTTAAGTCATTCTGACAATATGAAACAAACATTGCAAGTTAATAAAAAAGTGGACATGAAACGGATATCCGGTAAGCGGCCGGATACTGGATGGATACTAACGCAACATCTTTTCGGATACAGGATGTTTTATAACTACAACAGTTTTTCCTTTAAAAAACAAAAGCCTATTTTAGTTTTGTTGTAACTGTTTTCTCTGCGTATTTAATAACTAATCAATGAATCGCATAAAACGCGCGCTAATAAGTGACTTCCCAATCACTAACACACCTGAATTCCCCAGATTCGTCCCATCCCAGTACTTTTACGGTGAGGTGTTACTTTTGCGGTGCGAAAACACATCACGACATGCAATGTTAGCAATCCGGCCCTATAGCTTACGGTATCCGGCCAAACGACGACTATCTGTTCATCGCTAATAAATAGTTTGTATAAATTTGTCCCTAGAGATGAGGAATTGACCTTAAACACGCTGTCACAAGTCATAACCAAGTCTATGTACACACATATCATAAGTACTCATAATGCGTTCAGAAACCGTAGGTACCTAATGACCAGCACCACGACAGTTAGTTTTACTATGAAAAAATACCAAATTGCCGACATACCTGATCGAAATATCAGCCCCCCTACCCTTAGTACGCTAAAATGTAGACAAATATATGTCTAAGGATAAAAACTTTAATTTAAATTTATCCCTAGGAACTAAACAGTAGTAATTATTATTATCTACATATGAATTACCGTGGAGGAGATAAATTGTCTACGCAATTGTCAAGCTTAGATAAAATACCGCGACATAATTTAACGTGTTTAGCCACCGCTACTTATAATCGTTTAACGCACATTTGTTCTTGAGCGTCGCGCCGAGCGTGATGGCGCTGTGTGGTATGTGTAGTTGTAGCGATGTAAAATAATATTTTATCTACACACGTATCATAAGTCCTCTATAATGCGTTCAGAAACCGCAGAAAATGACCAACATTGCAGCATGTCGCCGACTGCTCGCCGCCAGCCCCCCGCCAACCACCACCAGGGCCCCGTTTCTCGAAGCTTATTAGATTAATAATATTTGTGTTTTGTTTCATTTTTTCACGTAATTTATGAGACAAAAAACAAATATTATTAGTCTAAGCTTCGAGATAGATTTGAAAACAAACGTAATTTACAATCATAGTGAAATAAAACGGATCACTCACGTATACAAATCGAGTTCAGTTCGACATGTATAAATAATAATGAGATAATTTACAATAAAAAAAAAAACAGTTTACGAAACGTCAGCTCGGTGTGTTTGTCTATGATAAAAAAACAGTCTAATTCGTGACAGGTATGGATATGATATGCCTTCGGCTTCTGAACCCATCTTAGAGTACTTATAATATGTGTGTAGATAAAGTATTGTATGCAACTCCACATAATTAGGCCTTAAAACACTCGTGTGATCCTATTATGAAACTCAACTTCACCTCGTTTCATAAAAACACACTCTTGTTTTAAGGACCCTCATTATGTAGCAGTTGCATAAACTACTATTACGTAATTTTCGCAATAATTGAGGGAATTTATGTGATTTTTAGTAAAATACGTTTTTTTTTACTTTTTGGCCGGTGGTTTCGCTAAGAGGGTTGAGCACGAAGTTTTCGAATCCTGCGTAACGTTATCGAGAAATCTGTATGACGTTTGGAACAGTGCCCGCCTGTGAGCGTATTTGGAACTTAAATTTAGTATGAGGTTTTTCGATCTCGATACGATAACGTAGGATTCGAAATTTCGTGTCCGGCTTACAGCTTACTCGATCGGTTGAAATGCCGAATGCGGGGTGCGGGCAGGGTGGATATTTATTTCACAATCGCACAAGTCACAACATGTCATAGCCCTGGTTTATTAACATATTATCAGAACTACTGCAACGTTAGTCCTCCGAGTAGTCTGTGTACAACATGATCACAAGCTCACACAACTACTACTAAAGGTGCGTACGAATCAGAGGCAGGCTCAGGGTGAGCCACGCGCGGCTCGACTAATTGCTCAAATTCGTACGTGCTTCGCGCACTGCGCGCGTGCATTTTAGGACGAGCCGTCAAGTGTCGGTTTTTTGACCGTGCTCAAAGGTGCCTCGGTGTGCGTGTCTCGCGTAGTATGGACGCACAAACTTGTTTGCGCGCGGGTTAAGTTTTGAGGTTATATCACGTAGTGGAGCGGGTTATTTGGTCAGAAGGATAATTAAAGTCATAAAATCAATTTGTATAGTGTGCAATGGTGTAGGACAACGATAAATGTATCTTGAACATTCACTTTCTGATGTGTCTAATTTTCTAAAGTAATTTGGTGAAGTAAATGTGCGCCAAATGAATTGCAATTTTTGTATAACTGTTTCATTCACCATCAAGGTGGAAATTTCATATTAAGAATACTGAATCACGATAAAAACAATATCAGCTGCGATTGCGATCGACGCCATTTTTTTTGACGCACAAATAGCGGTTTGCCGCGAGCACGTTGCCCCGCCGCACAAACGAACGCGCTACTAAAATGCTTGCAAGCAGCCTCGCCGTGGTGTTGAGGCTGCTCGACCTGAGCGGCTCTAATCCGTACGGCACCTTAAGACTAAGCCAAATCAAAGGCGCCACGCGCCGCTGCCACGCATCGCGCCGTCGCCGTCCCGCCCGCCCTCTGTTTGACAAAGGCCGACTCACCCGCTGCGCGATTCGGTCCGTGTGAAATATGACGAACCACAAATTATAACAGAAGGGAAAAGCTTACTGCATATCGCATTCGGCTGCCTGAAAATAACAAGGATTCAAACCAAACGTTTTTCACACTTCAAAGGAAATTTGAAATTAAATAAAATGCGCATCAACATATACCCACGTAATTAAGTAGGTACCTAACTTACCAAATGTTTTCGTCGTATGTCATTTGTTCACAAAATTAGAGTAACAGGCATATAACCTTGTACTATTATGTATTGTCTGTGACATAATTTAGGTATAATTAAATATTTTTAAAAGAAGGCAACCCTAACGTAGTCAGAAGAGATATACGATAGAAAGAGAGGCAACCCGTAGGTGAATATAACCGTAGGGTGCAGGCAATTAGCGCTGTGCGACCTGAATTACACTTTATTGTATAATACCAAGAGTCCCTATTTATTTAAATGATTTTGCGGAATCGGTCTTCCGTACTTGTACTATTATGTTTTCCGTGCTTCGGCTTCTGAAGCCATCTTAGAGTACTTATAATATGTGTGTACATAAAGTAATGTATGCAACTCTACATAATTAGGCCTTAAAACACTCGTGTTTTAAGGACCTTCATTATGTAACAGTTGCATAAACTACTATTATGTCACGCAAACACACAATGACATCACAACTAGAATAATGTTAGAATTAGCCATAAATATTATGAATAGATTTATTTATGCATTTTAGAAAATCCACAGTAGTTTTAATCTATAAATCTGAAAATATAGTTTTTTTATTAATTTATTGAAGTTTTATTAGAAAATAATACCTAAGTACCTAACGCGTCAACGAAACACATTAATTCCCGGTGAGGCCATTACGCGATTTCGCGAATTCAGTGCCTTAAACACAATTAAGAACATTTAAATGGAATTGCAGTATATTGAATGAAATGGTTACAAAATCTCGCCTAATTTACCTTTGGTCATCAGTGAGGCTATCAAGTGGCATGCCTGGACCTCCAAGAAGTGGCTCAGCAGGGACTAATTGCAAGCAAGGAAATTTGTCCAAGGCCCATACAACCATAGCTTCATTCTCGTCTTCTGTGACTGTACAAGTGCTGTAAACTAATACTCCTCCTATTTTCAGTACTTTTACGGCCTGTATAAAGAATAAGGGAATGTAAAATAACCATAGACATATACATATAATACTAGCATATATTCAAATCTGTGAAAATAACTGTCCGCATGGTAGCTCCACAAAGTGGGAAACTTTAATTCGTCTCATTTGTACCCAGTTAAACAGGGAGTAATAAAAAGACAATAAAATTTCCTATTTTGTCTAGTGTTGTTCTGAGATCTCAGTGTCTGTGTGGCATGTGTTGATTCGTTTAGCAGTGGAGGCGGGGGTGTTGCATGTAAACATAAATTTGCCGCACAGATATAACTATTTTTCACTAGTGAGCAAAGTAATTATTTTTAGTTCTTAAATAAAATATCTTTTTTATACTATTCGTAAAAAATCAACTCAAATAAATTCAACATTTAGGAATTTACGAAACCTTCATTTATTTCATATCCAGTGCACTAAAGTAATAAGTTGACTTTTTTCCACAAAATTACGTTTGCGAGTAAATTCGCAAATTGCAACAAAATCTCAGGATTTTTCAATGGAAATCAGGCTTTTTCTCTGGACTTTAAAATTTTTCATCTGGTAACCCTGATTGCCTGAATATTTCATGAAGACTTAGCTAAAGGTCTAGTAGCCAGGCCATAAAATTATTTCAGGGACTTTGTCCTGAGAGGTGTGGTGATGCAGATAACTGTACACAAATTTACTTACAGCATCAAACAGTTTTCTTTGGACAAATTTGTATGATTGAAGTATTTTAGGAGTCATTTTGTTGATCAACTGCGGTCTCTGTCCCAACCCACTGCATGGGCCATCAAGTAGTACTTTATCAAATGTGTTTGATTTGTATGGGGGGCCTGAATCAATGGAGCCACCGCCATCTGCATGACATTTAGTAGAATCATAAGCATACACTCTTACACATGACACTCCATGATTTTCACAATTTTCCTGTATTTTCATCACTTTTTGTGGAGTTTTATCTATTGCTACAATAACAGCCTGAAAAAATACCGAATTCATAATCTCAAAGGAGTAAGTTAAATATCTTTTAGTAATATTTTTTATGGTTTTTCTGTTAAAATCTATTATGTATTACATTTTAAATACTCACTGAAACAAAATACACAGAAAATAAGTATCCAAGGTGGATTCTAACTGCTCTGAAAGAAACAAGTGAATACTTTTATTGAGACTTCTAGGTTACTTCACATTTTTCATACTGACTTGGTTATTTGACATTTCAGCCAAGTGTGTTGTCTTATTACCAGGAGCCGCACACATGTCCAAGATATGTTCATTCGTTTGGGCATTCACAATCCAGCCACAAACCATTGATGGTAGGTTTTGGAGCAGTAAGGTACCTTTAGGACATATCAGTTCATTGATAACTGGCAATCTTGATGCAGGGAGTATTACTTCAACAGCTATTCCACTGAAAATATTGTGTTAATTAAGTTATGATACAAAATTTTAATACTTAGATGGTTCTTTTACATTAATGTGCTACCTTGGTGGACTGCCATCATTAAACAGCTCATGACGCAACATCCTTAAATATCCAGTTCCTACAAATCGTTTTTTCCCAGTATACATCACTTTGAGACCTTTTTTGCATTTTCCTTCCAAGTCTGCATAAATGTTGAGTTTCTCATTGTTACTGCAACCTACAGACAAAGACAAGAATAAATAAAATTAAAGGGTGCAAGTACAAAAATGTTTACTTGCTTCTTTAAGTTGGTATTTAAAAAAGTTTTAAACCTGAAGGAAGGCCAATTACACCGGGGGCAAATACATGAGCACCCCTCAACACTGCTGCACCACACAAAGGATCCACAATAACTTCACTGTTATTGATTTCTGGCTGCACATCCACAGGCCATTGCTCAACCACTAAGCAGTCTGGAGTTAGACAGTAAAACTTAGGAACTTCCAACAAATTTAGATTCTCACGTTGCTACGAAAGTGATACAATGTTAGTAATAGATTTAAATGCAATTTGGAATAGAATTTAACTACAGAAGTAATAAACACTTTAAAAACAAACCTTTTCTAAAAATAAATCGATTACTTTATGATCAAAGTTTTTCATTCTGTTTATCCTAAAGGTTGTATACTTTGGCGGTTGCGCTAGCCATAAGTCTAAGTCCATGTTTGCGGTCTTGCTATCAAATTAGCCAAGTTAATAAAAAAAGGCATAAAGTTCTTGCATCGCACACAGTGCACGAGGATCTATCATCTATCCTCCACGCGTTCACTATTTCGTTTGTTTACGTTTATTTATCATACATTTAGTATGTGAACTTGTGAGTGAAGTGACATTTACAAATTTATTGACACATTTTTTCACAGACCTAATAGCAAGTGGACCGGTGATACCTACAGAATTAGCGTGCATACCTACTAAAATTGGGCACGTAACATGGCTGCTTTTCTTAGGGTTGGGACTGTTAAACGTATGCAGATATCGATATCGATAAAATCTACGCTATAGAAGTATATGCAACTGTCACGTTACGAGTGTTATAAGGCCTAATTATCTAGAGTAGCATACATTACTTTAATCTACACACATATTATAAGTACTCTAAGACACGTTCAGAAGCAGAAGGCATTATCGTATCCATACCTGTCACGAATTTGACTGTTGTTTTTATCATAGATAAGTAAACATACCGAGCTGACGTTTCGTATCGACTGTTTTTTTATTGTAAATTATGTTGGTTTTTGCAGATGTTTCATATTTTCTACGGTTTTTGAACGCATTATAGAGGAGTTATGACATGTGTGTATATGGGTTTGCAGATGCGTTGCCAACCTAGAGAGCTAAGATGGAATTCCCCTTGTGCCCGTAATTACACCAGCCATCTTACTCTCCACGCCGGGACACAACAGTGCAAGCACTGCTACTTCGCACAAGGTCCTACTACCCACAAAAGTGAAAATAAATAACATTTGTCTTAGGCATCTCCAAAGTTTTTATTCATTTCTAATAGTTTCTGAAAGATACTTTGTCACAACACTCACAACATCTTTTTCCGTGATAGCGAAACCTCAAATCTATAATCATTTTGATTACAGACATTACCTTACCCTCACACTTGATGTACAAGGCCACACAGGTGACAGGCACGAGTAGACTGAAAAAGAAGAATATTAAGTATCTATAAGTTTATCTCTAGCTTACTCAAGGGACATTTTTTCCAAATCTCAAATCTGGTTCAGGCTGTGCGTTGTGTCAGTCAGTAAGTCACGGTTTTATTTTATATGTTTAGATCTAACAATTACCTGAATTGCTCCGTATCGTCATCAATCTCGTCACATTCAGAGTTCTGTTGAAGTATTATGACATGTCGAAGTGCATCGAGCAGACAAACCATGTCTTATGTCGTGGGTTTATATTTTCAATTCCAATCCTTTTCTTTTTGGCAGTTTCATTCACAGGAAATCTGACGAAAAAAAAAATTCAAACAATGTTTAGAATTCCATCGATACGTATGTCGATACTTAGCACCGCATAAGCTAATATGCCAAAATCATGCAAATGATTTCTGTTGAAATAAATAAAATCATTGAAAAATAAAACAAATCGTACTAAAACAGACGTTCATACTTATTTTATAAGATCATTATGTTACGATACATGCCAAAATACAATAAAACATTCGAATTATTCAAGGTAACTGGTTACTAACCTTTGAAGGGTCAATTCAATTGATTAATGTTTTTTTTAACACTACACTGTATGACGCAGCACTAGGGCATGATTAGGACAATCAAAGACAGAGCCCTGCACACCATGATAACTCGTTTCTTAAAGTAATCCTCACAAAAACAGCAAATATATTCGGGGCCGGCTACCGTTTGACAGCACATCTACCACGAAACTTGGCACGGAACATGGTGGCACCTGCCACGCTGTCGTAAACTCGTGACGTCACTTAGAGAGTGCTGCCAAATTTAGTAACCAACAAATACTGTTTGTCTCTCCTATTCTTATGCAGCTGTCAGTAAGTTAAAAAGAGATAAAATGCCGTTTGACATGTATGTGTCGATATGGCAGATATTTGTATAAGTCACGCTTCATATAGAAGAATATAACACCTCCACTTTCCTATCTCAATGCATTTTTTTGACATTATGACAATGACGTTCCATTACACCATTACACGATATGGAGCATGACTACAAAAATAATTGCGTGGACAGGGACGTAATCTAACTACGATCACAGCCCCCTGCCCCTAAACTACGAAATTCGAAAATCGAAGTTCGTGTCGTATCGTCCCGCTCACTCTCATGTTAAATAATATTAGCTTGAGAGGGACGGCACGATACGAAGTTCGAATTTTGCACTTCGTAGTCGGGGGGCTGACTACGAAGTTCAAAACTCGAACTTCGTATCGTGCCGTCCCTCTCAAGCTAATATTATTTAACACGGGAGTGAGCGGGACGATACGATACGAACTAAGATTTTCGAATTTCGTAGTATGGGGGCTGCCCCCCGACTACGAACTGCAAAATTCGAACTTCGTATCGTGTCGTCCCTCTCAAGCTAATATTATTTAACACGAGAGTGAGCGGGACGATACGGTACGAACTTCGTTTTACGTAGTATGGGGGCTGCAGCCCCTAAACTACGAAATTCGAAAATCGCCAATTAGGGTTAGTTGATGTGATGCCATAAGTACCTAGAGTCTGACCAGCCTCGTGTCACTAGCATACGTAGGGAAGTACACCCATCTCTTTTGTACGCTTAACACTTTTCAGCATAAGAAAGTGATGGTTATAATTTGTTAGTTGGTATATTGTGAGACAACTGATCAAACTCTTTGTATCAAGTGACGTAAGCACCATTTTTTTTGTTGACTTTCGCTAATTCTATTTTTTTCTCTACTTTATCGAATCGTAGAATTACTTTTAAGAGCTAGTGCCATGGGGCCGCAGACTGCTATTAATGGGGCTTTTCTTTGTATCAATATTTTTGTGATTTTTGCTCACAAAATTATACCCTTTACTTTAAAGAAATTTAGAAACTGGCAACATTGAAACACTGTTTCAGCCATTTAAAATAACGCTTCAAATATAGGCGCTAGCTTAATTTAAGGAACTTCCAAACATGCGTAAAATGCTTAGATTTAAACTTCTGCATAAGGTCAATTCTTTATTTTCCCACTACTTTACAGTAATTTTTTACAAAATCTGATTTGGCGAATAAACTTAAATTGCTCCAAATCTATGACGTTATTGTTCCTGGCCACTTTCAACGATACGTGGCATAAGCACGAACAACTTCCACGTTCGCCGCCATTTTGACATCCAGCGGATTTCTGAGATTTCGTTTTTAAGTGTAGCGTTTTTTTCTCGTTAGTGAAGGTATTTTTGTGTGGAAACGTAAGTATTACTTTATATTTCACTTGTTTATGCGGCCTATAATTCATTTATTAATAAATAACGTGTAATAGTTGCGATATGACGACGCTACAAGCCGAGGGTGGTGACCGCAGGCACCGCAGCTCCTTACAACGGTGTTCTCTATGTGATCTTTGTTAAAGTTTAAGAGTCAACTCTCCGCCCGCGGGGCATTAATCATTAAAAGTTTCATCTGAGTGAGGTTGTTCTAATGATCGTTTAGTTTATGATGTTTTTACTTAAAATAATGACATTTTTCTTTGCGGGATTCCAGCAACTTGCCATGTCATTATCATTGATTTACGTGTAGACTGATGGAGGGATGACTCACGGAGAACGTCTTTAAAACCATAATTATTATTTCTTTCAGAATACATACAAGGCTGAAAAATGGGGAATATGTTTGCAAATTTATTTAAAGGCCTATTTGGCAAGAAGGAAATGAGAATATTGATGGTTGGTCTCGACGCCGCTGGTAAAACCACAATCCTGTACAAACTCAAATTAGGAGAAATTGTTACAACAATTCCAACTATTGGTGAGTCTTGCATACAACTAACATTATACAATCTGCACATCTAACGTATGTTCACTGATAATCTTGAGTTTTTTTGTATTAGTCATCAAGATTTGCATATCATTTTAGGTTTCTGGTTTACTAACTAGATATTTTACAGGAATAATCTATTGTGATCAACTTTTTAGGGTTCATGAACGTTCTTGGATCATGGTCCAAAAAATTTAATTAACCTACTTACTTAATTGTTGTTGTACTAAAAACTTATGTTAACAGTGATGGTCTTAACAATTTTAATTGCAAAGGGGTTGTACCTAGTTATTGCAACATGCTATAGTGCTGTTGCTGTATGAAATTTTACTGTATCTTAGTTTTGAGTATCTGGTTTGGGTTTATTTAGGTACTCAAAACTTAGTTTTGTTAAATTGCCATATTGGTATAATTTATGGCCAAATACCTTATTCAGTGTATTTTTTCACTTAATACTGGAGTTGCCAATATTTTATTAAATAACTAGTTAACCCCTCATATGCTTCAGTCACAGGTCCGTGCCAAATTTAAGGCTATCTTTTTTTTTTTTGCAATCTCTAAAATTAGTAGGTATTAAAATAAAAGAGACTTGAATGCAGTTTTTTTTTACTTCCTATATATGTTTTAAAATATTTCAAAATTTTACTACATATTTCATCTTAGTTTGCTATTAATAGCTATGTATGAATTTGTTTCAAAGTACATGCCGCATTATTATAATTACAATAAATATAATAGGTAACATTAAAAATTGCAGCTGTTTGATGTTAATCATATTATTATGAATAGCATGGTAGCATAACTCGCTTACAAGTAAGAGATGTCTTCTGTTCAGAAATAAGTAAATGTTGAACATCAATTAATAGACTTCATAGTTACTATATTTTAGTTAGCCCTCTTTCAACTTTAGCTTACAGTTGACAAACGGGATATTAGTGTCAAGCTATACAAACAGGAGCTAGGAGGAACTATATAGTGTATACCCACAGCAAGCAGATGAAATGTCACATGTAGCAGACTTAGCTACTCAAAAATGTTTGCTTTGTGTATGATGTGAGGGATGTGTTCCATGGACCTCTTTCTGTTAAATGATTTGAAACTCACCTTTTCTTATACATTACATATCAGACCAAATAGGATAACCTGATTTGTAGGGCACCAATGGCTGTTCAATTGTTTTTGATTTAAATGTTGGCTTGTCTGAGGTACTTGTGAGTACCTGTAAAATTTTGAAGTTTTGACTGTTTAAGTTGATTTTATGACCTAAATACCTATTAGTCTAAGATAAAGCATGTTGCTTTGTCAGTGGCTACTGTAGGTGGAAGGATAGCTGGATAGGATAGAAGCACTGAACAAGCAACAAAATTGCAATGCTCACTGCCTAGACTTCAAGCTTTGAAAGTAAGCATTTGTATGGGTACTGGTTTATACAAAACCATACACATTACAATTTCAAAGTAACAAGTTTCATTTTGATTATTCATTCATGTGGCAGTCATAATGTTTTTTTACTTCTGGGTTTCTTGAGTGGTGTTTTTTACAGCTACAGTTTCATTTTATGTGTTTTTTTTTTCAGGTTTTAATGTGGAGACTGTAGAATACAAAAACATCAGTTTCACCGTGTGGGATGTTGGTGGCCAAGACAAAATCCGACCACTGTGGAGGCATTACTTCCAAAATACACAGGTATGTGATTCATACATTGCAGGTTATGGAAAAGTTGAAAAGTGACATGTAGGTACATGTAGTTGCAATTGCAATATTTTGTTCCCATCACATGTTGCTTTAGATTTATTGTCCAACCTAATATCCTTAATTTAGAACAATTGTCAAACTGAACTTGATCTTTTCATTAACAACATTAAGTTTCAAATTCAACCAATCAAAATGTGGCATGGGCTTCATGAGGTTAAACCACTGGTTGTTCCTTCACTATTGGTAAAATTATGTGGTCATTTATCACTTTCTAATCATGGGAGGCAGGTGAAAGTTGTATGTGTCACCATTATTCTAGCTCACTATTTAGAGATTACTCAAGTAGTAGGTAACTCCTGTACATAGTAATTTTTCTTTTATGTTAGGTTATATTACCAAATCTAAAGTAGGTAAGTACCTAAGTAAATAACTACAAGCTTTTAAGTCTTGATTCTATTTACTTCTTGCAATGTCTCACTCCTGGCTCCTATCATGCTCTCCTATTTATTGTACACTGTAAGTTAAGTTTTGTTACTTCCAGTTACTTGGTTGACTAATTTTGATAACATAGAATAGATTAAATAAGTCCTGCCTTATCAGTAATTCAGTATTAGTGTTTATGAAATTTTTATTCCGCCCACTATTAACAATTTTTATCGCAGGTAACAAGCATTTTATTAAAATGATTTCAGTACAAATTTAATGGCCTATGGAAACAAATCCCTTTCATTATTTGACATTTTATTAAAATTATATCCTTTTATTTTTGTAATAGTCTTTGCAGTTTTACTACCTATATTGCAGTGTCTTGCAACACTCGCGACTTTAGTTTTACTTTTAATTTGTTGCATTAGGTTTGCCGCGGCCAGCTCGATTTTCAATAAGTTCGTCGAGTAGGTCCGATTTTGGCGAAATTAAGACTAGGACATTAAAAATAAGAAATAAGAACTATGAGAAGGGAAAATCAAATTATAATATCCAGCAGGTTGTAATGAAATTCAGTACAACATTACTACCCAGCTAAAGCCAAGGGTTACTTTGAGTAAGGTTTGCATTATATACTTACCTATATATAGGCTTTGTTGAGCGGGTGGTATCAAAAACATTGTACCTACCTATGTTTAATTATAAACCTCAGCTCAGAAAGTCTTCGCCTTTGGGATTCTACTGGAGCATCTTTCTTAAATTCTTTACTTACCACCCTTACTGTAATATACAATGCCCTATTACTCGCTCAGGCATGATGAGTAAAATGTTGTAATTTTCATAATATACAATGTCATGCCTGATGTGATGACTCCATCCATACATATAACCTAAAATGTCTTATTTTATTTAGACACCTATGTAAAAGAAGCTCTTACACACTTATTATGTTATTAAGGAGAAGGTGAACCAGGTCCAAATAGTAGGTGAATGTGGAAGAATTCATTAATTTAGGGTGATTAGATTTTTCTTCAGTCCTGAGATAACAAATTTCTAACCAAAAATGGTATATTTTGACTCGTAAATCATCATTCTTATCAACTGCAAATGAAATATGTATGTTACTCCAATCCTAGCCAAATCAGCAAAAAAGCCATTATAAAATATTTGATTCCTAAGAAAATGAAACATTTATTTCATCAGTTCGTCATACAATGCTCTCCCGGCAGTATTGAATTTACACAAACTATGTTTGTGTTCATTTCAGGGTCTCATCTTCGTAGTAGACAGTAATGATCGGGAGCGTATCGGCGAGGCTCGCGAGGAGCTGATGCGAATGTTAAGCGAAGACGAACTTCGGGATGCTGTGCTGCTGATCTTCGCTAACAAACAGGTAAACTACTTATATATTTTATATTTATACTTTGGCCTAGTGGAAGTCCCTGTTATAAAATGAAGCATATTACCTTGATCTTGTTTTATATTTAGTGAACAATATTAGTGTCTACCTGGTAACCAAACGGTTTTTTGTAGAATGAGGTTTTATTGGGTCTAAATCCCATGGGCATCTTTCGTTTTTAGACCAGTGGCATAACTAGTAAAGTAAAACTGTGCCGTTTGGGCTTAAAATAGAGTTATGTGCAGGTTTTGGATTCTTAATTATTCTGATTCATTTGTCTCTAAATACTCATGCTCATACTCATTTATTCGTAATAAGGTATATAACATGTCATTTTAATTAGCGCGTTACATCGCTGCAATGCAATAAATACAAAATAAATTATTACATCCACAGAAAAATCGAGTTTTGTTCCTATTAAAAAAAAAAAACCATTTGATAAGATTACTATTTAGTCTTAGCCATGTGCTGTGCATACAGTTCATTTGATCAAACAGTCTCCATGGGTGGACTTACAACACTATAGTTCTGTCGTTCCAATGCTGATATTCGGAAGAGACTGCTGTAACTTGCGGCTGCACATAGTGCACGTGGCTACCATTGAGTATATAATTTGAGATTATAAATAATTGTAATGTCGATTCGATGGGTGCTTGATCGTGACTGGTAGTGTGTCAGCGTAGTGACGACGGGCCTTGGTGTGTTATAGGACCTGCCGAACGCGATGAACGCGGCGGAGATCACGGACAAGCTGGGGCTGCACTCGCTGCGCAACCGCAACTGGTACATCCAGGCCACCTGCGCCACCTCCGGCGACGGGCTTTACGAGGGGCTCGACTGGCTTTCCAACCAACTCAAGAACGCCAACCGCTAACCGCCAGTGCGCCACGCAGACAAAAAAATCTGATAACTGAAAGAGACTATGGTTTAAGATATGTTAACTTTATTTGCTATAAAATACAATGTATTATGTGCGGAATCATAAATGTATTACTTACTGATACGTCGTCACCCGGCGACCGAGCTCGCATCGCATTCGGCGCCCGCGCCGCCCGCCCGGCGCCTCGCTCGGGTGCCTTGATTGTTCGATCCCTGATGACTATGAACAAAATATAGTGTGTAAAGTTAATGCAAAAATACAATTTTGTTTATAATTAATTATTATCAGTAAACGAAGGGAAGAAACAACACTTGTGTGGTCGCGCATCGTGATGTGGATAGGTATGTAGCTAACACGTGATAAAACGAATCACAGCATAACATGTTTTGTATGTGTACTATAATGTTGATTAAGTTGTCGTAATAAAGTATTTAAAGTTAATTCACAAATGATGACTTTTTAATAATTCGAGTAGCTTTGTATGAGAGAATGTTCGTGGCGGGGCTAGGGCGAGGCCGGGCCGGGGCAGGCCCGCGGAACTCGCGCAGCCGGCAGATGCCGCGCGCGCGCCGGGCGCGGGCGACAGGCGGCCACCGCGCCCGACCGAGCCGCCGACAGCCTATTCACATCGCTTTGTCACTGAGTTTTACTACTATTATGAATGACTTTTTACGTGCTACTCTTTTAATTGTATGGTGGCTCCACCAATTATGTGCATATTCCACTTATTTTGAACGACTTTTTGTATGATGATGTTTATTTTTTGGAGTTAACGAGGTAGAGTAAGCTGTTATGTATTTTCCATTATGATAGTTCCGATCGACGGTTGATGGACGGCCAGTTGTGACGAGCCTGCATTTACAGTGGATTTCTCACGGCGAACCGAGATTATTCTTGTAACTTAGGTATATGTATGTATTAGATAAAACATGGTGTCATTTTGAGAAGTGTTTCTACCTACAGGGAAACAGTGCTCAGAATCTTCAGCGGTACATTGCTCTTACACAATTAATTATAATAACTTAGCATTTTTATAATAATTTAGAAGAAATTGTTAAAACCTTATTATTCAAGGATACGCTGGTTAGTGTGGTGAATAGTCTTTTTTTATTTTTATGAGAATTCAAAAAATATTGAAATTGCGAAATGTGACATTCCGGTTTGTCTTAATGCTGTATTATGGAATAAAATATCCTCACCAATATTTGATTTTTGCTTTGTGACACTTCATGTAAAAAATAACAAATAATAAAATAACACTAACCAACCAAACAGCTTTATTATGTGGTCTTTTGTAGGTTAGGTTGCGGTATCCAAATTAATGAAATGGCAATGACAGACGCTATCGCTCGAATTTTAGTACGTTACAGGAAGCTTGTTTACGTCATGTGAGTGTACTGAATGTACTTTGTGCAGTCTTGACGATGATTTTATTTTAAAACGCAGTGGAATGAATGTTGACGAAGCTAGGGTACCAGATTATTTCGACCCATTAGTTTTTCGTTTAATTCTTGTTTCGTCACATCATCATTTCGTATTCGTTACTAATTCTTCGTTTGTCTTATTCGCTATTCGTCACTATTTTCTTTATTCCAATTCGTAGACAGAGAAAGGTCCAATTGTATAACTTGTCTTCCTCTCAATAAGTCTTAATCGTTTTTCATCATGGTCTTCCTTCCTACGATTCTAACTTGAGTAACGATTGTGTTTGCTGCCATTCTAAAATACCGAATTACGATTAGGTTCTAATGTGATTTACAATAACAAGGACAGATGCAATAGAGGAGGTCTATTGTCATGAAAGCTTGTAAAATGTTCATTTACCATGACGTCAACCACGTTAGGACCGTTGCCATATGGCTAAGACGCTGGCTGAGGTTGAGAAAACAAGCGATAGAAGTTTTTATTTTTATTTTCGTAAGTTCTACACATCTGTTTCTATGCAAAATGGCTATGGCGCAGTGGACACCTATGGATTCCTAAGTGCCTTTAATGTGAGAACTGGTAAGTACTTCAAATAATACCTATAAAAAGTATCAATTATTAAGAACTACGGGCATTATATTGGACTACACTGTGTAAGTACTTACCTAAAAGCAGAAAGCGCAGGCTTGAACAGACGAAACCAGGTAGCATCAAACGTAGATTTGACAGCGTTGGGGCAGAGAGAAGACATGTCGCTTGTATACTTTTACTGCTTTTACCTACTAT
This sequence comes from Clepsis dumicolana, assembly GCA_963691665.1. NCBI lineage: Eukaryota > Metazoa > Arthropoda > Insecta > Lepidoptera > Tortricidae > Clepsis > Clepsis dumicolana. The sequence goes on from OY829513.1 coordinate 6,733,869, forward strand.
TTTATACTGACAAATATTTGTAGCTACGTCAGGGCGGGCGCACTCCGCGTTTAAGGTAAGATTGAATTTAGCCCTGTAATAGATAGGGATAGATTTATTTTATTACAGGGCCGCCACAATAATAACAAGGATTCAAACCTCACGTTTTTCACGCTTCCAAAGGAAATTGAAAGGTAAAGAAATACACGTCAACCTATACGTAATTAAGTAGGTAGGTCCTATTTACCAAATGTTTGCTTTTGTCATTTTTATGAATGTCATTATGTCACTCATATTACATTATTAATTATTACAAGCTTTTGTTTTAACTTGCAATGTTTGTATAATGTAGGTATGTATGTAAGTATATGTTCCGGTCAAATCTTGCAAGTTATAAAGTTCATTAAATCCGAGTACGAATATTCCAATCCTGCGTAACGTAACGTAATTACCTAATTGAGCAGGTAAGGCCCGGTTATCCTAACTAATATTATAAATGCGAAAGTAACTCTGTCTCTCTGTCTGTCTGTTTGTTACCTCTTCACGGAAAAACCGCTGCACCAATCTAGATGAAATTTGGTAAGAAGATAGTTTGAATAATGAGGAATAACATAGGCTACTTTTATTCGGAAAAATTGTATAGTTCTCGCGGGATAGCGATAACCGAAATCTACGCAGCGAAGTCGCGGGCAACAGCTAGTTAAATATAAATATACCAAAAGGTATGACGTTTGGAACAGCGCCCGCCCGTGAGCGTATTCGGAACTAAAATTTAGTATGAAGTCTCGAGTTCGATACGACAACGTTACGTTACGCAGGATTCGAATATTCGTACTCGCGTCGTATCTTTAGGGTTCTGTACCCAAAGGGTAAAAAACTGGACCCTATTACTAAGACTCCGCTGTCCGTCCGTCTGTCCGTCCGTCTGTCCGTCTGTCACCAGGCTGTATCTCATGAACCGTGATAGTTAGACAGTTGAAATTTTCACAGATGATGTATTTCTGTTGCCGCTATAACAACAAATACTAAAAACAATAAAATAAATTTAAGCGGGGCTCCCATACAACAGACATGTTTTTTTTTTTTGCCGTTTTTATAGATATGGTACGGAACCCTTAGTGTGCGAGTCCGACTCGTGCTTGGCGGGTTTTTGTTTTTCTTAAAAATGGAATCCAAAAACGAATCGACAAAAAGACTATAATCGAACCTGCCCCCCTACTTACTACAAAGTGCAAAATTCGAACTTCGCATCGTGCTGTCCCGCTCAAGCTAATATTATTTATTGCGAGAGTGAGCGGAACGATACGATACGAACTTCGATTTTCGAATTTCGTAGTACTGTCTTAATTACAAAATTTCACGAAGATCGGGTAATTTTTCAACATTTTAGGGTTCCGTACCTCAAAAGGAAAAAACAGAACCTTTATAGGATCACTTTGTTGTTCGTCTGGTAAACGCAATGAAAAGAATACAGCCATTAAAAAATCTATTTCCGTACAAATTGCCGAAATCCAAAAACCTAAGGGGTACTTCCAATTGTCCTAGAAACTTGAAATTTGGTATGTAGGTAGCTCTTATAGCACAACCACTCCAAGAAGTCTCAAAATCTTAAAATTTTATGTCTGTAGATTTCACAGACCAATATAAGTTGACCCCACACTGCGTACATTTTGCTTAGGAGTAGGGCTCTGCTAACACTGGACTTTTTAAAACACTGGGGAAAATCGTTAAAATCTTTCTTCGGAACCCTCGTGCGCCTTCCTCCCTAGGCCTTAATCGACAACGTTTAAAGTGGATAAAAATCCGATACCGAGATTTATAACCAAGTTACCTGGATGGACTTTATTTTAGGTATAATTGTTCAGGCGTCGAATATGTAGAGGCCAGGCCCCTATAGGTACCATAAAATTACAAGTGCTACAATTTAACATAATAAATTTGTAAAGCTTTTCATACTAAAATGTGACAAATATGTTGAATTGTAGGACTTGTCACTTTTGTGGGATAGGGGGCAGATCTACCAAAAAACCGTGGTATATCTTATTTTGCTTTGTTTTATGGCCTCTCAAGCAGAAGGCCGTGAGTTCGAGCCCTGGCTTGCACCTCGTGAGATTTTAGAAAATTATGTGCGAAATTACATTTATAATTTATCATGAGTTTTTCGGTGTAGGGAAACATCGTGAGGAAACCTGCACACTCCTGCGAAGCAGCTCAATGGCGTGTGTGAACTTGGTGTGAACTAATCTGCACAGGGCCCTCGTGGGAACTAAAGCCTTAATACACGGTATTAGACTTTTCAAACTAGGTAGCTGTACAGTTTGTATAGTTTTTTTCAACTGAGCTCATCCACTTAGCAGCGAATACAATGGTATCATCTGCTTTTATTCTCGTAACCGCCAATCAGTTACTTACAAAAAAGGTTAGAACTACTTTGCTTGTATATTATTGAAATTTCAACCTTATGATCCTTGAACTAAAAACAATTAAGTACTTAATTTGCTTACCCGCGACCACTAATGACAAATAGTTATATCTGTGCGGCAAATGTATGTTTCCATGCAACACCTCCGCCTCCACCGCTACACGAATCAACACATGCCACACAGACCCAACTATCACCACCACCACTAAACTAAACGCTGACGCGCTTTGGCACTCTCCACGAGGCCATTTACGAAGCACAACAACAACCGCTCAACATGCCACCACTTCCACAACGCGAAACGCGTCAGCGTTTAAATTAGTGGTGGTGGTGATAGTTGGGTCTGTGTGGCATGTGTTGATTCGTGTAGCAGTGGAGGCGGAGGTGTTGCATGGAAACATACATTGCCGCACAGATTATTTGTCATTAGTGGTCACGGGTGAGCAAAGTAATTGTTTTTAGTTCATAAATATGGACCTACGCAAAGTAACGCCTGATTCAATAAATTACTTATGATCCTTGTTGAACGCGAGTTTTGTATTCTTTATCTAATAAGTACATCCCTGTCGTGGCTAGAGGTTATAAAATACACAAGTGTTGAATATGCCATTTTCGTCTAAGACCACTTTAAACCTACTCAACATGGAATAAGGTTGAAATTTCAATATACGAGCAAAGTAGTTCTAACCTTTTTAGGGTTCCGCACCTCAAAAGGAAAAACGGAACCCTATAGGATACTTACTTTGTTGTCCGTCTGTCTGTCTGTCTGACAAGACCCTTTTTCTCTGGAACGCGTGGAGGTAGCAGGCTGAAATTAATATCAAATATTCAGGCCTGCAGTCCCTTGAAGTTGTGAAAAAATCAAACTTTTAAGTCAACGCAATCAAAAACAATACACTTTTTCTTTTGGCAGTCGTGTAAAATTGTTATTTGTTATACAAGGGTGCAAAGTTGTATTTTACCCGCGAGTGTAGAATTGAAACACAAGCAAGGGAAAGGATACTAGTTGAACCACGAGCGAAGCGAGTGGTTCTAAAATAGAATCCTGAGCGTAGCGAGTGTTTCAACACACGAGAAGTAAAATACATTTGCGCCCGTGTGTAACACAAAACTTTTCACCTCACTGTAGCGAGGAAAGCGCAACATGCAAAAAAACAGCTCATAAAAATAAATCTTCATCACTGGAATCACTTTTTTTTAAGATGTTAAAACAGAAAACTCTGGAAGTTGTGTATTTTTACGTGACTCGGAGTCGGTGACAATTATTTTGTTGACAATGTTGACATTTATGACGATGCGTTTTGAAATTGCATCGACTCAACTTGTGCGTTCAGAATTATATTCAACATCATTATAAAAAACAAATGTTGCTCATAGAATTTTAAGGACCATTAAGTAAAGCTAAATTTAGTATTTTTTATTAAATTCTCAAACCATTTATCATTTATTTAAATTATTTAATGATAATTAATATCGAACGAACCATTATTATGAGCGTTTTACGTTTTGTTATCTGTTAAAAGCTACTTGAACACGCTCCACTCCAAGGTCAAATTACTTTCCCCACTAGTGGATAAAGTGCGATTTTACCCGCTTGTATTAAAGGATAAAAGAGGGCTTTCCGAGATAGTGAGGGGAAAAGGTTGTTTCCTTACAAATTGCCGTACTGTGAAAACCTAAAGGGTACTTCCAGTTGTCCTAGAAACTAGAAATTTAGTATGAAGGTAGCTCTTATAGCGCAACCACTAAGAAAATTCTCGATATCTTAAATGTTTATGTCTGTCAGTACATGTCACAGACCAATATAAAATGACCCCACACTGAGTACATTTTGCTTAGGAACAGAGCTCTGCTAATACTGGACAATTTAAAACACTGGGGAAAATATTGTATTGATTCAGGCGTAACTTTGCGGAGGTCCATGTTACAAGTAACGGATTAAATTAATTTGCTCCTCCGCGAAGTAGTGCAGTATAGTCATGCAGAATAGCCTCGTCTGCGCTGAGTATTTATTTTCATGCACTAATTTTCCCGCCCTCCCTCCGCAAATTAAAAATAAAATAATCAACACACATGGTCATTCTTCGACTGACGGTCGGGGTGTCAACATCGACGACGTCCGCTGAGGATGCCTCGGAGAGAGGCGAAACACGTGTCCGGTACTATCTTACTGGTGGTGGTAGTTTTGGTTGTGGGCTTAGTAGCGTTTGCGTTGATTATTTTATTTTTAATTTGCGGAGGGAGGGCGGGAAAATTAGTGCATGAAAATAAATACTCAGCGCAGACGAGGCTATTCTGCATGACTATACTGCACTACTTCGCGGAGGAGCAAATTAATTTAATCCGTTACTTGACACTGGGGAAAAGCAGGGGAATCTTTGTACGGAACCCTCGTGCGCGAGTCCAACTCGCACTTGTAAGGTTTTTTTCTAACATTACTGTCCTTGTGCCGCGGTAAGTTATACTGCCAACCCTTTGCCTCACCGGCGCGTGAGTTACATCGACTACACTGAATGCAAGCAAATTTGAACCTTCGCTCATAGTTAAAAAAAAAAACGTACGTATACAGTGGAACGCTGAACCTCCTCCTTTTTTGAAGTCGGTTAATTACGTTGTGGATTAAGTTTGCCGACGAAACTCGAAAGAAAATAGAGAACACAACAAAGACACCTTATACCCAAAGAAATGCGTAGAGGGCCTGTGCGGCGTAGCATTCGTAGATCTTTCGTAGCTTTTAATTTTTGGCAACTACTAGGCAACACTTAGACGAGTATCTACTTCTACGAATATATAATTATGTTACAACAAAATACTTATAAGTATTAGTGGCAGATTTTTTTAAGTTCGAAAATATTTAATGGTTGACGTGTTAACTAGTAAAGTACCGTAAGTAAAAAAAAACTGTTTATTTGGAATAAAGAAACAAAAAATCATACATTACAAATTAATCCTTTAATCCTTAAGTTGTAGGATTGTTGCAGTTAACATTTAATAACAACCTTGGCACATCATTAAGTAAATACATACAACATTTTTTGTTAAAAGAGGTAGGCCTAAAAGTGACGCATAAGGAAGGATATCCTTAATCTTGTTATTTTTTTACCAGCAATTTCCTGTATAGTTTTGATTGAAAATTTATTAAGTAGGTAGGTATATAGGGCAGAGTGGCCGTCCACACTCACTTTCCATGTACATTATTATTATTACATTTAGGTACAACATAGGTTGTCAAGTTAGATAGATTTAGAGGTAAGCCTACGCGATTAAGTGTTTACAGATGATTGAGAATGGTAAGTTCTTATAAATACGCGGTCTATTTGTAAGAATAAAATATTACGTGTTGTACATGATGTGTTATAAATTAAATAAAAAATTAAAAGCGGTTAGAGGTTAGGACATGTCAGTTAAAATTTCTGACGCACTGAAAATAAATAAATAAATTGAGCGAGTTATAAGCTGCTCTACTCTCGTATCCGTAGAATTAATATACTTATTTAAATTAGTATACTTAATTAATAACTCACGACGAAAAACTAGACTATTCTCTTTGATTTTAATCTATTACCCAATTAAAATTTTCTAAAGCAAAGGGTCAGTACAAATTCACGAGCGATGCTCCAGCGAGTAATTGAAAGTTTCAGTTTCAGTTTATACGTGTGGAGCCAGGTCGGCTGCAAGAGACTGCCGCATATTTTGGGTTGGACCCTACTCGCTCCTAACAGAGACTCCGTTCCGGGTTTGAGTTTGGAGTTTTCCTTTTATTTTAGCGTTCTAGTAATTCAGTGTTCAGTGTAGCTTTAGAAGCTTGGTGAAAGATCAAGGAAAAAAAAGTATTTTCGTCGTAAAAATACTTTCATGGAATTATTCAATTATGTCACGTTTTTAGTTACGGCGACTTCTATTGCTCGTAAACGGGTGACGATTACATTAATATTGATTGCAAAAAAATCCCCAAGTTACAACAATAAAACAGCAACCATTCGTATTTAAACCTACTTTTAAAAATAATGCTGGCCTCCAGCGAAATATATGTCCGGTGATTCATATTTGATAAATAGATCATGATCTGGACATGGAACGCTTTGGCTGCATGGTGACATATTGGGCGATAAGTGCTTACGTGAATTTGTATATTTTTGAATGCTAGATATAGGGAACGAAGTTCGGGCCGGCTGCCAAGTCGTGTTCCACATTAGATACGATTATAATTCAGTAAATATATTATGATGTTATGGATGTCTTCAGTGTGCCTGCGCCCGAGCTTCTGCGCCCGTAATGACCGGTCTTAGGCAATTTACGTTTATTGTTTAATTATACTGGCATACTTAATCAACTTACCCTTCTACTTGCCAAGCGGTGATTGAGACAACCTTTGCATGGGAAATCAATTTAATTTATTGTTCAGATTCCATTTTATCGTACCTAGAGAGTCATTTAGTAACACCTAATAACTATTATATTATATAATGGAGGCATTTCACTTCGCGTTTCGCATTCGCGTTACCTACCTATTGACTTATTTTTTTTTATTTAATTCATCCCATAAGGGATAGGCAAAGGAACTGAGTCCATACAGCCACGTCTGATGTGTTTTGTAAATTTCTGTATATTAAAGTCCTGTCATCGTCAGAGTTGTGTCAGTCTGTCCTAGTCACGTCCTGTCAACTGCTCATGCCTTCCGTAAAGCGATAGTGTACCTTACGGCGAGCTACGGCGAGCAGCAGCCGGTGGATATTTGGGGGTCACAAACAGAGGGAATACGCGTTTTCACTTGAATTCTTCATTTGCTGGGCACTTTCGCGTCAATTTGTTGTATAATACACTATCTTTATTATCCACCAAACAACATTAAGCACAGAAACTAAAATTCAATTAACGACACGATCCACTCTCATCGGTTTCTCGCCAAATTCCTTCCTATTGACTTAATTAAGTATTTGGATAAAAGAAAATTTACCGGTTTGAGGACAAAGGGTTACCGGGATTTGTGCCTATGATAAAATTAACTGCTATGAAATAAAACCTACGATTAGTTAAATAATAAAATGGATAAAAACGCGAATGGAACAAAAACATTGGGGATCAAAATTTTTTGGTAGGTAGGTAATCCAAAAATTCCGCGCAACGAGATTTCCATACGAATTTGTAGGTAGGTATGTAAATAGTTCTACAAGAGAATTGAGTCTTCCCACTTTTCCCCCCGAGTGTTTTAAGTTGTCCATTGTTAGCAGAACCCTGCCCCCCGACTGCGAAGTGCAAAACTCGAACTTCGTATCTTGCCGTCCCTCTCAAGCTAATATTATTTAACATGAGAGTGAGCCCGACGATACGATACGAACTTCGATTTTCGAATTTCGTAGTATGGGGGCTGCTCCCAAGCAAAACGTACCTACGCAGTTTTTTTATTTTATATTGGTCGCTGACATTATAGTTACAGTCCTAAAGAATCAAGATTGTCAGATTTAGGTATCTGATTGATTGACAAATTACCGTAGATTTAAAACCTATAGGGTACCTACTATTCCTGTCTTAGAAACTTGAAATTTGGTATGTAGGTAGAGCTCTAATAGCACAACCAATCAGATAAATCAAAAAACCCTAAATTTTTTACGACTGTCTGTACCTATAAATTATGTCCATGACCAATAAAATGAAAAAATGACCCCACACTGCGTAGGTACATTTTACTTAAGAGCAGTAGGGCTCAGTGCCCTAAGCACGACTTGTCGAATCCTGCATCACGTAAAATTCGAATAGTAAACTATAACGAGTTTGTATGACGTTTGGAACAGCGCCCGCCCGTGAGCGTATTTGGAACTAAAATTTAGTATGAGATTTCTCGATCTCGATACGATAACCGTAACGTAACGCAGGATTCGACAAGTCGTGCTTAGGGCACTGCTGACACTGGACATTTGAAATAATTCGGGAAAAGCGGGAAAAATGTTCGAGATTCGATTCTCGCGATACACAAACTATTTACATACCTATTATTTTTACGGAACCCTCGCACTTGGTCGTTTTTTTATTGTATATAGTTGGCTTGAAAAGTAGGTACTTATCGTAACAAACAAGGTGCTCAAGAAAATCTCAACACGAGATCTATTGTTAGGATGATACTGATAAGGCAAGTCGATATTTCGTTGACAATATTCTAAAGTGCTGTGCCGACCAATGCACTCACGAATATTGATATAAGTACATATAATATCTCAAAACTCAGCATAAACTGAATTGCATTGGCAGGACTCTTTCAAGTTCTTAGTTGTGGAGTACTACTTTTTTTAGCATACACATATAATAGTTTCTCTCATGTTGATTTTAATGTTTATGTTTAAAATCTTTCATAAGGTACTTTATATTAATTCCGTTACTGATATTATATTAAAATGGAAGAAGTTTGCGTGCCTAACCGCACTTTTTTATTTTGTTTTCAAACACACTTACATCTATCATTACAGGCTTAACCTTGTTACAGTAATTCAGAATAGCGGTTGTGTAAAAACCATATTAATAATGCTTTTTATTTCTATAAAAACTATGCTTAACTTTACTTACGTATGTATACCTAGTAATTATGGTTACATTAGTTTAAGCCCGCCTTTGTACTTGAATTAGATTTTTTGTAGATTGTGTTTGTATCCTGTTTTTTTCTTTTTAGTACAATAAAGTGTTTACTTAATTTATTGAATCAGGCGTTACTTTGCGGAGGTCCATATTTATGAACATACATAAACATACATACATACATAAATTTGCCGCACAGATATAACTATTTGTCATTAGTGGTCGCGGGCGAGCAAAGTAATTGTTTTTAGTTCATAAGTGTTTACTTACTTACTACATGAAAAAGAAATTGTCCTGAAAACTTATGGTTCGACTCAGTTAATTAGTTAAAAATCACAGGTTGCAGTTTGTAGCCACAGCGATGCAGATGCAGAATGCGGGTGCTGGCGGCACAGGCGCGGGGCGGCGCGGGCGCAGGGGCGGCGGATGGCGGCTGCAATTTTCCCCGCCCGGGCCGCGCCGCGGTGGGCCGCGCGTTTTCCGCGAGGCGCGCCGCCTGCCGGCCCCCTCGCCGCGTGAGCCGGGAAATCGCGCGCTCGGCTCAGTCCGGCTCGGCCGTCGCGCTACAACGACGCTCTAGTCGCGAACCTCCGCTCGAATCGAACGCTCGCTGCATCGACTCCGAGCGCGCGCGGCGAAAATAGTGAGCTCGGTCGTCGCTCGTGGCCGGGAGCGAGAAGAGGCCGGTACAGAGAGCTAGTGCGGAGCTGTGCTCGCGATGCTGCGAGCCCTGCTGGCGCTGGCGCTGGCGGCCGCGCTGCCGCTGGCCCCGCCGGCCGCCGCGCACCGCCTGGCCCCCAGCCTGCGCGAGGACGAACCCGCGCGCCGCACCACCAGACCCGCCGGTGAGTCCACAACATGACACCCCATTTTTTTTGTAAACTCTACAAACACAAACAAACAATATAACCTGAACACTCGCATATTTCGCTCGCTCCTAGTAAAACGATTTATTCGAATGCAATGAAGCATAGAGTATTGGAGGGCACTGTTCATATATCGCAATTGACATAGCGGCGTTGCGCTGTAGAGCGTGGCTAGGGCCGCGCCATCGTCGGCTTACCGTTGCGAGTACAAGTCCTTATTTATCAATACACGCGTATCTGACGTATCGTTATCAGTAAGCCGATACCGGCGGTGGTACGGTGGGATAATAAAAACAATACCACGTGAGAGCGAAGGTTCGCGTATCGGTATCGCCGGCGCCTGAGGAAGTTCACCTGAGATCTATTTCCAACAATGATACAATACTTTACTGTTATCGGGCAAAGACATCTAACGAAGGTAATCACGTTCAGAATCATCTCACCGCTCGGAAGGAGTGGCGACAGCTTGTTTGATATTGTGATTGGCTATTGAAAACACTTGATATCGGTAAAAGGGAACGTAGGCACGGTTAAACATAAATATTTAACGAACTAGACTGGATCTTTGTAGACATGGAGCTATATAAGCGAACCCCATGGAAATAGTAAAACAATCACCGACATAATTTCCCAATCAAACATTCATGATATTTGTACAATAAGATTATGTTATAGAAAAGTTTTTTTCCGAACTCCTGGCATGGTTACTGAATAGACAGTTTCAAGTTTCTAGGTGATAATAATGTTATCTTTATGTAATAATGTTACCCTACATCGCAAACATAATAAACAAGATTGCATGAAATTCAGCCTAGCTACCACTATGACTAGAACCACTATGAATATGCAATCAGGATGCCTTATGATGAAACCATCACCCAATTTAGAATTGATTTGTTTATTTTACAAGAAAAAAGCAAATAGCATACGAGGGCTGTTTGATAAGTACCCGTTTTCTAAATATATTAATATCACTGGCCGCAAATAAGTATACTACCTTTTTAAGCCATTTTTCAGAGGCGGGAAAATTAAAAAAAAATGGCATTCTTTTGTTTTTTTTTCTCATTTGACAACGATTCAGTGAAGGCGTGAACTTAAAATTGTTAAAATGGAGAAAGAACAGTATCGGTCTGTAATTAGATTCTTATTTTTGGAAGGAAAAACATGTGATGAAATAAAAGTAAGAATGCAAGCGGTTTACCATGAATGTGCTCCTTCTACGACAACCGTCAGATATTGGTATAACGAGTTTAAGCGGGGCAGAACAACCGTCTTTGATGAGGATCGCCCAGGCCGGCCAGTTGAGGTGACTACAGACGAAATGGTTAAGAAAATTGAAAATATCGTTTTAGCCGACCGCCGAATTAAACTTCGAGAAATCGTTGATGCTGTAAACGTTTCAATCGAGAGGGTACAACACATATTAGAAGAAAACTTGGGTATGAAGAAAGTATCGGCGAGGTGGGTGCCGCGTTTACTCACGGAGGAGCAAAAACGGAACCGACTGACTACTTCGGAGCAGTGTTTGGCCGTGTTCAAACGTAACCCGAAGGAGTTTCTGCGTCGTTTCGTGACCGTGGACGAAACGTGGGTCCACCACTACACCCCGGAAATGAAAGAGCAGTCGAAGCAGTGGATTTTACCGGGTGAACCTGCTCTAAAGAAAGCAAAAACGTCCCATCGGCTGGAAAGGTCATGGCGACCGTTTTTTGGGATTCGCAGGGTATTATACATATTGCCTATTTAGAAAAGGGAAAAACAATAACAGGGCAGTACTATGCCAATTTATGGGATTAATTTGACGCCGTGTTGAAGGACAAACGACCCCATTTAAAAAAAAAAAAGTACTGTTTCATCACGACAACGCCCCGGCTCATTCGTCCAGAGTTGTGACGGCAAAATTAGCACAGTTACGCTACGAACTATTGTCTCACCCCCCGTATTCTCCAGATTTGGCCCCATGCGATTTCTTTTTGTTTCCCAACCTAAAAAAATGGCTCGGTGGCAAGCGATTTGGATCAAATGACGAATTCATTGCCGCCACGGAGGCCTATTTTAATGACTTTCCAAAATCATACTTCTTGGATGGTTTATTGAAGCTTGAGTATAAGTGGAACAAATGCATAGAGTTAAAAGGTGACTACGTAGAAAAATAATAGCATATAAACGGGTACTTATCAAACAGCCCTCGTATTAACAAGAATATTGTCAGGAATTAATTGTAAATACCTTTCAAAAGCCTAGATGAAACCTCAATGTCCAATATCATTCGTCAATATTAAAAACTTTTTTTTATTGGGAGAGGGAGCCAAACGTGCCAGCGGGTCACCTGATGGCAAGCGATTACCGCGCCACAAGCGCGCCACCCATGAGAGCCAGCAACCCCAAGAAAGTCGCTAGTCCATTAATTTTCGGCCTTTAAAGTAACAATAAGTAGTACACTCTTTTCATAAAGGCTCCGATGTCATAGTTAGTTGGGAACACCGCATATAACATAATATAATAAAGTCAATATCCTATTGATAGTTAGGGTCCGTGGAAACCCAAAATTAAAATATAATAAGAAAGGTTTTAAATCAAAGGTTCTCTGCGCAAGTTCATCCATTTTGAAGAAGTGCATGGAAATAGAAATTGTAAGGTAGAGACGCAAAAATAGGTACAAAATTTCTTTTAGGGCACTGTAATACCTAATAGGTAATCATAAATATTGATTCAATTAGAATACTTGTATCAAATTTGCTAAGTATTAAGAATGTTTAACTTAGAATAACACAAAAGTGAAAAATTAACAAAATAACTGAAAAGGTGAAAAATAATAAAAAAACATTTCCTGCTTTGTGAAAGTTATATATGACTACTATTTTCTTTATGCGACTATTTTGAGAATTTTCTGAGTGGTTGTGCTATAAGAGCTACCTTCATACCAAATTTCAAGTTTCTAGGACAACTGGAAGTACCCTTTAGGTTTTCGGGGTACGGCAATTTGTATGGAAACAACCTTTTTAATGTCTGTATTATTTGATTGCTTTGACTTAGAAGCTTGATTTTTTCACAGCTTCAAGGGACTGCAGGTTTGAGTAATTGATGTTAATTTTAGCATATTACCTCCACGCGTTTCAGAGAAAAAAGGTCTTGACAGACAGACAGACGGACAACAAACTGATCCTATAAGGGTTCTGTTTTTTCCTTTTGAGGTACGGAACCCTAAAAAACCAGAAAAATGCCAACCCCGGGAATCGAAGGAGGATCCGCCTCAACATTCCGTGTCCCGTGCCTCACCTTACACCAAGATTGGCATATACCGCCTTTCACTACCCTCCTATCTGATAGACATCTGACATGCCATCTCTTTTCGTTTTCTTGGAATTAACAGAGATGACATCACATTTATTGGTTAGATATAAATTATCAATTAATTACAGGTTAGTTTCACAGTATACAATTGTCATGTCATTGTCAGGTTTTTATTTATTAGGGTTCCGTACCTCAAAAGGAAAAAAACGGAACCCTTATAGGTCACTTTGTTGTCCGTCTCTCTGTCTGTCTGTCTGTCTGTCTGTCTGTGTGTCTGTCAAGACCCTTTTTCTCCGGAACGCGTGGAGGTAGCATGCTGAAATTAATATCAAATACTCAAGTCTGCGCTCCCTTAAAGCCGTGAAAAAATCAACTTTCTAAGTCAACGCAATCAGAAGATACAGTCATTAAAAAATCTATTTCCATACAAATTGCCGAAATCGGAAAACCTACTTACAGCTGTCCTAGAAACTTGAAATTTGGTATGAAGGTAGCTCTTATAGTACAACCACTCCAAAAAGTCTCAAAATCTTAAAATGTTATGTCTGTCTGTAGATTTCACAGACCAATATAAGTCGACCCCACACTGCGTACATTTTGCTTGGGAGCAGGGCTCTGCTAACACTGGACTTTTTAAAACACTGGGGAAAAGCGTTAAAATCTTTCTTCGGAACCCTCGTGCGCGAGTCCGACTCGCACTTGGCCGGTTTTTTATATATGTCGTAATACTTGATTCTGCCGACGAGTAGTCTGGCATTTCAATTACAAAACACAAACACTCATTAATAAATAATAAAGCTTAGTCCTTTGATAATCAATATAATTAAGTATATAAAATTATTCCGTTACTGAGTGACTGACAGACCACGCACATCCAAAACCTTTGGTCCTAGAAGGCTGACATTTTGCATAAAGGTTTTATAATGTAGCCAAGCACTTTATAAAGACGGATTTGTTGAAATTCCCACGGGATAGAGAATAAACGGGGTTTTTGCGCGTAAAAGCTAGACTATGGATAAGCTCCAAAACTAATATTTCATTTCACATCTAGCACGCAGAGGTAGGTGCACGCAAAAATAAAAGCGTATTATGAAAACATTACACACATTTTCGTACATTTGTGTGATACTGCATCTTGGGCAGATTCAATATTTTTAATAGTGTTTCAATTAACATAAAAGTAAAATCTCCTTTAAAAAATATGTACATAAAATAATCCTCTAAAGCCATGAGTTTTATGGCCTAGCACAAATATGAAGTCGGTGCGATGCGAGTGGAATATTCTTTGAATGAAGCACAGACTTCATATTTCTGCTAGGCCATAAAACTCGTGGCTTTAGAGGATTATTTAGTTTTTTTTAAGGAGGTTTTACTTTTATGTAAAAAGTTTTTTATTCCACTATTTTTATATTTATTCAATATTTAAAGAATCATCCTTCAAGTCTTAACCGTTAAGAAGTTCCATCATCAGCTCACCAACATTAGATGATGACTACCAGACGCAAATACTTGAATAGCATTAGAATATAAGCGAAACACATAATGCGTGCCATAAAATTTGAAGGTTGCCTTCGATTTCCCCGGGATATCATCGTCAGACCTTGATTTGGTGACAATGGGATCACCTCGGGAGTATACTTACTCTTTCGGATAAAAAATAATTTTGAAAATCGGTCTACAATTGATGGGGTAATCGGTGTACAGTGTACACTGTACATAAATAAATAAAAAATACAATAGTGGAACGTAGAACCTCCTCCTCTTTTGAAGTCGGTTAAAAAGCAGTGCACCCGGCTTTAAGTTAGGTGGTTTTAATTGGTGAGTTTCCTTTTATCCTAACAAAATAAAAAAATACCCATTTTATCCTTTCGTGTTTTTTAAGTACGAGCATTGTAAATAAGTAATTATGTTTTATTAGAGTTGGTATTTCATAACACTAGCAGGTATCAGAGTCGTATGATTCTGCAATCTTATCTTTAAGAACGAACGAATATGAATGATTGCATTTGAAACAATTTGCCTTAGGTAAATAAACGTTAGATTTATTCATCCACGCATCCGCGGAAGTGCTAATATAGCAGAAATGGTTCTTTTAAATAAATATTTTAAATTGCGACTTGGCTCTACCGGTTTGTCTTTTAACACCTGCACCGACCCGGGTTAATTTACTAACTCAAAGTTTACTGTATTTCAGGTTCAGACGATACTAACACGTCAAGTCGGCCTCACTGTAAGAGTCTTATCATTTATATTATCACACTAGCGATTTGCGAGCGAGTGCTTCTTAACAAAACTCGCTAGCAAATCGCCAGTGTGATAAAGCTGTAAGAGGATTTTTTTCAATCGTATACCTAAGTTAGACTGGCTAATGTTAAAGAATAAAATCATCTCAAGAAAATCCAACGCTGACACATAAAACTATTGTCTATAAATTGCTCTGTTTCCGTCTCGTAAGATCAACATTTATTTTGTAATTGAACTATCGGAGTTTGTTCAGCCTATCATTAAATTAATCATCCTATATTAAATGGTCATGTTTTGATACAGAGCTAAGTAATCTGTCGCGCAGGCATTACCATCCTTTGGACTGTGACCGTTCTCGTCTAGTTGCAACAGAGACATGACAATTGAAAAATTAATTGAACCTTATTATATTTAGAAGTGAAGTGAATTCTTAAAGCGTAATTTAACATGGCTGTCTTTTAAACTTATTTTTAAGTCTACTTAAGTAGTAGTAGTGCATGTGCACTTATTAAATTGTGAAACTCTACATAGCAAATACCTATACCAACTTTGCATAAGATAAAATCGCTGGATGTTAAGGTGTGCTTGTACGTTTAATGATTTTGTGACTAAATGTCGTATTACTGCTTCGATTGCCTATAAATTTTAGTGCTTAGCTAACACACTGACGTCATTTACGACAAAGCCATATAATCTGCAACTGGTGTAAGCAAGTGCAAAATTTAGCCTTTATTTCTTACGTATGGTTGTGAAATAGGCATGTCATGGAGCTAAGTATTACATTTCATACCAGTGTAAAGTGCATTGATGGAGGCTAGAACAGGTAGCAGTGCGCGGCAATGCCGCCGGTGTCGAGTGTCGCATCTCACAGCCTTGGCGATGGCCGCGATCACCACGTCATTACTTTTCCGTAAATATGTAGACAATTCGATGGGACGTGACTCACTACTTACCCGTCGACTTTCATTCATTTTCCGGATCGGCTGAAAGTCAGTTAGGTATGTTTGCCAAGACATTTTTACAAGTGTGCCAAAAATTGTATTACCGAGAAGAGAAAAAGTTGTCTTCGTCAGGAAAGTCTAGACGGTCGAGACAAGACGTGACAAGGAAACATACATAATATTTGCTATTTGTATTAAAGGCGGTGATAGTTCACGAATGGCCGCATGTAAGTACATATCAATTTCAATTTCAATTTCATTTATTCATTGTCATGTACTGTATGTGTGACTGTTTTAAAAGCATAAATTTCCCTTTCCCTTTTATCTATTAAAACTAATTCGATGTGTGATTAGGCGATGCATAGATAATTAATGCGTCTGAAAATTGCAACGTTTGTTATATCTGCATCCACGAACGGCTGTGAATGGTGGTCGCGCTGCGTGCTGTGCTGTTGGTTGCATCTTATTTATTTATGTTTATTATTAGAGTGTACCTACGTTGCCCGCGTGACGCTGTGCGGTGGGTGTCGGCTGAAAGGGCGCCAACGCCGGGCCCGGGCTTGCGTAATGCTTATACGTATGTCGAGTAGTACACACGGGAACAACGCGGAACAACCCGTGCGTGTCACGCGAACTCCACGGGTAAATGTAGGTAGACTCTCAAAAGACGTATTGACAGATCGATCGAATCGATTTTACATATTACACTCGAGTCCATGATAAAGATGATACGATCTCAGTTCGAGAAACATAATAGAATAATCAACGCTGACATTTCTGTAAAAACCAAGGTACCTAGCTACTGCATGAGTCAGCAAAGAACTGATATCTCGATTGACACTCGTGAAGACCTTTTGTCTCTATGCGGTCTCACCATTATACAAATGAAAGTAATGCAATGTTTCAAGTATTTATTAAGCATGCATATTCAGTGATGAGGGTATATTTTTATAATTACATCGAGACGAGTCACTGACTATTTGTTCATGCATGCAAAAAGTGCAATATCATTCAGAAAATTCATTAACTTGGGTGTGACCAACAAGCTAGTTTTTCGTTGGACGCAACCGATTATTTATCTGTTAAGATCTTTGTGACTGCTTATGGAAATGACAGGGTTTCTTTAAATAAGCATCAGCAAAAGCTGACACGGTGGAATGCAAGACTATAAAAGCAGGTAGCGAGTAGTCTATAATCCTGATTTCTGGAATGCTCTGCGCATTATTGCAGATATTATGCGTCGTGCGAATGAGATTGTTTGTGTGTTTACTCGTAAATACCCGCATCGCGCCGTGTCCGGACTGAGAATGAGCCTTACGCGATTTGCGCGACATTGTAAGGTGCCGCAATATCAAAACGTCTTATGCATTTACTTCGGCCATTACGAATGTGCATTATTCATCGGTCATATATTCAGTTACAAAATTGCTTTTTGACTGGTGCACATTTTACTATGTCAATTAACAGAATCCTTATTGAAACATAGAAAAATGTTGCTGAAACTTTAAGGTATCAAGGGTTACGAATTTTCTACTGCTTGCAGCATAGCCTCGTTCGCAAAAGAAAATTATGATTGGCATATTAAAGTGAAATCAGTCTTACACTTACATAGCACACGGTGTGTCAGTAGTGAAGTGCATCGTATCATTTAGCGGCTGGTCCGGGGAGGCGAGCAGCGCAGCCCGTGTGATGCCGCGATCGGGCGGCGCTGTCGTGTCGGTACTGGCTCTCCATCGCAGGACACTTAAGTATGTCCAATTCAGTCCGTGGTTCATTGCCCCGAGCCGTAACAAACGCTCAGGGTGACGTCACGCCATGTGCAATGCATTGCACTCAAATTGCATTACTGTACAGATGTACGATACAATGTGTATTTTTATTTGCCAGCAAAATTTGAATTCGGATCGCAGTTTATACATTTGCAGCGCATTCGTACAATGTAACGGCAAAACACTCCACATGAACCTACATTATTTCTTACTGTGTTTGCAATTGTTTGTCTATCGTATTTCAAAGTCTGACATAGCACCTAACATGATTCAGGTTTATTCCTATGTCTATCTAATTACTTATGTTAATGAATGCTTTTATACTCGTACGATGTTGACTTGTGATTATAATTATTCATTACTATACATATTTATCTACCATTGCTATTTACTCATGGAGGGTTGGGAGTTGAGTTGCAATATTTCTGCATATTTGCACATATTTAAAGGTAAAGATTTGGCTTACTTTAGCATCGATAATTATATTTAATCGAACTCAAGCTGCATTTATAATATACCTACGTCCTTACGGCTGGACCGTTAACGTGTTAGCAAATATTAGCACACTTAATTAACGCCCAACGAACTCACTTCCACGAAATTAATTGGGGTCAAAGAATTTAAGTGCATACATCTCAATTAACGCGACGCTACATCAGAAACCAACGCCGGCTCGAGTTATTTGAATGCGTGTTTATATAAATTGCGTATATTTATACCGATCCTGAGTCCTCGCGACTCATGCGACGGCGCTGCGCCTTCGCGCGAGCGCACGCGCGGACAATAGACATTAATTTTGAAAGGCGCGGGATAGGAATGTCGTCGGCTCAACCCGGGGCAGGTAGAATTTTTGGCACCTTTATGATCATATCCTGACGTGTCATAAGCCACCCACGGGTCTCATTAAGCCGGTAGCCAACAAAGGCGGCGGGCCGAGTATAACGCTGTCGGATTAAATGACGCGAGGGGCGCGAGGGTCGTCGGCCGGAGGTGCCCTCGCGTGCCACGATTGCCACAATACGCCCCCGCGCGACCCGACAAGCCAAAAAGTTAGAAAAGTGTGGCACTGCGACGGTTCCCGTGATACCATCTCGGCGCCATCGCCGCCGTTCGCCGCGGCGTCCGCGCTGTCACCAGAGCCCGGCCGTATAATTAGAAGCCCGCCTTAAAGGTGCCGTGAAATATCGTGCGCCTTAGAGGATTTAAAACGGTGTTAATACTGAGAAGCAATAAATGCGGTCCCGAAACTTGAGAGATCAGATTTATTTTATGGTCATTTTTGGTGTCGCCGGATGAATCGTGGAAATCGGGTCTTTATCTTTATCGACACTAAAAGTTAGTGATAATGGTTAAGTCGCGGGCGCGGGTGTGTCGGCGAGCTCGAGCCCCTCCCACGTGCGGTGGTCGACTCTCGTTATGAACTTGAATTAAATGAATGACGCAGTTGTATGAATGGCGCGGGAATTAATGCGAGTCGGAAGTGCAAGGCGCGCTTCAGCACGCTAGTCCATCGTCGCACGCGCATCCGCCGGCCGCGACACCTCACTGCACTCTCTGCAGGGAGATACAGTTCATTTACCACAAGCAGCTATTCAATACCATTAAATTCGCACTAAATAATAGTCAGGTTCCCTATCGCTTTCGATACGTACTGCATACCTACCTATACTTACAGGTTTAATCTGATTGTTAATCAGCCAAATATTTTTCTATGCCTTTTGTGGCTTAGCTCTCCTGGAATGTTTTATTTTGTAATAAATAATAATATCCTGTATAAACTGTTTGAGAACTGTAGTTTTTTTATCGCCTCTCAGTTAAATTACACTATCGATCCCAGCAGCATTTTTAAGAAAGATGAAATAGAGTCGCATTTGAATTTAAGATCAAATCAAATCATTTATTTAACAATTACAGAACAAACGAATAATGGTTAGTAGGTAGGTGGGCACTTTACTTAAACTAAGTTACAGATTTATTATAGCTAGGTATTAAACTAATGGCTTAACATTATTAGCTCTACGCCTACTACAACAGGGGTACTCTTAACTTGTGTTAATTACACTAGGTAAACGTCATACGATCGACACGCTAATTCCAACAATTGACACCCTGCTTTTCACTTTTATTACTACGAATAGAGATTGAAGGTGTCAACAATTGGAACAGCATCGGGCACATTGACATTTACCTTATAACATTCTATGATAAAACACTTTTTTTACAAGTCATGCTGATTTTGTTTTGAACTACGACTTCGCAAAACAAGCAAATGTAAGCAAAATTTGCCTGTTGTGATATTTTTCCTTACATCACCCTTTTAATTTTATAATATTAAAATTTACACGTATTTTCAAGTATCTTATTGGTATTTTGTATTACAATACCATAATAATTACCTATTACAGAAGAAATAAAATACTGCACCACTGGCTGTATTTGTGACTCAACAACACACAGCGCAGGTGTTACCAAAAATAAAACATTCGGCATTAACACTGCCCACCATTAGAAACCGGTACATTTATTACTAATATTAATATCGATCAGATTTTAAAATATACACCGGCAAAATTGCTCATCTCGTCAAACTAATTAATTGTAGATATTAAATGTCATGTGACGCAGTTTGGAGCTGACAACAATGTTGACGCAGGTTTTTATGGTCGGCCGGTATTCTCGGAGACTTGTCGTCTACTGGGAGTGCTGGATCTGATCGAGGTGGCATTCTTCACGCGGTCAAACTGCCCGCTCTTTTGTGGCAAGAATCGAAGAAAAACTCGCGCAGTAGGTGTAACAATCCTAGTAATTACGAATGCAGTTCTTAATAAAGGCATTCATTAGCAGTTCTAAAAAGAGGAGCCGGTTGTTCCTCCGATACTTAATGGACAGACTGTGAGGCGACTGCACTTCGCAATTTGCTGACGAAACAAAAACCAATTATTTATAACTCATGCTGCCAATGCGATTATTTAAGCCGTAGTTTATATATATATGTGTAAGTCAGGCGCAGAACATCTTTCTAATAATACTATCTACTTACTGAGAAGTGTTTGGGTATAATATTAGTATTTTATGTCTACTATGCTCAAAAAATATGTATGTGGGTTAAAATATTACTAACAAAACATTTATTAAACGATCAACTATTCTGTTTGTGTTTGCTCGCACATGATATCTTCCAAGTACATAAGTATTGTAATATGTAAGGTAGCTGCATATTCTATAATTGAAATTTTACATCAGAAAATACTAGTTTTATCATAGTTGCATTGTAGAGCCATGTCATTGATCTCCAGTAACTGCAGTAGGGTGCATTATCGCCTGATACATTGATACCACGATATCCGGCTATAATTAACAAGCACTTATTTGTCATACGTGTAATTAATATTAATATAATTGTAAAGGTTAATAATAATCATCAATAAGATAGAATGCAATGTGCATGCTTGAGTCATGTGATGACAGTGTTTTATTTTACCCTCTTCGGTAATAGAAACTATATAGAACTAATTCTCTTGATATAGTTCGTGGCCTGTCGCAGTTAACCATACCTAGGCCAATTTAAAAATACAATGTAATACAAACATTTTTTATTGAACACTACAAATCAGTACAATGAAATTAATTAATTTATTTTCGGAGAACCAACAGCTACAAATTACAGAGTAGGTTATTTCTATAGTAACATTGAAGCCAATTACAGGATCTCACGACTAGAAACAAATTGTATATAATTAAAAAAGAATACGCACAAATGGTCGCACTGATGCACAACGAAACGTGAACAAAAAGTGACAGCAAAATTCATTCTCAATACAGCAAAAATAGAATAGAATTAATAAAACAGCAGTACCTAACCACCCGATACAGCACGCTCACTCAAACCACCTCCCCGCCAATCGCCGCCTCACCGTAGAAAGATTACAATTGAATAAATCGATATCCAACTCCTACGCCACATCATTCAGGCTACGACAAGCTCGCCTCAAAAAACTGCTTTTCCTGTATTTGGTTACACCAAACTTAAGTGAAATAGGTGGGTGGTATCTTTTGGATCTATTTGAAGTGTTAAAAGATATACTGGACAGCAGTTCGGGACAATCGACCTTACCATAGTGATACTGAGGGTATAGATAATGTCCGCTATTTCACGTCGCTTTTCCAATGCAATAAGATGATGCCTTTTACACAGGGTATAGTAATCCGAAGAATCATAGGGAACTTTCAACTTAAAACAAAGAAATTTCATAAACTTTTTCTGTACCCTCTCAATTCTATCAATATACGTACGGTAGCAAGGATTCCAAATTTGGGATGCATATTCAAGCTTGCTTCTGACATACGAACAGTATAAAATTTTGAGTGTTTTCGCTTTAGAGAAATTTACTGAACTGCGCATCACAAACCCAAGCATCTTCAAAGCACTGCCCACAATACTATCAATATGAACATCAAATAACAGTTTAGAATCGTGTACAACACCTAGATCTCTCATAAAAGGTAACTTTTGCAATACAGTGCCTTTCAGAGTATATACTGTTGGAATTATTTTGCGTTGGCGAGAATAAGTAATAGTATAGCACTTAGTTGGATTTAGATCTAATTTATTAATCCGGCAGCAATCATCAAGGCGTGCAAGGTCAGACTGAACAAGCAAAGAGTCAGCTTTCGACTTAATTTTGGCATATATTTTCATGTCGTCAGCGAAACACAATAAATTTGAAAATGTGCAGCACTTACTAATATCAACGACGAAGATGATAAAGAGCAAAATTACAAATTATTTAACAAAAAACCCGACTGCAAAAACAATGAACTAAAAAAGAGAAAAACAAACTCATTCTAAGTACTTAGTACATAGGTAGCTTGAATATTATAAGGAGTGCAGGCGGGGGCATGTTACAGCTGTTTCGTCATTTTTGTCAGCCCCCGCCTGCACTCCAAATAATATTCAAGCTACCTATGTACAAAGTACTTATAATGAGCTAGTTTTTCTCTTTTTAGTTCATTATTTGTGCAGTGGGGTTTTTAGTTTTTAAATAATTTTATTTAAAGCTTT
Source organism: Clepsis dumicolana (assembly GCA_963691665.1). NCBI lineage: Eukaryota > Metazoa > Arthropoda > Insecta > Lepidoptera > Tortricidae > Clepsis > Clepsis dumicolana. The sequence continues at coordinate 6,757,013 of OY829513.1, forward strand.
TTAGTCATATTTTAAACGAAAATGTTTGCGAAACAACTTCAAAAAGTTTTAGTTCGTAAATGGTCACTCAAAATGAAAAATGATATAAAACCGCCTTCAAAAAAAACCTTAGAAAAAAACGTAATATAATCCTCTAAAATAATGATAAATAAATAAAATAAAATAAAATGCGTTTATTTCGGACAACAGAAACGAAAGCCTAAAGTTTTATGGCCTAGCACTAAGCAGCAGAAATATGAAGTCGGTGCGGTGCGAGCGGAATATTCTTTGAATGAAGCACCGACTTCATATATCTGCTGCTTAGTGCTAGGCCATAAAACTTTAGGCTTTCGTTTCTGTTGTCCGAAATAAACGCATTTTCTTTTATTTTATTTTATTTATTTATCATTATTTTAGAGGATTATTTTACGGTTTTTTTCTAAGGTTTTTTTTTGAAGGCGGTTTTACTTTTTTGTTAAAAGATTTTTATTTCACAATTTTACGTTGATTTAACATTTTCAGAATTATCCTCCAACTCCTAACCGTTAAGGAGTTGTACCTTCCATCATCAGCTCATCAACATAAGATGATGACTACCGGACGCAAATACTTGAATAGCCTTAGAAAATATATGAAACACATGATACGTACCTATAAAATTTGAGGGTTGCCCTCGATTTCCCTGAGATCCCATCATCAGATCATGACTTGGTGATAGTGGGACCACCTCAGGAGTATACCCTTTCGAATAATGATTTAACATTTTCAGAATTATCCTCCAACTCCTAACCGCTAAGGAGTTGTACCTTCCATCATCAGCTCATCATCATGAGATGATGACTACCAGACACAAATACTTGAATAACCTTAGAAAATATATGAAACACATAGTACGTGCCTGTAAAATTTGAGGGTTGCCCTCGATTTCCCTGGGATCCCATTATCAGATCATGACTTGGTGACAATAGGACTACCTCAGGAGTATACCCTTTCAAATAAAAAAAAAATTGAAAATCGGTCTACAATTGACGGAGTAATCGATGAACATACATAAAAATATATATATATACATACAGTGGAACGTAGAACCTCCTCCTTTTTTTGAAGTCGGTTAAAAAGAAACCTAAAGTTGATTTTCAAATACCTATTCAATGATACCCCACTTGATATAGTTTGTCAACTTTTAATTTTTTATTTTTCATATTATGCCGTCTGATGGTCGCCATATTGGGTTTAAAATACTGTCATGTCTTTAGTGACACTCGCAAGATTATTAAGAATCGATTGATGTAAGAATCATTAAAATGGGGAAACGCGTTCGGTCCCTAGAGTGCCACAAAGGAACAAACATACACACATACAACATAGGCTGATAAACACATTACCCTCCTTTGCGTTTCGCAGTCGGGTAAAAACAATCAGGGTGGGGAATAGGCGGTCTAATACCTAACAATGTTTCAGAAACAATATCATTCTCCAATCTGTGCGACGTTTAAAATCTTCGTGACTGAATTAAAATCTAAAAAAAAACGATATTTAATCAGTCCAAGAGTTTTCTAAAATTACATAAGATCATATAACAGGCAGACAGTGACCTTGATAGTAGTTTAATCAAATCAACTGCTCTAATTGTCAGGTATCGTGAAATAGTTTTAATGACTTAATCAATAAACTGTAATTTAATAGTCAGGAAAACGACAATTATAACCAAATAATTAAACTCAAGTAATTAATGAATATTATGTTTAATAATAGACATCATCCAATAAACCGAATCGCCTCTTAGGGTTAACTAAAAATGTGCACTTAATTATAACCTAGATACGCACCAAGACTATACATATATGCACGTAAAATATATGCTTTCAACAAGAACATTTACGAAGATGCGAAGGAAAAACGCAAAAAATGCAATGGAAAATAACCGAGTTATAAAATCATGTTTACTCTAAACAGTTAATGTAACTATCTACATTTAAAACAAGCAGCCGAAGTGCGTCGTCACTCGGCAGAGCACACAACAGCCGCTTATGAATTCAGCTCAATAAATATTTACCCGCTCTGGGCGCGCGAAACGCTGCACTCCCAACAAGAGAACCTTTTGGCGCCAAATGTCAATTTTCTAAAGATTACCCGACGTCGGTGCCGCCTGCACAGCCTCAACAAACACGCTTGTCCACCGGCCGTTCGCCAATCTCGCATTTACACTCGCCACCTAACGCCGATAATGGCTCGACGAGGGTTTGTTTGCTCATGCAACACGTAATGGATCCCAGCACTCTTCTCAATCGCTCGAGAAACGTGTTTGGATAAATGCTATGACTTTCATATCCAAGCGCCGGTTATGCGGATCGCCTATGGTATAGGTAAGTACGTAGGCACCTCACCATCTCTATTTATGTCCTGGCATAAATTACGTACACATGAGGAACAACCCCGTGGCGTTGAGAACTCTACTTCACAATATTTTGCTTCGACTTTTCTCTATTAAGATAATGATTGCGTGTAAATTATTTTGCTTGCCATGAATTTCTTCATTCGAACTTACATGACTGTCAAGCGGTTGTGAAACTCAAGTAGCCAAATAGCGTCCAGTTAAATTACGTAGACAAAACACGAGTACTTTTCTGTAAACGAGCTTAGTCAGTATTAATAAAGGTGGGTGGGTGGTGGGAAACAGAAACGGTGAGGGTGGGTTAGCGGGGTGTTGCCGCGGCGCCGACCCGCTGTCTCGGGCGGACCGCTCGCGCAGGATTCTTGACAACCCAGACCCTGCTCGACAAACGAAAGGGTAAAAATAAAGCGTCCTAGCCAGTCGGGATTATAACGCGGGGAAAAACTTGAACATCTGTAGGTCCAGTCCGTTTCTAGATGATTGAGTTATAATGAGGGTACGACGACCGGACAACACGCAACGGCCACGGTTTTCCTGCAAACGTAACACTGTTTAGTGAAATAAGAAAATTCTATAATTTTATAGATGAACCTGTCAACTGTGTAGTTATTTCTAATGCGACCACGTGATGCTGTCACGTGAAATAACTTGATCGGCTTTCAGGAGTTTTATTTGGTTATTTGGTAAATTCACATAAATAACATGGCCTTAAAATTATCCAGATTAATCGGATTTAATTAACTTCTAGACTAGAGTTTCAGTAATTATAAATAATGGATATGATAATTTTATTAGGGTGTTCAGCATGACGGCACTTTACTATGTTAGGTCTTAAATTATCCTTGAAAGGTATTGAGATACGGAGTTTAACTGTCTTTGTTTTTCAGTCGTTCTCATGTGATTATTTTTACTAACTATGCAAAGAGCCCTTTGCGAGTATCGGCGATTGTTTGAAATGTCAAGCATCAAGATAGTTATCTAGACTTGCCTTGATTATTGATATGTCTAGAAGAGATTTAGAAGTCAGATTATGATTTTGATTTGGTAAGTAATGTGTTGACAGCATGCCAGTAAATCCAGTAGTGGCATGGCGATGGTGCAGTGTCGCTGCAGCGATCGACCCGGTCCGGTTGTACAGTTGCACTCCATAGATGGCCGGTGGCGAGCGGCGGCGCCAGTTTCTCTCCGAGCAGCGCCTGCGCCGACCTCACTCGAACTCACTTCTTACACTAATCCAGACATATCGCGATCGCCAACAACACACGGATATGTCTGTCATCGTTAAGAAATGAAAACAAGCTATTTCCGTAACGATTTGTCTTAATAACCCGTATCAAAATAGAACCTTAAGCAGCAGTCGATAAATATAGTCGTTACAAGCGCGTGAAAATAAAAATGATAAAAAAGCCCGAGTGTGCTTGCCGCGGACGGATCTAAGTCCCCAAGACCGCACACTGTCAAAATATTGTCAAAGTGAATTCCGCGCGTTCAATATATTATACCTAATGATTTTCCACTTGGCAATAATCCTAGCGATTTATTTCGATCTCGGTAGATATTAAACCGCATACCGCATATATCTAGGCGAGGCGTCATTCTGGTTCGGCTCGGTTGTTGAACCTAGTTTTATTAAGGCTGGAGTGGCGACACGCTCGGTCGCTTCAGTTTCAGGTCGGGCATCGGGCATGGTGTCCATGACATGGCGGTGGAGGTCGTCTGGGCAGCGCCGGCGGCGGCAGAGTGTCTCATTGTCACCGGTATATTTAGTGCTGACGCCGCGTCACGCGCTGGGCCCGGAAGCGTCTGTCGTCGCCGTCTGCGCCCCAACACGCTTCTGCAGCGGCCGCTTTGCGGGCTGCACCACTCATTTGGCAAGGTCTCCACATCCGGGACAGCCACCTACTGCTGTAGCGCTGTGGAGTTCACCAGTTTAAGCCGGGTTCTTATTAATTCTTAATAATAGTTCTTAGCTAATTGAAACTGTCGATCCCAACAGCATTTTAAAACGAAGAAATATGAAATAGAGCAGCATTTGAATTTTAGACAAATGTCCCAATGATCGACACGTTAATGCCAATAATTGACACCCTCCTTGTCACCTTTATTGCTACATATTAAGTTTGAAGATGCCAACTATTGGGTCAGTGTCGGGCACAGGGACCTTTTTACCTTAAAACCGAGAAGATAGAATCGATATTTAAACCCGGGAATGGAATGAAACACTTCAATATTTAAATTGGAACATTTATTCAAGGAAGCATATCCCAACTTTGGCTGAAATATGATTGACTGCGGACGTAGAGTGGCGCAGATTTCGAGCTAATATTTAGTCACTGACCGGGATAATACCTTAAATTTACTGCCGCGAGGCCGGATGTAATGCCCCAATTTTGAGTAATTATGCTTATCACCACGTTTCTGTAAGGAACAAGTTATAGTACCCAACATATACTCCTATAAACCATATTGTTGTCGCTGACAAGAAACTGGGTTAAATCTGCCATAAAATGTTATCTTAATATAATGAATTATCGTCAATGTACGGTCGTTAGAACCTATTAGCTATCTGTTGCTATTCTGAATTAACACTACTTTGTTAATAATGGTTATCATATGAAATTTGCCATATTGACAGATTCTGGTGTCAATATGGCAAATTTCACGTGTAAAAGATAAGGAAAATCCTTTCGATTTGGATAGAGTTACTAGCGCCGTGTCGTTTTGTACTTTGACCCCGCGGTTTCTGAAATTAAAACGAAAATTATAAAACCTACCATAATTCAAATTGTTTATCATTAACACATTTAATACAATAGGGTTGTTGACTGATGTCAAATTAAAATATTTTTACATTCTCACTTATCAAGCTTCCGAAATTACTCATAAAAAACCGATGAATCACTTATTACTGCAATTAAAACGATTTTTTATTTATTTAACAAAAACTAATAAAAGGAGGAAGTTCGATCACTAAAAAGTATGACGTCATAGTTCTTGATTCAATGCAAACTTCATACTAACAGATCGTTTTGACATTTCATAATAATGTTGCTCATTTGACCAAGAGGAAACATCTATATAACTCGCTTATTTCCCGCGGCTTTGCTCCCGTGAAAGAATAGAAAATTGGCTGGTTCCGTGCGAATTTCAAAAAATCCCTTCTTAGTGCATCTCTATTATCATCAAGGTACAAGTTCGCCGAATTTCAAGCGTCTAGCTCCTGCTCTTTGGGCGGTGGGTTGATCTATGGGTCAGTCAGTCAGTCACCATATTCTTTTATACATACATATACATGTATGTTTAGATGATTAAAGTACAATTAAGAGGTTAATAATGTGCACTTTTTAAATAAAAAAAACCAATTCCAATTGTAATGTTCACTTTAAATTATTGGCTCGATAAATGGGTAGAGCGCGACACTTTCCCGCGTTTTATCTTGCACAACAGCTTTGTAGATTAGATCCTTGAACCGCTTCTTGCCCTACATGGCCAAGCGTCGGGAGATGGTGTGAGGTGCCATACAATGTAGATGATCGATGGGAAACTTAACATATGGGGTAAGGTGCGCATTTAAAAGTGCATTAAACTTACGTACAGTCACCTGTGCCCTAAGCACGACTTGTCGAATCCTGCGTCACGTAAAATTCGAATAGTAAACTATAACGAGTTTGTATGACGTTTGGAACAGCGGCCGCCCGTGAGCGTATTTGGAACTAAAATTTAGTATGAGATTTCTCGATCTCGATACGATAACCGTAACGTAACGCAGGATTCGACAAGTCGTGCTTAGGGCACTGCAGGGAAAAGGTACCGCCCGGTAACAACGGCAACCACACCGGAGGGTGCCTTTTCTCTGCAGTTGACCGTACTTGGATTCCTCTTTATCTTTGTTTACTCAGTATAAACTCAGTAATCTATAAAAGTGTGCCGAAATAGCCGCCCCTAGGCATTCCCGTTCGTTCTCACGGGTGAGACTGGGCGACAATTGATGTAAAGACTGTGCATGCGTATGAAGCAGATCAAAAGTAAACTTAGGTATTAATAGTAAACTTATTAAACAGGTTATTATATTATTGTTACTGGCGAGTTATACTTGAACTCGGTTACAAAAACGAGTTATACTCGAACTTGGTTACTAAGAACTTGTAAACTCTACCTACCACCAATCTGCCATCCCTCTCAAAACTCTAAGTCCATTAATTTTGCAACAACGTTCGCACTCAATCGTCGCTACGTTCTATTCGACAGCAACATGTTCCAGGTCCATAACTCTACAGATTTGACACGTCCTGGCCTATCTAGATGAGGCGGGGTCTGACGAGTCGCATGCGCATGGCGGTGTGTGGGAACTGCAGCGACGCGGGCGGCGGCGCTTGAGAATTGCCTTTATAAATAGGGTTCCTTCAATAAATGGGTACATACAAAAGTTTCCCTTAATAAATAACAATAAAATGTCGATGCGATTCGGGTGTACAGGTACCTTCGTTAAATATGTGCGCGTAGTTTTGGTAAAAACGCATCTTGTCTGAACTTCTCTGTTTTTTCAGATGTAAATGTAACACATTTTGAAATGTAGCTTTAATCTATACCTATAAAAGAAGACCGTGACTGACTGACTGACTGACTGACTGACAGACAACGCACAGCCTAAACCACTGGACCTAGAGACTTGAAATTTGGCAGACATATACCTTGAGTATCCTAGAGGAGCACTAAGAAGGGATTTTTCTAAATTCCCACGGGATAGGGAATAAATGGGATTTACATTTTCGAATCAAAGTGGCTCTATCTCCGCAGCTATAATTATTAGAGATTACAAATTTGGCATGCAAGTAGGTAATAATAACAGCTAATAACGGGTTTCAGGATTTTTCAAAATTCCCACGGGATAAAGGATAAACAGTAATATTTTGATAGTAACTGACTAGCAGATATAGAGACTTGCAAGTTTACAATTATTATTTCTTGAGGATTATAGAGGTGCAGTAAGAAGGACTTTTTCGAAATTCCCACTGGATAGGGAATAAATGGGATTTACATTTTAGATTTTTTTAATCGATCGAGTTAAAATGCAAAATTCCCGCGGGATAGGAATAAGCGTACTCAACTTCGGGGCTGATTTAAATTAAAATCACTAATAGAAAGCTACACTGTCACTGATTCATATTTAAGGTTTTTTTAAATAGCTAGGTTAAAACAGTTATTAATATCCGGCGGGAACTTTACAATTTCTCGGGATAAAAGTAGCCTATATCAATCAGAAACAGTGTAGCTTTCTGTTAGTGAAAGATTTTTAATCGGGCTAAATGTAGAATTCGCTTATTTCTATCCCCCGGGAATTTTGCATTTTCCCGAGGAAAAAGTAGGTGCCAATGTCAGTTAAGAACTGTAGCTTTTTATAAGTGAAAGTTTTTTTTTTATCGATCTGAAGAGTTAAAATTACTTAAAATGAAAAAACCCGCGGGATAGAATTAAGTGAACCCAACTTCTGCGCTGATTTTAAAAATTCTTCCACTAATAGAAAGCTACATTGTCTCAAATTAACATTTAATTAAAATGAAGCCCTATATTGCTAATAGGTACGTCCGTCCGCGGTCAGTGCTAAAACGCAAAAACGGAGAGTGACATAGGCTACTTTTTATCACGGGATAATATCTCATTCCCACGGGAAACACGTTACAACATCGCCTTTATTTGTGGTGTTGCGATGGATTAAAGTTTTTATATTTTTTATACCTATATGGAGATAGTTGAAAGGTTGACGAGTGACATAGGCTACTTTTTGCTACGGGAAAATATCTCTTTCTCACGGGAAAACACGTTAGAAATCTTATAACATAACCCATAATGATTGTAATGCTTGCATGCTCGCTTGCATGTTTGCTTGCATGCTTGCTTGCGTGCCTGCTTGAATGCTTGCTTGATTGCTTCCTGGATGCTTGCTTGCATGTTTTCTTACAAGCTTTAATAATTGCTTGAATGATTGCTTGCGTGCTTGCTTGCATGCTTGCTTGCATCTTGCTTGATGCCTGCTTGCATGCCTGTTTGCATGCCTACTTGATGGCCTACTTGCATGCCTGCTTGCATGCCTGCTTGCATGTCTGCTTGCATGCCTGCTTGCGTGCATTATACCTTGCTTAGTATACTTGCTTGCGTGCCAGCTTGCATGCTTGCTTGCAAGTTTGCAGGTTCGCTTGCATGATTGCTTGCTTCTTTGAAATGAGTGAAGCCGCGGGCATAAGCTAGTTTTTTATAAAACTGCAAACTTAACCCAATTTTTTTGCGTCCAATGTCGATGTTTATTTTCTGCTGTTTGAACGGAAATCAAAATTTTAATTACATTTTCTTTGTTTTAAATGGGTACTGTACTTAAAAAAGCATTTTCGATTTTCTTCACTTGATGTAGCTATGTCCATATTGTAAATTGTGGCAAATCGTGTAAGTGTAAGACTCAATCATAGTCAAATAAACGAATCACTCAAGTATATAAGTTGAGTTTCGCTGCCGCTGAGTCAGGCGCTCCCAGAGGAAGGACTACGAGTTCATCTGAAACATGCCGGGCTAAACTCGACTTAAGTACCTACGTGAGTGATCCGTTTATTTCCCTATGTGCCTTTATAATTTTTTTGTGGTTTATGTTTTTAATAGGTACATGGAAACGAGAAAAAAAATACTAAACCAAACATACTAACGCTATAATGACAGTCAAAAACGGAAGTATACCTACAACAAAATCTCCAAAAAAAACATAAATCACAAAAAAAAGCTGTACCGAAAAGACAATGTGTTTGCCACAGAAACAATAAGTTCTTTTTGAAGTCTTGTTGCACTGAACCCTCTTCCCCTTAGCGTTTGCAAGACACTTTTATTTGTCGATATCTGTGATCGGCGCCCGCACCATTAGTCATATGACAGTATCGACACGAGATCGCGAGCCTTTTAACTCCGACGCCCAGCCTGTGTTGCAAATTTACAAGCAACTGAATCATGTACTGACGACTGTTGGGACATCTAGCAATTAAATGACGGTGAAGTGCGAGCTGCGGTTACCTTGCAAATGTTAAAATAATTCGGGAATTAGCGGCCAGCGGCCACCGACATGGCCATTGTTAGGTACATTATTTTGTTTTGATCATGAAGTTGTCTGCATCTGTGTTATGTGTATGTATATACTTTTTTTTTTTTAATTCTATTAGAAAATACCTACTTTATTTACATAATAAAAGCAATTTACAATGACATTAAATCTAAGCTTAAACTAAATAAATTACAACTTAAAACTAAATTAAATCTAAATAAGGCCCCCGTGGCATAGTGCCCAAAAGGCTGGCAGCGTTGCCTCGCTGAATAGCGATGCTGATTCTTTGAGAGAGAAAACTGCCAGCCCTTTGGTCACAAGTTGCATCAACTAAGCGGTTTTGTAACTCAGAAATAAATGTATATACTTAGTTTTGGTATAGTATTACTGATATTTACGAGACTACGTTTTGCAGATACTATCCAACGATAAAAATAATTTCGATGCGAATATTATTTGGCGTTGGATATCTTTTCACTCTGGAATGTAAGCTGTCTAAAAATACTGGCACGAAAACATATATTATTTAAATTAGGTCCACACCTATCTATTTATTACTTTTTTAATGACTGAAGGAGTGTTGCTCTACGTGATTATTTATACGGTTTGGATGTAGTTCTGTGGAGTCATTGTTACTATTTGCGATATATTGTTATATCTACTTATAAGTGAGATAAATAAAAATAAAAGTTTCATCGCACGTAACTCGTACCTATGCCTCCCGAAACCGCAATATAAAACTAGATTACATATAATTATCGTACATGAAGTACAGTTATTATTTAAATGTTGGAGAAATTGTGGCCTACCCCCCAGGAATAGTTTGCGTCGGCGTCGACGCGGGGTCAACGCTCCCTGACTCACCATACGCGACATGCGTAGACTCTATCACATTATTACTTTCGTAAAAGGTTGTCTCGCTTAAATAATGCATGTTATGTAACTGGTTGCAGCCTGTGATCTCCGGCGCCCGCGATACCCGACCCCATCGACTTAACGCGAATCCTTATAACTCATAAAATGCGTTGTGCTACGAATACGAAACCGCGTCATTTCCCATCCGTTGTTTTCTTTAAGAAGGTTTTTGATGCGATGATTTAACAAGAGCTTCTATAACGTTGCAGTAGGTTGCCAGTTACAGAATTAGTTCGTAGCTATTATTGCAGCGTCCTCTACGCGTCAATTGGTGGCGGGCCTATCATAGCAAGATGTTATTTTAGTAAGCGTATGATGTGTTAATATGCGGTTTTATAAACGTAGCGCTATTACGAACTACATTGTAGTTTCTCACGGTATTTTAAACATCTGATAGTCGCGCTGTTTTGTTATTTCGTACACGCTAAAGAGCATCAGGCGGGTGATAACTGAAATTAAGGGTTAGCGAAGTACGAGTACAAAAGGGCTTGCAGGCACGCGGCATCTCGCGCTTGGCTCGTATCGACTCATTCATCTTAAACGGACGGCCCATTGCATACTAATTAAGGAGGGATCTTTGAATTAGTTACCTACCTACATGCCAGCGCACAGCTCTGAGCAATTATCAAAAACTAAATTGATTCATGTGTTTTATGTATTTTATTGGAATGCCGCGTACTCAATTGACTCTGAGATAATTTGTCTGTTAATGCGCAAGCGACGGAAGAAAAGCGCAACGGGAGCGGCGCGGACGGCGGCCGGCGTTGGAGGCATTATCGTGTTATCGATCGGTGTCCTTAAAGTGGCTCGCAATTAGCGGTCGTCGCGCGAGACCTACCGCGCGCGCGGCGCTGCCTCCGAGCCTGTATGAAATTATCACTAAATTGAGAGATAGCCTTCCCTCGACGCGATAATAGCACCCTCCAGCCACTCTCCTATTTATAAGTACATGTGGTGGTCAATTGATGCTGATGCATGGAGATAGCTCATTCTTTATATTATTATGTCGTATTTTTTAAAAGTAAGAGTTTTATTTGTTTCTTCACACTGCGTTGTAATAAATTGCCGTAGCGATACATCACTCGACTTCTCTTTTTTACTCGTAGTTTATAAGGCGGATATTTAAGTGCTTCTTTTCATAATACTTGAGTAAAACTGCGGCTGTAATTTGGTTTTATATTAACAGCTGTTTTTATTTCCCAAACCCAATAATTTTGTGATTTGCCTATCGCGATCTGGTTTAAATATTATCATGAATAAAATTGCGATGCGAAATAATAAATAGTAAGATTATCGTAGAAAATCATCGATTATAAGCATAAAGTGATGGACTTGCCGGCGCCGTGATGTAATAATAAAACTACGTGGTAAGTAAATGATGGTTGCTTATCGTATACGCCGACGTATGGGTACATCAAAGAGCTTTCGCGGCAAGCGCCGGTTTCGGTGCCCGCGAGGGGCGTGCAGCTCCCTTAAAAGGAGCTGTCACTTACGAGGGCTTTCATAACACTTAATAAGATACAATGCGAGTGTAAAATTTCGTGATGGATCCGCGAGTGAAGTCACGAAGCCGCAGGGCCGTGGGACAGAAAGGACGGAGTTTGTTTTATTTTGATTGCATTGTAGGCCGCTAATTACACGGCGGGATGCTTTTTAACGAGCACTCATTGGAGTTAACGGCGCGCGCACGCGCACTGCGCCCACTGGCACGGGGCTGCTGCTTCTGTCCAGGTTTCCGTCCTCAATCACTTTAAGACCAACATAGCACAGGTGCATGACAACTACGCCAGGCATTATTAATTACCTGTGTTTTCCTTCATAAAAAAAAAAACTACTAAAAACTATCCTATGTGGCTTTTTCCGTTCAAATAATTCATTTATTTTGTGGCTTTTTTAACGAGGCAATATCGTGTTGGTCTATAAATTCAGTAACACATTTTATGCGAATGCTCAGACGTTTTACGAGGTATTTGGTATTAGAGCGGAATGCGCAGATAACTAGAAACAATGTTAAATAACTAAATAAATAACAGTTTATAATATATTATGAAGTTTCATTCGCTGCATCTTTAATGCCAAATAAAATAACTGTGATCAAATCTTACTCATTTACAAGATTATGACTTTATTATTGTATTTACAAGTTTATCAATAGGTAGGTATACTTAATATTATTTGTCTATTAGAACTCAATACTTATATAGATACCTATTTGGCAATACGAAAGTGCGAAACGTGCCTGCACATATAATACCTAGGTAGTTATTCGGTTTGCGACAGAGGAACATGCGAGACATGACACAGAATAGCAATCCACAAAAAAGGCCGCTGTAGCTATATAAATACTGGTAGTAGAAACTGTTTATTCAACAGTCAAGGAAGTAATCAATCAGCAGGATGGTCGAAATACTTAACGTGTATAAAATTTATAGAGTAAAATTGGTCTTCCCAAGTCATTGTTGGTCGTTGATGAACTACCTATGAAAAAAAAGTGGTCGGCGAGTGAGTGACGGCGTCGAGGCAGCGGCGCTTGCGCCGATATCGATCGCGGCTCGGCGCAGGCTTCCAAATACGGCGCCTTCTCAGCCCAAATAGGCATCAGTCGAGCCGAAGCCGAGCCGAGGACGTCGCGGATCCATTCGCTTCTTTCCATTGTCTACACATTTTTTTGCCCCTCAATATTCTTCCTCCACCGAGGACGCCCAGTAATCAATTCGAGATACCATTGCGTGATCTATGCTACGAAAACAATTTAAGGCCCGGTGATTTGCAATTTATGAGCTGTGGCATATGGATGTTCTGGCCAGTGTAGCTTTTTGTCTCCGTTCACTTGTCATGGATGCTTTATTTCAGTTGTCGAGTGGATTAAATTATATCAGTTTGCTAACCTTGAATGAAGGTACTGAATCCCCGGAGGTAGGTGGTGTGCGAGCGCGTGGGCGTCCTCAGTCTAGCGCAGCCGGCGAGGGCGTTGATTCATTTCAAATTATTCGCAACTAAGTTTATCTTCCGCTGAGTTATGTTCCCGCCTCTTTTAGTTGATATTTCCATTAGTTAACGCAGGTGGTTTCTCCAGCCTTGAATAAACTGCTAGTAGGCATGCGAAACATTATCTAGTTATCTTTGCTGAGTAGGCTAATTTACAAATTAGTCGATTAAGATCAGTAGTTTTTACGAGTGTGAGATAACATATACTACTTATACGTGTACATAACACGTTCAGTTAGGTTCGATTTATATCGAAATAGTATACCTAGCTGACAACCAGACTTCTTGATTATTTTCAGATAGTAAGTGCAAATACAGAACACGTTTTCACAGCCGAGTTTAATCATTAACTTGAGAAAAGTTGACATGGTTTTGCTACTCTTGCGACAATTTACATTCATCTCCATACGCTCATTCATATGAATGGCAAGATTTTTTTTAAACAAAGATAGGCGTATCATCACTAACTGCACGTGTAGGCAGAACCTGTGTGTTTTATTCGATACCTATCCGTCATACAGGGAATGTGGCAGATTTGCTATAAAGGCAGGATTATGCATGCGTGCATGCGGGCGGCCCTGAGCTATCGCAGCATTGTATTCAAATCCCGGAGCGTCACCGGCGCGGGCGCGGGCCCGTTCGCCCTCTGCCACCATTACTCAAGATGGGGCACACCTACAATTTTTTTTAGTTTTCGGAAATTTTATGCCTGTGTTCTTACTGAATAATAAACAAGTATTTAGGGTACGCGAAGCTGCCGAATGACGAAGTTCATAGATAATGTTAATTCTACCACACCAGAATTTATCATTTTAGTTGTTCCTAATTTTTAAAGTGTTTAGTTAAAGTCAGAACTAATTATATACACATGTGCGTAATGTGCCTACATAAGCATGCAAAGAAAATAAATAGGTAACTTACCTCCTAAACCAGCAGGGTGATTATTTCTGCGGGGTACCTAACTCTACTTAATTCGTATTTTGTCCTTTTTTCTCAGTTCAACTTTAAAAACTTGTAGCTAAGTACTATTTTAGTACTAAGCGAATTTGACTGTAGTCATCGCCGTCTTAGTCACGTCATTTCCAGTCCAAATGCATGAATGAGGGGAAAATTAATGAAGCTTATACGCATTGATACAAAACAATCAAGGGTGCGGCAAGACAATACTTATTGCCATTCTGATCTTATCTATCTTTGTTATGCTCAATGAGTTTATTTTATAACCGTCTGCCGCCAGTGTTAAATGCGCATTGTGGGTGCCCAATTGACGAACACGTTTTAAAATGAATGGCGTATTGTTGAATGAATTGAAATCTGTACCAGAACTTAACATACAATTAAGGTCAGCAAGTACAGCTGTCTCGGCGCCCAATACGAGTTCTTGCCGTTTGGCGTCGAGACGCTGGGTCCTTGGGGTAAGGGTGCGCTCGGGTTCCACAAGGAGCTGAGCAAACGCCTGAAAGAGGCAACAGTCTATTAATTGCTATTGCAATTCAGCGCGGGAATGCTGCCTGCGTGATGGGCACCCTGCCGAGAGGTCCAGGTTTGGTAGGTATTTAATTTTTAATTTTTTAAGTTAGTTTTGGTTTTAATATTTTAATTTACTTTGTAGGTAGTGTTAGTCCATTGTACATTTGTTTTAAATAAATTATTATCTCTATTAACAACAATATATGTAGGTAATAAAATGTCGTTCGCAAAGTTTTACATGACCTTAATTACCTCAGTATGTTGTTTTGTCCGTTTTGGATGAATATAGGTACAAAGATATTTATGCGTTTCATATATTCTTGTCATCATATTTTCATTTTGCCGAATTTCGTCAAACATCTTCCTTCCTTCGATACGTCATCAAACTATACTTATATTCGTAGCTTTGTTCTGTAATGTTTAGAAAATGCGTTAAATATTATCAACCATTTTGCATTCACTTCTCATCGCTATAGATAATTGCCTACAACCTAGCTGCGCATACATGCCTAATAAGAATTCTAATTTCTCTAGCTTCGCTTGATTTGTACATCTCGTCACAAGTTCACAACTGACGTCTTCCGCAAGCATTTGCGCCTGCGCTGCTTTTCAGGAAAATATATTATACTTGGATATTCTGACACTCCATCGAACACTTATATCACCTATATTTTGAGGATAAGCTACCTCAAGTCGTATCCAAATTTAAATTTAAATTAGGACGGCCAGAGGCGCAGAGAGGAGCTCTGTCACCAAGTAAACATGTATAAATAATGCTTTTAGCATCTCGCTGCGCTCGCGCCGCCGCGTCTCCTCCACTCGGCAAATTAATGTTGCTCTTTAAGAGGATTGCATGGCGGCGTCTGCGCATAAGAGCTCACGTTACAAATCCGCAGCTCTCACACCAGGCGTAGTACACGCTTTTTCAATCCTGGGAATGAGAAGATACTTCTTGAGGTACTAGGTTCCGCTCCTGGACCACTTTCTTTGTGAATCAATTCTTGACAATAGTTAAATTAGTTTTGAAGGAGAACCAATATTGCTCCTATTCCAAATAATTTGTCAATCCCAAAATTCAAACTACACACAGAAAAATGCTCTCAGTGAATATCTATTGAAAAATAAGAGACATTACATGCATAGGCAAATTAATGAAAAGTTGAATTTGTTGTTCGGGAAGCTCACAAATAGCTCATAACATAATAATAATTAAAACGTTATATTCTAAGAAGCTTTATCGTAACGAGATAATTTAATGATTTTGTAACTCATTCGTCAATGTACCTACTGCTTTATTATATTTGCAGTATAGGTGCTTATCTCGTTAGTATCATGTAGGTAAACCTACTAATTGTAAATTTTCCGGTAAGTATATACCTACGACACAGTGCCTAATCTTTATTTGTCTGCATGTATCTAAATTGCGATACCTTGAATGTTTTAGTACGAGTTTTTCGTTTGCGATAATCGTCACTGATCAATAAAATATATTGTAGTATGCGAGGACTCGGCGACCTTCGGCCGTGGTCGTGCGGGTGGCGTCCCGACCGGCGCTTGCGGCGCTCACGTACTTGTACTCCGGCGTCGCTTGCAAATACAGTTTTAGTGTACATTTTGTACTAGTACCTACACATAACGATTTCTTATGTTCTGTCTAGTATTTAGTAGTTTCCAACCTACAAAATAGCACTCAGTAGTTAGTTAATATGGAAAAGTGTTAAACGACAAACGAAGCGCCTGATAAAAGTGTGTGGTACTTGCGAAATCTAGTATTATGTCGAGCATCCGGTGGAAAAACACCTTAATGTTTTGTTTTATGACAGGTCGGTATGTTTTTAATACCTGTGCAGCGTTTCTGAGGGTTTAAATGTGAATACCTCTCTGACATAAATGCTGGCGCCAATAATATGGCATACCGGATCTGGTGTTTGGGTCTGTCTGCCTGTTATGATCCTGCTATGCATAGTATGCATACTCACATAGCATAAATTAGGATTAAGTCTTAACCCAGAACGGATTAATGTAATATCATGTTCTTTATTGACATCTTACGAGTTTATCATTCATTTGATTAATAAAAAACAGGTCGTTTATTAATTTTCTGTATCTGCGTCGTGTGATGAGCAAGTCAACGAGGTAACGTTTTGAATGTAACGCAATTTTATAGAACATATCGAAGTGAGGTAGGCAGACGGTTGGGAGCACGGGCGTCTGCAAGGCTGACAGCGTCGCCGCGTTGAATGGCTTACCATTTCAGCAGCGTTGCCGCTGTTCTATTATTATATATACCCGCTGCTGCATCTGTCCCGCGATGTTATGAAGTGTGTTATGGCGTGGTTCAGGAGTTGCGTCACGCGGCAGCCGAGCCGCCGAACGGAGAACATAAACAATGAACCACTACGCGTCGCGTCCCCCGTCCGTATAGTAAACGTATCACGCCATATTGTACACTTTATTAACGCGAAGTTGGCATCTCAGCTCACCCATTAATCTCCACATAATTAAATGATCAAGTGAATTTATATTTAGCCCAGGAAACGGGGCCGTGCCCACGCTCGTCGCGCCGCGATCCGTCGCGCCCTATCAAACCACGCTGAAAAACCTCGTGAAAAGTCAACAGTCGCCGGGAGCGGCGCGCGCGCCGGTGACACCGCGGATGCTGGGTGTGCGTGTATATGCGAGGCCGCCGGCGCGTGCTCCCAATGTTCACATCCAAATATTGTTTTTATTGGAGTTCATCGTCTTGTCTGGAAATTGGGGATTATCTAAATGCGTTGTGTACACAACATGTCACCATGTGGCATCGTTACGTTCTTAACTTTAATTTAAAAGCCCAAGTACTGTATTAAAGTTTGTAATTTAATGATCTTTGAATATGTTATATCAACTAACAGTATAATTATGAATCTTATTATTATTTTATGAGTTTGAATTATTTTCAAGACATTGCTTTATTTTAAAGACATTACTAAAAAAACATCATTGTACTTCCAACCTAAGTATATGTAAATATGGTTGTAGTGGTTTGTTCTTGTGTTGTGTCTACCAAATCGAATTCAGCGTGAAACATTTACACTAATTGAGTATCTTGACTCTGAAGTTTCAGAAGCCAGACGACATTCTACGTATATTTTTTTATATTTGGTTGCTAATTGAATTGGATTTTAAGTAAAAGGGCTTGATGAGAGCAAAATTTATAATCGAGCCCAATTAACGCAAGAATTTTAATGTAAAATATAGTGAAATAAAATTGCCGAAAGACTAGTATTTTACAACTTGCTTTAGCTTAAAAAGTTACTTCTCCTTTTAATGAAACGGATTACGCATTAAAAACACAAATAACATTAACATAGAAGTAAAGCTTGTTAATAATAGGCTATCTCCTCCATATGCGATGCGCGCAAGTGTCCATGCGACGCTAACTTGCGACCACATTACTGCGTTTACATATAATTATAATTTATATTATGTAGATAAATAATGTTTTATGCCTATGAAAGGTTCTCACATATATGTATAAATCACGTGCTATGAATAAAACGGGAAACTATGATTTGCAGGCTAGCAATAATGTTGTAAATCAGAAAGGCACACTACTATGCTTGATAATAAAGGGCTGCAACTCTCCCACTCTCCTCCAACCACGCGGCCAGCGACCCCGTCGCCATTAAATTTGCATTCTTGCCGTCTAATTGATAACTTTGTTAGCAGATACAATTAAAATAGATTGGTGGGCGTCACACTAGAGGTGTGCATAGTAATTTAGACGACGTATCATCCCTTCTATTTCAATCCTTAGATCTTAATTGGATCACACTAGAACAGCTCAACTGTTGCGAGACTTATACGGGCAGGCTTGAAGGAGGATATGGAGGCATCATTTAATAACAGTTAGCGAGTAGTTGGTTATTGCTAGAGGTAACGAGTCTCCGTCTCAAGTTGATGTAGGACGATTTTGTGTCGTAGGTCGCGGCCGGCCGCTCGCCGGCGTGAAGCGGCGCGCCAGACAAACCGACTTAATTAATACCTACCCAATACGCTATCGTAATTGCTTCTCATTTGAACCTGTTCAATTGTGCAAAATTATCATTGAGATGACCTTGTCCTTTCGTTATTGCCCGTCCCGTCATTTTAATAGGAATGTTTCATCGCTAGTATTCAGACTGAACTATTTACAATGACAGGTAGATTAATTTTTTATCTGGACGAGGAAAGAATGCAACGCGCTAAATCGGTGGCTGGACGGCGTCGCGACACTACATGTTCGCGAAATTTTTTTAAGTATTTTTTTATGAGGTGCAACCGTACGATACGCTCACTACCGAGGCATTCGTACAATAATAAATTATACGAGATATTTTTGTTAGGAAGTTGGCTCCCATCCACTGTTTTCTCCTGGATGCTATCATGTCAATAACAAGCTTCGGGGTGCAAATATTCAATAACAACGTAATACGAAGGGGAGTTACCTTTAAAGCAGTTTCCAAGTTAAAGTCAGTGCCTATTCAATAAGGCTCGTGAAGCTGTCTTAAGAGCCGATATCTTGTAACACTTAAACTGTCTACACCTCGTAAAACTGTCTCAATATAAGTCATCCGAAAATTATAAGAGTATAAAGATCACGTCGGCGGTCAACAAAAACGCTCGATAAGGAAGTAGAATGATTTATTTGATTTTTATGGTTCCTACTAATTGGTTCGACAATGTATATGGCCTTAACATCGCCTTCTTGCATTTTAATTAAGAAATACTGGAAATAAACAAATGTATATGTTGAATTATGGACATTTAGAACGAGAAGAACCAGTCGCAATTGCGACAAGGAGGCGCCGGCGCGCTCAATGAAGCCCACGATAATAACAACCGGCAACGGCAAGTGGCTGCGCGTATCCTCTGCCGGGGTTCCGCATACGAGGCAACATAGTTCTATGACTTTCTGACCTCCTGATATGCAAAATACGAAATTGCATGTTGTAATTTTTTATTTGCACTTTTTTTAATTCGAGGTTAAAATACTTTTATTACAAAAATGTAAGCTACTTTTATTTCAATAAGGTAAGCTTAAAACTATTAAACTGTAATATTGAGAGTTGTCCATAATTTCTTGGACATGCCGCTCTCGTATTAATTACTCAGCACAGCCATAGAAATAAGTACTGCCAGGACAATGTTCGACTCATCTAAAGATGCATAAGTAAATAATAAGGATGTACGAGGGGCGGCTGAAAAGTAATCTACCTAACAATGAAACAAAAGACAGTCGTGGCTATTTTTTTTTATTTTTCTATATAGTCCCCTGCTAGTAAAATTCACTTATTAAATTTTTCAAATATTGAATTTAAACAATAAAAAAATCTTTCGGTTTGTCGTCAAAAAAGTCAGTAACCGCAGCCTTCATTTCGTCATCGGTCATAAACCTTCGTCCCCTGAGGTCTTTCTTGAGAAGTCAATGAGAAGTCAAGTCAATGGTTTCGAAGCCATTGTCTTTAATTGCTGGCTTCGTTGTGCGGGCGGTATGCACTGGTGCGTTATCGTGCAAAATCAGAATTCCTTTGCTTAGTTTACCTCGCCGTTTTTCTTTTATTGTCTCTCTTAGTTGATATAGTAAGTTTGAGTAATAATCAGCATTCATTGTAGTTTTCTTCGGTAAATAATCTATGAGCAAAATCTCTTCTGTGTCCCAAAAGATTGTAGCCATAAGTTTACCTGCCGATGGACAGACCTTGAATTTCCGAGGCGGCTT
This sequence comes from Clepsis dumicolana, assembly GCA_963691665.1. Lineage (NCBI taxonomy): Eukaryota > Metazoa > Arthropoda > Insecta > Lepidoptera > Tortricidae > Clepsis > Clepsis dumicolana. Next base: position 6,777,581 of record OY829513.1, read on the forward strand.
CTCATCCTTAAATTTCCACTGTAACGACTCTTGCTTACTTTCCGGGTCCCATTGTCGAATCCAAGTCTAATCACATGTTACAATTCTAGAAATTATTTCTTCCTCTTTCTCTCGACTCATGTCCAAAAAGTCTTCGCAACATTTGACACGCCTCTCCATGTCAAATGCAGTCAACATTCTGGGGACCCAACGTGCACTAACCTTGGACATGTTCAAATGCTCATGAATTATTTCATTGACTCGCTCTTTACTGACGCCCACATCTCTAGCTATCTCCCACTGCTTCACTCGTCGGTCCTCTAATATAATTTTTTTCACCCTGGCTACATTTTCATCGGTGACGGCCGAAACTGGTCTTCCGCTACGAGGATCATCTTCCAGGCTCTCACGACCTAACTTAAACTGCTTTGACCAAAACCTTATAACAAATTCGGAAGAACACGAACACGTAACATACGCTGTCTGATCTCCGAAGGCGTATTCCCTTCTTTAGTCAAAAACTTAATCACCGCACGCTGCTCGATTTTATCCATTTTCACTTTTTCTACCGACATGTTTGAAACAATTGTAGGAGACAAATAAACGTGATGCAATAAACAAATGAATGTAATACATTTTGAAAATAGAATAACAAACGAATATAAATCCATACCAGCCAGCATTATTTTTGTATATATTTCTGACCAAGGAGATTACTTATCAGCCGCCCCTCGTAATTAGTACAGGCTTTGCCTAGTTTGAGACTAAGTCAATTGGTGTCAATTGTCCCATGATATTTATCTATTTATTTTATTTGAAGACGGGACAAGTAATTATTATCTAAGAATACCTATAAAACAGTACCGTGACTGACTGACAGACAACGCATAGTTTAAACCACTGGACCTAGAAACTTGAAATTTGGCGAACATGTACTTTGAGTATCCTAGAGGTGCACTATGAAGGAATTTTTCGAAATTCCCACGGGATAGGGAACTAGCCCATTTTGAAATATAAATATAAAAGCCGCTGGACATACCTAAGCTAGTTGAGCGTAAGGGTATAAAGTAAGTAAGTAAGTAAACACTTTATTGTACAAAAAACAGGATAAAACACAAGTTACAACAATAACATTTGAGTACAAAGGCGGACTTATCCTTATAAAGACTATTACTCATAATTTGTTGCATTTAGTATGCTAGTAGTCTAGTTTAAAAAAACCGCAACTGATATTAGTGATGCTATAGGATTGAATTAGAGATATACAATTAAATATAGAACTTGGCCACCAATTTTATTTTTATTTAGACTTGTTTTTTTTTTAATATTCTGCTGGTACCTATAAGATAAGTACAGAAGCTATGTGAAAGGAGCAGGAAGGCGACGGCCGCCAGCCTTGCGATGCCGCTCCGCGAGGTTGCCCCGCCATGCACTGAACAACTACTAGTAAATTTTTTTGTGATTCATTATTACAGGCTTTTTTTGCTGACTGCAGTTGTATTGTCATCCAAACTGTACATGCATACCAAATTCCAAGTCAATCCGACCACTGGAACCTTTTGAGACCTTTTTGGTTCTATTTTCTAATCGTATCCCTCATTCATACTTATAATGAAACCTGTGCAAGTGTGTTGTTGTCAGGTCAGACTTTCTTCAAGGGAAAAAAAGTACCTAAGCATGCAACAGATTAGGAATATTTCAACTTAATTTACTGATATTTTTTACGTACCTATTTATACAAAATCTAAATTTGTATAGTCTTACTTATTTATCCAGCTATCTATTTTCTGCAAATCCCTTAATATAATATATTTAAAACTAATATCTTTGAGTTTATCTTTACACTCTCCGGTTATTTTTAAACACAGTGCAACCGATCGATTTTTAAGTGATCTGGACTTCTCATGATGTTAAATTAATAATGGTTTAATTAAACAATATTCAAACTAGCAATGAAATACCTAAGTTTACAACACTTGTTACTTATGTACATTTATCAACCCAGATATTAAAAACCTATTTTCAGACTAAACATTTACTACGAAGTCTTTATCCACGTGTAAGGAAATAAAAACTTGCTTAAGCAACTTATTAATAAAATAACACATTAATTATGGATGTGTCAAAGTATTAAGTCGCGGTGTAAATTACATGTCATTTATTTTTAATCTAGGTGACAATTTCGGACACTTTAAAGTCTTCAAGGCTGGAGTGAATAAAAATTGGAATTCTTACGCACTTATTATGATGAGACATTATAGGAGATAATGGCTGGAAAATTTTCAACATTTTTTTTAGAATTAATTTAAGTTGGCACTAAAAGCACGTTTTCTTGATTAGGCTATGACAATTCCGTGTCTGAAATTAAATGGTATATTCTAGTTAGGTATTAACTTATTATTATTAGGTACAAGATATTAGGAAGCACCGAAGCAGTTGCTAATTGCACTAGTGATTAGATTAAGCGATTACTTTAGTTCTTCGCGGAAGGCGAGACAACACAAAGTCAATAGTTATGATTCAGAGATAGGGGAAAGCGGGATCAAACCAGGTCGTTAAGGTACATACCTATTCAATAAAATAAATATTTCAAGAAAAATATTGCTGTTTGTTTGTTCAACGAGATTCATTCATTATTCTAAGTTAAACAAACAAAAGACCAATTAAACAAATTTATGTTGTTGCCCTACGCCTGGTCCAAAACCGGGTATACCCGACTTTGCCCCTTATGATATGAGCGGAACTCGAACTCGTCAAGATCTTATTATGGTTCCAACAAGTATATACCTACCTAACAGCCTTCGTGATCTCAATTTTACACCCAAGCATCGCTTTAACAGTTGAAAAGAATGACACTGGCAGTTGTGCAAAACCGGGTACCACCCGGTATTATTTCGCACGGTTGTATCCCAAGCGATAACGAAGCATCGAGAATTAAATGAATTAACTAACATCAAAACATGACGCAATCAAAATCTATGTACTTACCAAATGTTTGTTTAACCTTAATATGCACTTAATCTTAAATGATAAATAAATTTCTACTTACCTTAAAGTACAAAAAATTGGCATACTTTTATGGCTGCAGTGTGCAAAGCGCGCATAAATATTTGGAACTTGCTAAGAAACTATGTTCCCATTGTTCCCACATCCCGATAATACTCCCCTGATTGTCATAATATTAATTTTAGTATGTTATGAATTAATAATAAAAGCTCACACTGCTGAAACAGGTGTAAGAAGTTTAAGAGTCCCTTGTCTGACTCGATCGGACAGTTTTGCTCCCGCATAACTTCTATTTAAAGTAACAAGTATCTCTGATAGGAAGAGTACCTGCTATAGGCTCTAATCACCCCGTACCGTTTCGATTCCAGAGATATTGTGGGTGTCCATGTGCAAAAGAATGATTAACTAAGGTCACGGTCATATGACACGCAGCAAAATAAAAGTGTTCAAAACGAATGTGTCAAGACATGTTTCGTTTTGTCACGTGCAAACACCAAAAACAGGTGGTCTGTTTCTATTATACCTACATAATTTGTGTCAGTCGATGATTAAGTATAATTTTATTTATGTAGTAGTTAATTATACCTATCTTGAAATCGGAGATGTATCGTTACGTCCAGGTGCGAGTTGTCTTATGAAAATTAATGAAACGCCGCAGACCGCTCGTCGTCATTCATAACAAGTATTTGTTCTCGTAAAAAATTCACTCAATAAGCAGACAAAATAGATGTTGAAGCTGGTAGCAGTGCAGTATGCCGGGTTTACACGAGCTGAGTTTTTGTCATGCCAATACTTAGGTATTATCTGGGGTGTTTTTGACATATTGACATATTGACAACCGACTTGAAATTTCGACGCTGATATAGCCATGAATAAATTTGGAGTATACGTATACGACAATACATGCAAATAGACCAGTGGCAAGTAGCCGTTTACACTTTGATGTTAGAGAATAGTACCTATTAGTGAAAAAAAAGTTTAGAGTTGTCTGGGATCTACCGTGTAAAGTAGGTACAAATTACACAAAACCAGTGCCAACTTTAAGGCATCCTTTCTAAAAACATTAAAAATAAGAACAACTTACTAATTATTCGATAAATTGACTTTCAGCGACTCTTCTTTTGATTCGTGTTTTATCAAACAATAAAATTAAATTCAAATACAAAATTTTATTCAGCAAATAGGTAGTTGAATGCTCTTTTACACGTCATTTTTTTTGAGTCTACCAGCGCTTTCGGAAAGACCATGATTGCCAAGAAGAATGCGCCGCAAGAAACTTGGCACAAAATATTTTTTTCTAAAAACAAGTTACATTAGCTCTTACAATACGTAACCACAGATAAATTACACAAAGAAACCTCACTCTGTCATTAAAAAATTAAGAGAAAAAAAAAACCGTATTTTAGAAACTCCGTAACGAACACTTTACCGTATTATAAAAAAGCAACGTTCCTTATAAAAAAACCATTTCACTGAATACCTACTTAATTAATTCAGGTCCCCAGTTCTGATGTCTTCGGAATAATCAAACCTGTAAAAATACATTAATTGTGACGTGGTTGGATCTGCGGTTGCCCTGGTAGCCTATAATAACTTCACTGTCATGTAAAACATTGGTTTAAGCACACGAATAAATTGGTAATCGTGATTAGGTATGGAAAATAAACGTAAGCGTACCCAGTTGAGGAGACAGTTTTTAGTTCTTGCGGACAAAATCGAAAAAGCCATTGAAGGCGACGATGAAACTGCCTCCGGAATGTTCGAGTTGCTATCGGAAACGGCTTCGGAGCTTTTTAAAATTTAAGTCGTAGTACGAGACCAGTGGTGTGCGGCCGAGGATTTCGACGAAGCTTCATTTGAAGCAGACCAGGATAAATCCTTTTTGTACAAAACACGTTGGTACAAGGTCAAATCGTTGTTCTCTAAGAACCTACCACACACGAACAGTGCAGCCTCATTATTATCTGCTGAATCGAGTCAGAAGTCTAACACAGGCAAGCCGCGTCTGCTTACATTTCCAAAGTTGGAGTTGAGCAAATTTGACGGCAACGTTAAGTCATGGCTACAGTTCTGGGGACAGTTTAAGAAGATACACGAAGACGCTAACATCGACTCTTGCGATAAGTTCCAGTACCTTCTCCAGTCCATGACCTCGAACAGCGCCGCGCGACAGCTCGTCGAAAGTTACCCACCTTGTGCAGAACACTACGGTAAAGCAGTCGAAGCTTTAAAGACAAGATTCGCGCGAGATGACGTCCTCATAGAGACGTACATCAGAGGATTGTTTTCCTTGATGCAACGCAAAGAAGCGACAAGAGATTTGACTGCGCTTTATGATAATTCAGACGCATCTGCAAGCACTTGAAACACTCGGCGTGACTAGTGATAAGTACGCATCAATGCTATTCCCCATGATAGAGTCAGTTCTACCGGAGGAAGTACTTCGTGCCTGGCATCGAAGCGAACCGGACACCAGAAACCTGTCCAAATTAATGCTGTTCTTGAGACAAGAGGTAGAGTCGGAAGAAAGGATACGGTTAGAAAGGCGAAAAGTACCCAGCCGAACCTAAGCCACCCACCGTCTGCTTCGTAACGCAATCTAACCAAGGAAAGGACAGTTTAAAAAGAAACGGTTCTCTATGCGTGTGGTGCGACAAAGAAAATCATTCTGCAGTGGAGTGTCACAAGGCAGCCAAAATGACGTTTCGAGATCGTCTGGAATTCATAAAAACGAAAAAAGCTTGCTTAATTTGTTTGAAAAGCAATCATGTTGCTAAAAAATGCAAAAGCTTTCCCAGATGTCTATTCTGGCAAAAAAGGCATTTTACAATAATGTGCACAGAAATGGCGGCAAAAAATACCAACAAGCAAGAGCAGACTAACAATTTGTCATGTCAGAACACAAAATCTGCGTCAACAACTTTATTACAAACGGTAATAGTGAAGATTGTACACGACAAGAAAGAGACAGCCGTACGAGCACTTATTGATAGCGGTGCCCAACGTTCGTATATCAAAAAATAATTGGTAGAAAAACTTGGACTACAACCTACAACAAAGGAAGTTCTAACACAGAGTTTGTTTGGCGAATTCGAAATAAAGAAAAAAAACCTGTGACGTTTTTGACATATCAGTCAACGATTTGGATAACAAATTTTCTATGAATTTACGTGTTTTAGAACAAGATATTATTTGTAGTTTTTTACCTAAGTTAAGATCGAATGTTATATTAGGGCAATTGCATCAACGCGGCATCGTATTACACGACTCTACTGACGCTCCTGACGATGTAAGTTTGTTGATTGGTGCTGACTTCTCTGGTTCACTTTTTACGGTAATTTATACATTTAGAAAACAATTTGACTGCTATAAAGACGACATTGGGTTGGACTATTCAGGGTCCCATAACAGGGGTTCATAGTTCCATGACAAACGCGATAACGACCCTTCAATGTCTAACAAAAATTGATCTTTCAGATTTGTGGACTTTGGAAGCTCTAGGCATTAAGGATCCTGCGGAACAAGCGACGAAGTCGACTCGTAACATGGAGATCCTTAGGGCTTTTGAGGAAAACGTCAAGATCAATGAAGAAGGTCGGTATGAAGTGTGTTTGCCGTGGCGAGACGTCCCGCGTCCACAAACTAACTACGATCTCGCTAAGAAGCGATTCGAGTCTACCATGGGCCGCCTCAAACAACTAGGTAAGATCGACGATTACGATAAAGTATTCCGTGAGTGGTTACAGCTAAATATTATAGAAGTAGCACCTGATCAGTCCATCCAAGGCCATTATATGGCACATCACCCGGTCATAAAAGAGTCTAGTTTGACTACCAAGGTGCGTCCGGTTTTTGACGCGTCGGCTAAGGATAGGAACGGAATTTCTCTCAATTCATGCTTAGAAAAAGGTGTGAATCTACTCGAGCAGATTCCTAATCTTCTAATAATTTTCAGGTAGAACAAAATTGGAGTGACGGCTGACATAGCGAAAGCGTTTCTTCAAATTTCGATTGTCCCTCAGGATCGCGATTATCTGCGCTTCTTATGGTGGTCCACTAATGACGAAGGAAACAGAGAGATGCTCACTTATCCTCAAAGACGAGTCGTATTTGGAGTGACATCGAGCCCGTTTCATCTGGTGGCTACAATCAATCATCATTTGGACAACTGTGCGGATAACTTAAAGGAGACAGCAATCAAAAAAAAAAATCAAAATATTTTATTTGGTATCATGCTAAGGGTTACAATATGTATGTCCGGTCCCTCCTGGTAAGTATGACAAATACTTGAAGCAATGAAATTGAAGAATTCGTATTACGTGGATAACTGCGTCACTAGCCTGGAATCGGAGGAAGAATTGGAAAAGTTCGTTAGCGAATCGAGGGAAGTAATGCTCAAGGGTATGTTCGATCTTCGAGGTTGGATTTCGAGTCCTATAATAATAATGTAAAAAATACCTCAATATTTGTGGTAATATGGAATGACAAAAATGATACTCTGCAATGTAACGTTGATTTCAAGAATATAAGCGAGAAGCTAACGAAACGGACGTTATTATCGATAGCTCAGAGGGTTTTCGATCCCATCGGTTTTATCTGCCCGATTACGATCGTTCCGAAGATGATACTGCAAAAGTCTTGGTGTAGAAAACTTACCTGGGACGAAGAATTACCCGAAGAACTAGCTAAAGAATTCAGAAAGTGGCTAGAACAAGCTGACCTAATAAATTATTGCGTAATTCCCAGACGCCTTTCACGTGCTTCCATAAAAGAGTGTGAGACCTCTTTGCACGTGTTTTGTGACGCAAGCAAGGAAGCTTACGCAGCCTGCATTTATCTCCGAACTCAACTCGGTGAGCAAGTCAACTTAAGTCTTGTCCTAGCTAAAGCGAGAGTAACGCTGGTGAAGCAAATTACCATTCCGAGACAAGAGTTGATTGCGGCTACGCTTGCTAGTAGACTGTCAGTTACTGCAATCGAATCACTAGCGATAGCGAACTGCGCCGTATATTATTGGTCGGACTCTAGCGTTGTGCTAACATGGATCAAATGCGATGGACCGTGGAGCGTGTTCGTAAGCAATCGGGTCAAGGAAATCAAAACCGTAACCTCTGCTTCGGCTTGGAGGCATGTACCTGGTCATTTGAATCCCGCAGACTTACCCTCCAGAGGTGTGAACCCTAAAGCTTTAGTACTACCTAAGGAACGTATGGAGGCTAGCGTGGCGTTTCAATTTTCAGGCGTGGATCTGGCGGGTCCTTTAATACTTTGTTCCGGGAGCAAAGCATGGATAGTACTGTTTACGTGTGCCACGTACCGTGCGGTACACCTAGAAGTGGTAGAGGCTCTATCTACGGGTGATTTTTTGATGGCCTTGAGACGTTTTGTTGCATGGCGAGGCAGAATAGAACACTTATTAAGCGATAATGCCACTAACTTCCAAGGACTTGACAATGCATTTGGAACCTTGGATTGGGTTGAGATCCAACGATTCGCTTCAATATCTAGAATGAAATGGAACTTCCTGCCTCCGGCAACTCCGTGGTGGGGATGATTCTATGAGCGGCTTATTGGCTTTCTGAAGCAAATCCTGCGCAGGATTTTAGGAAGGGCTTCGCTTACACTAGTGGAGCTACAGACAGTACTCTGTGACTGCGAGTCAGTCATAAACAGCAGGCCCCTCACGTACGTGGGCAACCAGAAGGAGTTGCAGCCATTGACACCTACAATGTTCACCCAGGCATTGCCGTCTCAACTTGTAGCAGATCTGGATGAAATCGATGGCGAGATTTTAAACATGAGACATCGATATTGCCAAAATCTACGGCAGAGAAGATCTACGGAAGAGGTTCAGAGACGAATACATCAGCACTCTGATACAGAGGAGCGACCGAGTGAGACCGGTTCCACTCAGGGTGGGTGACATAGTCTTAATGGAGACTGATAACAAGCGGGTGACGTGGCCACTGGCTGTCATCGAAGACTTGCTGCCTGGTGCCGACGGCGTCGTACGAGTGGCGCAGGTGCGGACAGCAGCTGGGAGTCGCATCAGGCCAGTACAACAACTTTTCCCATTAGAATTACGTGACGGACACTTGACTGAAGACACGACTCGAACGGTGACCGACTTTAACGACTCTACTGACGTCCCCGACGCGCGACCGAAACGAGCTAGGAAATTGCCACAACACCTTTTCGATTATGACCTAAATTACTAAGGGTAGCCTCCCGGCTTTCCTCGCCCCGGAGTGTGACGTGGTTGGATCTGCGGTTGCTCTGGTAGCCTATAATAACTTCACTGTCATGTAAAACATTGGTTTAAGCACACGAATAAATTGGTAATACGTTTAAAACCTTCTCTTTTAACATTAATAATGCAAATAAAAACTCATGTATACTTAGAAACCGTATCGTAACTAACTGACAGACAAGCCACTGCCTAAGACTTGAAATTTTCACACATAAGGTTTACTTCGAAACTACAGAGAGATTCAATCATAGTGAAATAAACTTTATATTACTATAGTTAAAAAAATAGCACAATATTTTATTTTGCCACGGGAATAGGCCAAGTTTTATATCTCATTCGTGTCGTCAATGTTATGGATGTTTGTCATCATCAGAGCCATTATGCGCAACTTGTCAGAGTGCAGTCCTTATAAAGACAGCTCAAAAACACTTAACAATTCAGTTATCGCTCGATTCATCTTCGTTCTTATGATATTTATTTTATTTCGACAATTAACAAGGTCCAAAGCGAACATGCTATACTTGATGGTTTTTCTATAATGTTTGAATTAAAAATAACGAGCTAGGCAGGAATAATATAAGTGCAGAAATAACTTTCAATTATAAGAACCAATAAAATAAGAGAGCGAAGGATATGGGTATTCTTGGCGCATTCTTGGTCATGACGACTCAATTGAGCGTGCATCCCAATCATGATCACCAACTAAAAACTATAAAAAATTACGCGTTACAATACAAAATTACAGCTACATTAAGAGCACGTAAAACTAAAAATAAGGTAGTCTACAAACAAATGATCCGCGTTTCCCGCGTAGCCTGAAAATAACGAAAATGGACCAAATTTCGCGTGTGAATGTGACCCATTCGTAATAAACCGCGTAAGGTCAAAGTTACCTTCGGAGCGTGTGATTAAATCGATGCGCAACAATAATTATTAGCGGCGATACACCTGTTGCCGACACCCGATACCTCGCTGGTTTACATAATCCTTCGCCGCAGCCTGACGTCAACACCCGAGGGGAGAGGCTCGCGTGAGTTTGTATCGTGGCCTTCGAAAAAGCTATTCGATTTAAACAAATAGGATCATTATTGTGGTCTAAATATAATCTTTAAGCGTCATTTTCCGTGCCCCGTCATCTAGTTGTGATTATTGATCGAAGCTATAGCAAAGAAATGATGGGTGTCAAGTTCAAAAGCAAAATATTTCTCTAGATAACGTGAAACCGGTCAATTACAGTTAAAAGTTCCAGTTTAGGAGAGTTGCAGTTTAGTGTGTAAGTAAAAATGCGATAGGCACTATTTACCTAATAGAATTAGAACAGTTAATTAACATTGACACGTTAGGCATACTTAATGTTATTTATTAATGTTTGTCACGCATTTCGTACAAGTTTTATAGTACGAACTAAAACATCTTATACGTATTAGTCACTACTACAAAGCGATGAAAACGTGTAATAGAAACGATAAAATGATGAGGTCGTATGAACTATCTTTTTTCCACTTGATCGATACTTACAGTCTGTGAGCGCTTAGAGAGGATTCGGGTTCGGGTGAATTAGTATTTTCATCTCTTTCTTTGACATAAAACGTAAGATTTCTTTGACTTTGCTGAGAATATTTCTAAAACCCCAATCTTATTCTAACTGCTTACAAATTGTACTTGAATTCGTTATCAGTTGAAGAATTAGAGCGACAGGTATCAGTCTAATTTGAATATTAGATTAAAAGACAAGCCCTGAGAGTTGCCCGCGCGCGGATCTCGCCCACTCGCAGTCCAGCGCGGTGTAACTAGTCTGCGCATCGAGCGACTGTCAAAATATCCTGCTTAAGGCTAATTCGCGGTGAACAATTTATGCGCAGCCCACGCGCTGAAATATGGCGCACGCCTCTTTCAACCCTTTTGCGAAGAATACTTTATTGAAACGATTTGCTCGCTCCAATGAACAACCATATGCCGGCTTGACATGAAGCTCATTGTGCTCTATGACACATGGCAAGCGCTACTGCCGCTGGACGGCCATGTTTCATAAATTATTATACATACATAAGTACACATAGTTTGTGCACTAACATAAAATGTGCCATTAGGTGTGATCAGATCGGCATGAGCTGTACCTGTGAATTGAAAACAAATAGTGTGTTATGTATCTAAGACATTCTCCATGAGCTGCGCATACGACGAGCGTCGCCAATCCTTCATTTCCCCGGCGGAGTGCTTCAGACTCTGGCGCCTCGCCAACAGTTCCGAGAACACGGGAGAAGGTTACGCGACGTCTCGCCTCTTTATATGCCTAAATCTTTCACATGTTTACACAGACGAATCTAGCTGTCTTATGGGGACAATTTTTTTTAAAGAATGTTCTCATTTTATGTACACAGTTACGACCATCCAACGCGCATGCGAAGTCGTTAAAATTATATACCTAGACTACATGAGTTCACAGTAGATTTATAGCCTGAGTTATATGGGAGTTTGTCGTGATAGCGGAAACCGTGGGAGAACTGTAGATCTGACCTAGCCCTTTATGGGATCCTTAAACCGTGCGCGCGCGCCGCATGCCAGCGCCGATTGGGCGGGAGGGGCGACACTCGTACTTTCTTGGCACTACACTCTCATTATACTAATAAAATAATTTATTAGATAACACCGGCACTATTTGAAATTAAACACAAATCGAATAAAATTTATTTCTGCGTGAAGTTGCTCGTGAAAATAAACTCTGCATTTTTGCATTTCACAAAGGAAGTCGAGGACATATGGAAGTCCATTGACTTGTTGAGTATAAATCCGCATATCCGAGGAAGTCTCTACGTTTTTAAAAATCGATGGCTTGTAGTAAGCGAGATAAAAATAAAGGACAAAATATGTTAATAGGGCGCTGCAGACGGGCGTCGGGCTTATTGCATCCTCTTCCTGGTCTATATCGCGGCGCCGCCACCCTCCATCCTCATTACACGCGCCCGACGCCCGTCGAACCGGATCATTGTTCACTTAATGGCAACACGACAAATCAATTCAAGAGGTTTACACACAATTAGCATGCGGGTGGGTGGTAGGGCCTTGCGCAAGTTCCGTCCTGATCAGCGCCACATCTTACTAGCTAACCCTGCCACGAAGCAGCAGTGCTTATGCTGTTGTGTTTCGGTGTGGAGAGAAAGATGGTCTGAAAAATTGCGGGCACAAAAAGCATTTTATCAACTTCTAGGTTGGCAAGGCAATCCCGCTAGTTTTACGGCGCAGTTGCATGACATACCATCAAGTCGCCATTATTTGCCGTGTCTTCTTTGTTATTGATATCTAAGCCGTTAAATTTTTTGCAAGTGTTCATTTCTAAGATAGTTTATGCAAGTCCTTTCTCGACTGAAACACTAGTTATCCTAGTTAAATTTCCTGGACTAATTGATGTATCAGTTAGTAAGAAAATACCTATTCTGAACAAAGTTTTTTTTATTATTATTATTCAAAAACCAAAACAAATTAATTTAAGCAGGGTTTACACAATAATGAGTCTCAGTGTTTAAAACAAACATGAAATATACATTAAGTGAGATCAATATGTTCTCACGCAACGTGTCGCTCGTTATCAGTGCACTCGCGGAGTGGGGTTAATTAAATAGTTACGAGAGATAGATAACAGTGACGCCTATTTATAGAGGACGGCACCTTATCGACTGAGCCATCTGATATCGAACGGCACCGAATCGTGCGCTGCCCGGCGCCGCGCAATTGACAACTCCATTCCAATTAAACTGGAAGGATGGTTTGATGCATTCCTTTAAACAGCTTGCTAAGTGGGAGTCGGTTTTATGCATCGAAGGTTCTAACCTTATTATTATAATGTACCTATCTACTTACAAAAAAATATTTTTTTGTTGTGGAGGACACCTACATATCTGTAAAGATAAAATAACTCATAATTATTATGTGAACATTTCAAATTGTGACCTTTAAAATATAGTAGGTAGTCAACAAAAAACCCTTATAGTTTCGCCACGTCCGTCCGTCCGTCTGTCGGTCCGCGGCTTAGCTCAGCTCTTGCTACTAGAATGCTGTAAATAATTAGGCATAGCGCATACAGATAAACTTAAAAAAAAAAGATTTATTTAGTGTTCCACACGCTCTTGGTCGGTTTTTTTAGGGGATCCGCTTACGCTTAGCAATATCCCACCTTTGACTAGGTACCTACGGAACCCTAAAAATATAAGGGTCGAAGCAAAATAACTTGAATATTCTTTAAGTGTTACATCATGGTCACATCTCATTCCAAAAATGGCAGGATGTCTTATATTTCTACACCTACAGAATACTGCGCGTTATAGTTAACATGAATACTATTATGAAGAATAATTGCAGAAGGATAAAAAAATATGTATAATGCACATATGCTGTAAATATTTATGATACTGAAACAAATCTAGGCTAACGAAACAAGCAAAACTCAAGCCCATTTTATAACCTAACAAGACTGTAATTAAACGTAACTAACTAAAACTACAGTAAGTAATACTTACAAATAGATTATTAATATGCTTGTTATTTATTTTCATCTGTTACACATTTTAGAATTAAGTAGAATCATAAAATACTTGTATCGTGATTAATAAAGTAGACACAACATTCGTGACAAAGTATTTACGTGGTAAATCGTGTTAAGACTGCGCCGCAAGTATTTTTAAGGCTGCGCAGGAGTAGTATGTAAATGCACCTTGTTAACGTCCACTCATCTTATACACTTAGTTTACAGTTATTTAATAATCATATCAACTTTTTGCATTAAAGCTAGTAAAGTAATATACGTAATATACCTCTTGTGAATGAGTTTGTGTCGTTTAATGAAAGTTATCAGGTGGCTTTGCATGGATAGGAAGATATTACTGTTTGCAAAGGTCTTTTTTCTCTCACTACCTCGGAAAGTTGTCTTTTATCCTTTAAAACAAGCGGGTAAAAACGCATTTTATCCACTGATGGGGAAAGTAATTTGACCTTGGAGTGGAGCGTGTTCATTTCATGTAGTTTTTGACAGATAACAAAACGTAAAACGCAATAATTCGTTCGATATTAATTATCATTAAATAAATAATAAATGGTTTGAAAATTTAATAAAAAATACCTAATTTAGCTTTATTTAATGATTTTAAGTTATGAACCTTAAAATTCTATAAGAAACATTCGTTTTATTTTTTAAAATATGTTGAATATAATTCTGAACGCACAAGTTGAGTCGATGCAATTTCAAAACGCATCGTCAAAATTGCCAACATTGTCAGCAAAAATTTTCTCACCGACTCCGACTTACGTATATACAACTTCCAGAGTTTTTTGTAAATATATATAGTAACAAAAAATATGATTGCAGTGATGAAGATTTATTTATTATGAGCTGTTTTTTTGCATGAAAAGTTTTATGTTACACACGGGTGCAAATAATGTATTTTACTTCTCGTGTGTTGAAACTCACGCTACGCTCAGTATTCTATTTTAGAACCGCTCGCTTCGCTCCTGTTTCAATTATAGAATCCTTTCGCTTGCTCGTGTTTCAATTCCACACTCGCGGGTAAAATACAACTTTGCACCCTTGTATAACAAATAACTATAATTTTTTGGCAGTTATGATAGTTTTATTTTTCATACTAAACGACGCCATTTTAAGAAGAAAACAAACCAATTGATTTCAAGGCTAAAAATACGTATTGTGCCGACTAGCTTCCGCTCACGGCTTCGCTTCGGAATCTCCCTAACCCTATCCCGTGGGAATTTTTGTAAAGATCCTTCCTTATCCCTTGTCTACGTCATCCTCTATACCAAATTTAAGCATTCTAGCTCAATTGCTGGCTGGGCGTGATGAGTCAATCAGTCGAAACACTTACATTACATAAATATATCGGTTTCATGAAAGCCTTTAAAAAAAATGCAGTTCAAGTCTGATTATACAAAACCGAATTTGAAAATAAAATAATGAAAACGCAATCTGTGTAGGACAAACACAGAAACTAAGAAAATCTAGGATTGGTTATGGAGTTTGCTGGGTTGATAATTATTGAACTTCATTTTGACGTAGAAAATGCCAGGGATCAAGCCTCATTATTAGTCTGTGGTAATATCGAACATAGAATGGGTTGTCTGGTCTACTAGGGAGAGAAGCAAATTACGAGTATGAAAATAAAGCGGCCATGCCGGTGATATTAAATATAGGTGTTATTATTATTAGTTACACAGGCCGCTCGAGCTTGTTTAGAAGTCGACTCCTTAACAGTCGAGCGAGGCACGACTTAACTCGATCTAAGATGCCCTTAAGGTGCAGTTGTCGCCCCTATTTTAGGCTGCATTGCCGTAAACGCGCGATTGTCTCTGTCTCGTGGTGTTATAATAAATCGTGTTTGTTACAGAATGCCAGTTCGGAAAGCAAGCGAAAGAGCTCGGCTCGACATGGTTCGCGGACCTCGGCCCGCCCTTCGGGGTTATGTACTGCATCAAATGTGAGTGTGTTTCGGTACGTATAAACAAAATATACTTATTTAATTTCGCTCATTGCAGTCAGTACTTTTGTCAATGTGTTTTTGCATACAGCGATAATCGTATTTTTTATTTGAACAGGTCCAAAAGAAACGCCGCGTTATGGCCAAAGTCCGCTGTCGCAACATTAAGAATGAGTGTCCGGAGCCGTCATGCGACACGCCCGTGCTGCTGCCGGGCCGCTGCTGCAAGACCTGCCCCGGCGACGTTAACCGTAAGTCCACTATTCACTGTCCTTCCCGAAGATTTATGCGTAGACCTTTAGGTACAACGCGATATAATTTATGGTGCGGAATAACAAAAGAGCATCGAGATAACAGTAGTCAGCAAAGCAATCTAGATGGTGAGTTGGACAGGATTAATGATGTACTAGCGCCAGCCGGATCGCGCGTTTCTAATTAGGCGGTATCCCGCGTCTGCTCGGGAGCGCACTGTTTGCTTTCACTAGACACTCTTAGTGATAATTTTATCGTAAACACGATAATGAAATTAGAGATAAGTGAGGTGATCGCTGCCAGCAGCTTCGCTCCCTTTGCGCGCAACGCGCCCGCGTGCTCGCTGTCGCGTTCCGCCCGGCATCCGGCACTGGGCCGTCTCTCGACCGGCGACGTAGACACTAAGTACACACTAGTGAGTAGGTACTCATGCCACTCGAAACAATGATGTCACTACCATTTCGAGCTAATTGCCTTATGTCACGATTTTTTCGTCTCGTCATTTGATATCGCGAGTTTCATGGGCGACAACGGTTCGTTACGATCAATTTCAATAATAATAACTAATGCGTGTTCAACTTCTGTAACGCTTGATCGGTTTACGATGCCTTCTAGACCTTTATTAATATTAGCGTAATGTATTGCCGTGTCGGTTACATTGGAAACGTATACCGCTGCCAACAGGTTAGTGACTCACGGGCCATCTGTCGCGAAAACTATCTACACATGTGGAAATCGAGTGAACGACATAATATACAAGTTTATGGACGTTTTGTAGGTATAATCTCTTTGATGACCGCCATTAATTTGCCATTTTCGGATGACCCGTCGCGCTTGTGAAACTCGACACTTCGTCAGCGACGGCCCATAAATACTGTAGTAGCGGAAACCTGTATTATTAATTTATTATGACTAATGTTTAGACCACAAGTTAAAAAGACAACTGGACGCAATACAGCGTAAAATCTAGAAAGGCGTTATTCTATTCGGATTAAATTGGCTTTTTCCGCATTCATCACTGTCGTTCATCAGTCCGTTAAGGAGGCGAAGTATTTTTTGCAGGATCGGCAATATTGCTGACTTTAAAGGGTAATTGTAGACCTTAAGAAAGTATGCGTACGCGCAGTGACAGGAGCCGGCGATGACAAATGACTGCGCGGCGCGGCGAGGCTCCCACGGCCAACTCATCACCGCTCGCTTATGCCTCTCGCATTAGGTATGTCCTCAGTGCCGTCTACTCAGTTCTTACGAGTCTAAGTCGTCTACTATCTATTTAGCGTATTTCAGGCTCTCTTTACCGAAGCGACCTTTGTCCACGATATATATCGAACCAATTCTCCCATGTTATCTAAATTTTAGCCAAGCGAACGTAACGCGTCTGCGTACGCATTAGTATACCTTACAGAAAGTGACGCAATCTTTATAATCTTTACACGACTATTATGTCGTCAAACCAATTCAAAGGCAATTAACGTACCGAAAACATTTCAGCATGCGAACTATGGTAGTGAAATATTTCCTACAAAGTGCTATGTTGGTCATTAGTGGGAAAGTAGTGTCATCGTCAACAGCGCGCGCGGTCACCGCTGCTGCCGACGCCGCGTCTGCCCCCGTCCAGCGAGTAGGACTATATAGAGAACATTACAATGGGATTACTCAGATGCACCGGGCGGTTGCAGAAATGGCACGCGCTGCTCCCCCCGGCCCCCGCCACCGTTGCAAATATAGCTGCTGCTTGTGGATATTCCGGGCGCGGCCGTCGACCCGAACGCCGTGACGCCGTCTACGCTCCTTTTTAGCGAACGCACTTCAAAACCGACGCATTTTTGCAAATTAGTATCAAAAATGGAATGCCAACCCACGAGTGTACTGTAATGCACTTACAGAGTGCGCGAGTACTCCTTGCCATCTCATAGGCTTTCAACGAAGATTACGGTCTACATAGAGCGTTTACAAGAAATAGTATCTCTAATTGTACACCGATTTGGTGATTACTATTATCTGTAATTCATGATAAATCCTTGATTCGGTATACCTATATCTTTATTTGTACGTTTAACGTTCTATAAATTAACTACATATGGCTAAATCCTAGCCAGCCGTGAAGTCTATATAGTGCTCGTAACTATAAAATGCATCGAATCTGATTCATCGGTTGCCTTTGTGAGAGAGCCACAGTTGACCGTCTGCCGGCCTGCTCGCAGTAATAACATAGTTTATCGAGCTTTTAATAAATCTCCAGTCCCGTCTTAAGACTGTAAAATTGATAATTTTTAATTGAATCCTGCCAGGTGTTGTTGTAATTAAACTGTAATTAATTTTTTATCCGCGTTCGGAACTCACTGATCAAAGTGCAACAAATAGGGTTCATTCTGGGACTTATTCACCGTCTCGCCGCTGGCGTTACTGCCCCTCTATTACGAAAATATTAGGTTACTTTCATGTCACATGTGCCTTCGTCAGATAATGACGGTTTTGTTTAATACATGGTTGACTTGATTTTGTCGTGTTATAGCGAAGGTTGACAAACTAGCGGTGATGGCGGTAAGGTGGTAGCCGACGGTAGGCTGGGGCATCTAGGCAGGAGTCAAGTCGGTGGGTGGGAGCGGCGCGACGTGCGGTGTTCGCGTTCACGGTTCATCGGGCATCGCATCGCCGACCAGTCGATCACGAGTGTATCTAATTCAGTGTGCCGCATGTGCCTCTGAGGAATTTGTTTTGTGCACGCCGATGCCGCGTACAATCGCAGTTTTATTTTCGTGAGATCAGTGTCTCTGCCGTTGCACCGCATTCCGCGCTGAATATTTTATTTGCACCTTTTTCGACGGCTCTGCGACGGTAAAAAAGAATAGTTCGCTTTGATGTCGAACCGTCTGATATTTTTACAGTAGATCTTTTTCAAACCTTCGGAGGAACGGTCGAATAAAGTACATCATTAATCGACAAAGCGAAGAAGATTGAATGGAGCGCGACGAGATTATTTTGCTCG
The DNA here is from genome assembly GCA_963691665.1 of Clepsis dumicolana. NCBI lineage: Eukaryota > Metazoa > Arthropoda > Insecta > Lepidoptera > Tortricidae > Clepsis > Clepsis dumicolana. Next base: position 6,796,536 of record OY829513.1, read on the forward strand.
AGTGGGAGCGACCGCGGAGGTGATGTTATCTTAAATGGTCTGCACGGGTGTATTTGTCGGCCGCAAGTGCGGTGATCGTTATTATTTTAATGTCGGCTAATGAAGCAGCGCTAGGTGAATGCGGTTAGCGGGCAAGTTTACGTGAGTAATAGTGGAGTGGTTTGCGGTGCGCAGCGTGACCGGCCGGCGCGGGCGCAGCGCCGGCCCTTTCTGATTTACCTCAAACATTAATCTTTTCATTAAACCGGGTCGGTGCGACGTATTTAAGTGACAATCGAATATCGAGCCATTATAATCCTGACGTATTTATGGGCCGAATCGTAAAGCAAATCCTAGGAGCATTGTTAAATAACAACTAAATGGAAAGTTGGCTCCAACTTCACTGGGCTTTATTGCTGTCTTGTTATGATTTAAGTAGGTACTGGAATAATGCGTTATAAAAGAATATTCGCATGTTGACTGACCTCGTAAGATTTCGGAATGTTTGTAGAAACAATGGGAATACGTAGTTGCGTAAATAGAGTAGGCACATACGTGATGTGCAAACAGGCGGCGCCGCGACGCGAGCGCGGCGGCGCCGGCGCCACCCGAGGACATCCGCGCTTCTTTACAGCTAGGCTTTTCATACACGTGTCTATAGCTATATTTAACGCAAGTAACGTGTTCCTCGGTGCTAATTCATGTTGAAAGTAGAAATATTATCAAATTGGACCCCTGAATAATATTTCAATGGCAATAGCGTAATCTGTGCAAGCTGTGGCTGTTAATCAGTAATCAGTCATTTATTTGCTCAAACATGGTGCAGAGAAGATGGTTTCACATTACATACGTTAACGGTTATTGATGGTCCTATTTTCCATGAAATCTTGTCTTGATGGTATAGTTTCCTATACTTAATAAACAATTACACTCCGATAGCCTATGATACCAGATATTGAATGTTGTGGATAAATTTGTTCATCATGATGTATTGTATAATATATTTAGAGATGGATAACAAGATATCCAAGTAGTAAATTTCTAATCCCCCGTCACGCATATTTCTACACTTCCTCGTCAGTTTATTTTGGCTTTACTCACAGAATTACTATTATGAAGATAAGTAGTCAGTAACAAGTTTTTTTTACTCCTATATTATAATCTGTCAATTAAATGGCAAAAAAGCATACAATAATAACTAATGCCATAAGCATGTTTCAAGTTCTATGCTCTATAGTCAAAATTCAGTAACGTACTAATCCATACTATAGTAGTTTATGCAACTGCTACATAATGAGGGTCGTTAAAACACGAGTGTGTTTTTATGAAACGAGGTGAAGCTGAGTTTCATAATAGGATCACACGAGTGTTTTAAGGCCTAATTATGTGGAGTTGCATACATTACTTTATCTACACACATATTATAAGTACCTACTTTAAGATGGGTTCAGAAGCCGAAGGCATATATCATACCCATATCTGTCATGAATTTGACTGTTTTTTTAATCATAGACAAACATACCGAGCTTACGTTTCGTAAACTATTTTTTTTTTGTTATTGTAAAAAAATATATCACATTATTATTTATACATGTCGGGCCGAACATGACTTATATACGTGAGTGATCAGTTTTATTTCACTATGATTGTAAATTACGTTGGTTTTAAAATTTGAAACATCGAATTCGATATCGAAAAGCCATTACGACATCGAATTCGATGTCGTAATGACTACTACTTTACTGCTGGGGTGGTGGTTGGGGGGCGCTGGCGTCGAAGTCGTTGTCGTGCTGCAATGCTGGTCATTTTCTACGGTTTCTGAACACATTATAGAGGACTTATTTTACTTAGGACTTAGATAAATTTAATCTAAGTTACTCTTAATGAGTAAAATAATAACATTTGAAAAAAGAATATATATAAGTTAAGAATATATATAAATATAAGTTCGATTCAGATATCGAGTCTTTTTAAACATGCATGTGCTCGTAATTGGTTGCTTAAACATGAGTAAGAACAGCTGTAAGCCAATCTTAAAAAAGGAGTATTTTTTTAAGCAAAATTCCGTAACTGAGAACACGCTAATATCCTAGTATCTCTGTGGTCTGTGGTAAATTGAAAAAAAATAAAACGAGTCAGCTGGCGAGTTTTACTGTTAATGCAAAAATTGTGATTAGTTATCGGATTTGTTTCGGTTAAATAGGTAAAAGAAATTCTAAATGTGTACTGCCGAAGAAATTATAATACCTAATGGCGCAGAGTGACGGAAAATATGCTGCCGGAAAATTTCATGAAATGGTGAAATGAAATAAGTTTTTTACGTCTTTTTCGGAAAGTATGTGCTTTAAAATATTTCTTATTTCTTCAATGAAGTCGTGGAAAAAGTAATGACTGTATGCAACGGTACATAACTGATCATTATACACTCGTGTGATTTATTATAAAAACTCGCCCTTCGGGCTCGTTTTATAAACGTACACACTTATATACCTTGGTTATGTTACAGTTGCATAAAATACTATTATTTGTTATGATGGAGTAGAGTAAGTATGTAATAATTTAGGTTAGGTAATCCACATAGTTTAGTTTGAAACGACTCTATAAAATTTGAAATATGATTCAGAATCCATGAGTGAATTTAACAATTTTCAGTGTTAAAACAATAATGGACGATCTTTTACATGAGGCCATCGCTATAAAGCGCTTTAAAGCATAACAACGTAAAGTTATAGGTACCTAGCCTAAAGTGAATGTATGAACTAAAATTGGGCTGTGACTTTGAAAGTCGCGAAATTTCATTAATTGCTTTGAAAAGAAAATATACCTATTGAAAGTCTACATAAAAGTCAATTTAAAATTCGAGTCCAACGACCCCAGTACGGGAAACCAGTGTGCAAGATTGAAATCAGGTACACATTTTCGCGTTTGATCGCGTACTTCTTCCCCTTAAATGAAATTCAAATTATACAACAAGTTGTATCTATTATTTACGTCAAATTTTATAGTTGTACTGATAATCTAATGGATGTTTTGTCCTGTTGTAAATACGCGACACTGGCGCCACGAATATGCGGGTTAATGTTTAGTTGGCGACACTGATTTTATTCCAACGCGATATCGCTGCATCTGAAATTACCCTACGTTGCAGTTTCATTTATCATTATCCGTATATTACTGGGTGCTTGTATGAAACTGTGTAGTTTAACGGCTGGTATTTATGCTTGTGTTTTGTTTGAAAGAATCTCCTGCTATGTCGGTTTCCAGATGCGGACCTCTTACTTACCTATTAGATAACTACCTACTTATATTTTCTGATGTTCTTCATTCGCAAGCAGCGATAATATCCAGAGCAGAAAAAGAGGCTAAAAGCCAGAAATGACATACGTGTAAATCTGCAAAAATTAGATTGCTAAAATATAAACGAAAAAATAAATACTTAAGAAAATTATGTGGCACCTGACACGGATTAACCTATATCTTGGTGCCAAAGTTTTATACAACATAATTTTACATCGGAGTTAGAATCAAATAAGAATAACTCGGGGTCAATGACATCTGTTCATTGATATCGCATCTATTTTAAAGTTTACATTACAACGTATACTTAGATAGAGCAGATAGTGAGTGAGTGAATAGAGAACAAAACGAAATATTGCGTAAAAGGTGTAAAAATATGACTTACCCATAAAAGTTTACAAATTAAATAAAAGAAAAAATTAATAGGCCAATATTACTATTAATCTTGTTTTGAGATAAAATATTTTTAGGCCACCTGAAACATCTCCGTGTAATATTAATGAGTCTGAGTTTTGTAATTCAGAAGAACTGAACGTTACTTTCACAAATATACCTACGAGTATGTTATGTATACCTACCTATAAGAACTCAGTCTTAGATGCAGTATGGTATGTCCTAGTGCCCGACACTGTCCCAATAGTTGGCACCTTCAATCTTAATATGTAGCAATAAAGGTGACAAGCAGGCCCCTATTTTACCAACTTTACAATTGTCAGTTTTCAATGACAATTCGCTGTCAACTGCTGGCCTTAAGAGCTTTTCATATTATTTTCAAAAAAATGTAGATCGAATTGTCATATAAAACTGACAATTGTAAAGATGGTGATATAGGGGCCAGGCAGGGTGTCAATTATTGAAAGCAACCTGACATAATTATACGTAGAAATGATTTGAATTAATGTAACTAGATGGTTGTTCAAGTTGCTATGCTAATAATTTATTTATACTTAGTTTTACTGTTCTCCGTGGTGTCTAAGTATGGATTAAATTTAGTGATTATCATAATAAAATAAACATATATAAGCCGACTTTCAACTCGAGCGCTTCCAAAGGAGAGACTGTACATAAATGACCCGTTTATTTAATTACCTTTCATATACCTACATAAAAAAAGGGATTTCAATGGCCGGTACTTTTGAAGTAACACCACTTTCTCGTAGTCGGTCTTTATTTGTCGAACGAGCCCCTTGAATTAGCTATTTAATTTTAGGGATACATTTGAAAAAAATCATCACCAGCCTTTTTTACGTCCCACTGCTGGGCACAGGCGTCCTCTCAGAATGAGAGGGCTTGGGTATAGTTCCCACTCGGGCCCAGTGCGGATTAGGAACTTCACACACATAATTGAATTGCTTCGCAGGAGTGTGCAGGTTTCCTCACTATGTTTTCCTTCACCGAAAAGCACACGATAGGTTACAATAATTTTGCACATAAATTCCGAAAAACTCAGAGGGCTTGAACTTTGAATTTGAACCCACGCTCCTCTGCTTGAGAGGCCATAGGCATTTAAAAAAATAATTCACTCGTAATGTGAAAGCGCACAAGGAGAGCCGACCCCAGGCCCCATTATACTATTACCTATTGTCAGTTGACCTCAATGACAATTCGATCTACATTTCTTTGCCAATATGAAGCGCGCTAAAACGAAAGCTCTTCTTTTCAGCAGTTGACACTGAATTGTCATTGCAAACTGACATTTGTAAAGTTGGTGAAATAGGGGTCCCGGGCCAGCCCCCCGACTACGAAGTGCAAAATTCGAACTTCGTATCGTGCCGTCCCTCTCATGCTAATATTATTTAATACGAGAGTGAGCGGAACGATACTATACGAACTTCGATTTTCGAATTTCGTAGTATGGGGGCAGATAGTGGGAAGGGGGCTGAGGCGGACTCACAATGTGATAAATGACTGTGAGGTATGATTTTTTCATTTAAATGATTTTGATACACATCATTATGCGCCTAGGTGGCAGCCGGCACGTATTACGCGCGTAAAAGGTCGCAGGCGAGACGCAAAGGCTATTTGGAAATTGGACTGGCGCCGGCGCAAGCCTGCGTTGACGCTTTCAGCCAATATAAAGCTGTGTTAACAGGTGTGATTTTTTTAGCAAATAAACAAACCGCCTGCAAATAAGAAATAAGCGTGCTAATAAAAAAAAAAACTACATCGCAGAAAAGTTCATAAACGACCGACAAACGGCTGACCAGATTTTGGTTAAACTGGCTAAGAACCATCGCAGTTAGGTATACTTAAACTTACTTAAATTTATTCTTAAATTAATTAATCTGTTCTTTATAAATTCGTTTCCACGCACCAATAACAAATCAAGTTCCTAAAGATTTAGATTTAATCAAGCAAAATACGAGGCTGAAGCATTTATCTTACTCAGAATACAAATGCATTGAATGCAATGAAACGAAACCCGTGTCGTGGTAAAAGAATAATGATTACCGAGGAATTGGTGGTCATTACCCAAGGACGTGACAATAGTGCAACGTCATAAACTGTAAGAATAACCGCGACGTGCAGTTTACGGCCCGCGCGTGCGCAGATTATGATCGAGCATTTGGCGCCATTTCCATGCGACTTCATTGTTCACAGAATCGTGGCGCCGGCCGTCACTCGTTCCTATGCAATTTTATGATCAGACGTTTGCATATGCCGTTTTCACTGAGTTCAGTGCGAACAGGCGCACCGCCATGAATAGCGTGTGACGTTTTCCAACATCTGTTTAGAATTTTAACATTTCACGAGCGTTCCTTTACGCGCGCGAAATGAATAATTCCTATTGTGGAATTTCATACGGCGCGAGCGTTCCCTCCCAGCGGAAACGCCGGAGAGTCGATAAACAGCGGGTTACTCAATCGAATTCTGATTTCACGGTGTAAGTGCATCTTTGGTAGGCGCTGAGTCATGTGCCATTTTTTTGAATTGGGTCATACAGAAATATACATGGACGTCGACGAACCTACTAAAATTGGATATTATTTTACGCCGGCTCGTTTTCTGGCATTTTCTCTGCACTACATCACAATTCCGCTTCAAATATTCCAGTACGAAAATCGTGTTTGAATTTGTAACATATCGTTGCAATAAAATGTGTCATCTCGCGTATGAGATAAGTATGGTAGTTGAACAGTCGCTGGCATGTGTGTTTATTGAACTATGTTAGTGCGAAATGGCGATGAGAGGAATGTAAACAGTGCGCAGCGCAGGCAGGAGTGATGCGCGCGCGTCGGCGCTGTATGGCTTTGCGCCGTCGACAGATTTATATCCAACACGCTTTAATATAGCCGTAATGATTGACTTGTAGATACGGTACTTCAAAATATAAATAATTATTTATTTCCGTGAACTAGAAATGGAATGTTTCGTTATAAAACTTCAAATAAACAGTGTATAACAGTTTGTGTAGATAGACAAAAACTTTATTCCACAACCATGACAATGATTAATACAGGCCGCTATTTCACCAACGTTACAAATGTCACTTTGCAATGACAATTCATTACCAATATGATGAATTTGACGACCGGATGGCCTAGTGGTTAGCGACCCTGACTATGAAGCTTGAGGTCCCGGGTTCGAATCCCGGTCGGGGCAGATGTTTGTATGATGAATACGAATGTTTGTTCTCGGGTCTTGGATGTTTAATATTTATATAAGTATGTATTTATCTATATAAGTATGTTTATCCGTTGTCTAGTACCCATAGTACAGGCTTTGCCTAGTTTGGGACTTGGTCAATTGGTGTCAATTTGTCCCATGATATTATTATTATTATTATTATTAATATGAAGCGCGCCAAAGCAGAAATTCTTCATGTCGGCAATTTGCATTGAATTGTAAACTGACGTTTGTAATACAGTGAAATAAATTGATCACTCACGTATGATAGCCGAGTATAGCCCGACATGTTTCGGACTAACCCGTAGTCCTTCCTCAGGTAGCACACGATACGCCGCTAGCGAAACGCTAACTGCGCGCCGCGGCTCTGCTCGCGCGGCTGCTACCCTATGTTTCTATGATTGAATCTCACGGTAGTTTCATGCTAAAACTGACATTTGTAACGTTGGTGAAATAGATTCCAGAGAAACAAATATCTTACAATACAAGCTATACACATAGGTTAAACTGGTCACGGCATGGCCGCGAGAAGGCGCCGGAGTCAGTGTGTGCTGCCGCACTACTGCTACAGCGCTGATATTCTGCCGGAGCCGACAGCTATAGGCGATACAATGATAATATAAGCGAGATCTTGGCGCGGTGTCATATTTATGCAACTTGCGTACAATATAATTACGTTTGATATAAAAAAAAAACAGACGCAGAAATGAAAGACGTAAATTACATCGTATATAGTAAACAATGTAATGCGACCACGATTACGTAAGTTGTTTTCTGAAGGTATGTTTATTTTACTTGTCCTGCGCTGACATTAGTTTTCTGCCGACTTGTCAGTATACGTATGCGTCCATTGACATTGGATGTAGACAGAGTAAACAAATGATATACTTACTCATATCTACCTACAGGTAGCTACATACATAATTTTTCAAAAATACGATAAAGATTTATGTATAAATCTCATAGCTTTTTTATACATACCTACATAACAGTTTCACTCAGAGAATTCGTTAAATTGGTCAGTTTAATTGTTACGGCTCAAATACGACGGCAACCCCAACTTTAATGACTTTGCAATTGAAACTTAATCTAAAGTTTACGGTATTTCGCATTGTATGCAATAACTAAACACTATTAATATCCATGCTAATCAATTGATTATTGCAACGCCAACGGGCTGACCTATGATCCGCGGAATGGACACAGCCGTCATTTGTAGGTGCGTTCGCCACGAGCGGACAAATTATTGAATGGAGCATTGATCACTGCTAAATGAGAGATTTTAAGGAGACTTACTTACTGTATCCGATTTGTGTATTTAGTAATTTGGTATGATTTATAGTCAAACGGATTATATAGTTACTGCATTGTTATGTATTGTATATATATATATATATATATACCTATTTAACCGAAACAAATCAGATAACTAGGTAATAACAATTTTTGCATTAACAGTAAAACTCGCCAGCTGACTCTTTTTTTTTATTTACCACAGACCACAGAGCTTAGGATATTAGCGTGTTCTCAGTTACAGAATTTTGGCTTAAAAAAAAACTCCTTTGTCTTTCAGCTGTTCTTACTCATCTTTAAGCAAGCAATCACGAGACACATGCATGTTTAAAAAAAAACTCGATTACAGAATCGAACTTAGTATTATTTTTTAAATGTTACTATTTTACTCAATAAGAGTACCTTAATGAAATTAGTATGGGTTATTATGTTATTGAATTTTGACCATAGAGCATAGACCTTGAAACAGACTTATAACATTAGTTATTGTTGTATACTTTTTTACCATTTAATTGACTGATTATAATATAGGAGCTCAGAATACAGAACAAATCAGAAGGCGCGAGCGAGCCTAAAACTGAAGCATCCAAAACTACTCTTAAAAAGTGTAGTTTAGCACAATGACCCCTCAGGCATCCTCAGGCACGCAGCGCGTAGTCACGTGTTGTGCGACTAATAAAATTAATTTATTATGCCGTCGTGTGCAATTCCCATGTGTAAAAATGCCGTTGGAATTACAAAAAAACAGAATAGGATTACATTTCACGTATTAGTAGCGAAATCAAAAACCTAATTATTTAAATATTCAATTTCTTTTACCGATTTTAACTGTCTTAGTTTTGGACGACTCCATTTTGTAAGTGTTGCCAACATGATCAAATATTTACCATACTTTTAACTCTTAAAATTAAAAACTTTTAAGTGTTTAACTTACGATTTTTGTTTGTAACAAGGTTTTGTTTAATTTTCAATGTTTGTTTGTTTGTATGTTTGCTGGCTTGTTTGCTTGCTTGTTAAGATGAAATCTTACAAGTAAAATTTGACCCATATTTCGGTTTCGGATTGAGCTGAAATTTTGATTTCTTGGATATTTAATCGGATGACAATGACAATGAAACATTAACATAACAAGGAGCTGACTTGATGATGGAGCTGGAAGGTGGTCATGGGAACTCTGTAATAAAATTACGCTACCCTATCGATTTTGGGCTCGTTTGATTTGTCTTGACAAGAACTCTGGTCCTAGGTGACATCCAGGTTCTGACGATCTGACGAAACAGACAAACAAACATACAAAATGTTTCTCGCGGTTTTTTAGGGTTCCGTACCTCAAAAGGAAAAAACGGAACCCTTATGGGATCACTTTGTTGTCCGTCTGTCTGTCTGTCTGTCTGTCTGTCAATACCCTTTTTCTCTGGAACGCGTGGAGTTAGCATGCTGAAATTAATATCAAATACTCGAGCCTGCGGTCCCTTGAAGCTGTGAAAAAATCAACCTTCTAAGTCAACGCAATCAAAAGATATAGCCATTAAAGAGGCTATTTCCATACAAATTGCCTAGAAACTTGAAATTTGGTATGAAGGTAGCTCTTATAGCACAACCACTCAGAAAATTCTCAATCTTAAATTTTTATGTCTGTCTGTAGATTTCACAGACCAATATAAGTTGACCCCACACTGCGTACATTTTGCTTAGGAGCAGGGCTCTGCTAACACTGGACTTCTTAAAACACTGGGGAAAGGCGTTAAAAGCTCTTTCTACGGAACACTCGTGCACGAGTCCGACTCGCACTTGGCCGGTTTTTATATCTCCAATGTATAGACATATAGAGTCTACGATTTCATTTTATGTATAGATTGGACCTGTATACGAAATCATGACAATAATAATAAATTTATAAGTGCGTCTAAAATAATAACAAGTTAATAAAAAAAAACTTTACGAAAGTTGACATTAAAACTAGAACTTGCCTCTCTAAATAAGTAAAACCTGTGCTTTAGGATAAGCAGCTCTTCTCTCCGTTAATATTTTCGACGTTTGCTACAAGCAATATTATATATTCTGAATAAATATTTAAAACGAAGCCGTGAAATAATTAGTCCAAAAATAGGTAAACGCCCCCTAGCTGGCAACATTGTGCGAGCGAGAGAAGTAGTGAGGTAAGAGCAGGACGACTGAAGCTTTTGGACACACTGCGCGGCGTGCGATTGTGATAGAACGCTCCTTATGGTTTGTTCTGTATTCTGAGTATAGGAGAGTAGAAAAAGTATTTAATTTTATGATAGCTAAAATTTGTCTGTTATGAGTGTATTAATACTATAGACGATGTGTGTTTAAGATGGTGTCTCGAATAGATACGCGCCGCCGATTAAATATTAGCATGCTTATTAGGTAAACATTCGAATGACATTTAACGATTCCAAACATGATCCCTTTTCTAAAGTCAGTGTGTCAATGGCGACGCTAATCTCTATACCTAAGATAAAACACCTGATTGAGGTGTCTTTTAATCAATTTATGTCTAATTGGCTTCTAAATGTACGACAAAAATCTCAGCGCCTTTGTTGGACTGTGTGAATATTATAATTATATTCACTTATTTAAATAAGAAAACTTAATTAATGTTTTAATTATTATTTAATCGTCGCGCCACTCAAACCGGTGATACTTTTCTATGAGATAAAAAATAAACAGAACTTCATCAGAATGATTTCGTAAAACATAAGGCCTCGTAATTACGTTTATAATTATTAGCGATGTAGCTTGATATTATTAGCGATCTGCCCCGCCCTACTATTATAAATAATTTGTTTTCGCAATTTTCTCAATAACTACCACAGTATCTCGTGTTTACAAAGTACTTATAACAAATACCTATTTATATACATCAGATAAAACTGTTCACATTAAGACGGCGTTGAAGCGAAATGCAACACCACGGTCTTCGATTTCAAATACGTACTTAGATTTCCATAATATTATGGTCTAGTTTTTCGCAATACAACATTTAGAATAAGATACATTTAGATTTTTAAAGTATTCAGTGATTATTATAATAAATATCCCTCTTTACTTACTTTAAGTACTTCATCGAAGAAAAACATGATCCAACTGTTTTTATAAATTTTGAATTGGTTATGTGGATAATATTAAATTGGCCCCAATTAATTATGAAAAATAATTTATGAAAGTACAGTTTTTTTACATCACATCCATCTTTCTTTACGAAGGTAAAGGTAACTAAGTGTGGTTGGCCAGTCTTTAACAAAATCACAGCTTCCCTTACAAGATTAGAGAACTAGAGCAACAGCAAATCGCAACATGGCAACTTGATTCGTATGGAGGTCAGGCATCAAGAACTTTGACCCTTGGTCTCCCACGTTTCATGGCCGGACTGGCGCCGGCGCAGCGCCACATGGCAGGCGTACAATGCTGCCATTCATCGCTCACCGGGCTACCGGACCAACTGAATCACTAGATTTCAAGATCAATGTTCCAAATACTCGTGCGAATCGACTACCTACGCAGTAGCGGTCAGATCATGCGAGCGCTCCTCAGTTTTCCAGTTTCTGGAAAGGCTTTACATTAAGACGTCAGTCGATTTGGAAAACGTTTTCCTGAAGAGGTGTAGTATAAGTATGACGTTTCGTTGAAAGCCATTTTCTTAGTTAAACCATATTATTATATTCCTCTATAGGTATACTTAGTGGTTTTTCATGTAGATAAAGATAAAGGATCCTCAGGTCACTAGAACTAGAAAGCAGCATGAAGAGCCTAGAACATGAACATGAATCTGTATTGTAATCTCTTTGATCCAGGACAGGTCCGCACATACACACAAGACATATGACTAGGAGGATAATTTAGGTGACATGGTCACATGTCACTTACAATTTTATTTTAATTAAGTTAAGATTTCGTCGAAGTCTGAGTCAGAGTCCGGAATTTGACAATATGACACCAAATATTTGGCTAATATCAACAATTCAGGTTCCGCAAAACTTCCTGGCGGTTTTGCTTGATCTCAGCTGACCTTAGTCTAGCAGCCACAATCGGCATATTTGCGAATGATTCACTGATCATTCTTCAAACACGGTCCAGTATTCGTGGGCACTGAGTCACTCTTCCAACTTGTATAATGTACATCATCAATTTGGATTAGGACTGTTTAGACTACCCGTCATTGGCGCTGATTGACTCGTCCAAATTGCAATTAGGTCAAACCCTCCATAATTAATAGATTCTTAAGTCATTTAAGGTTTGTACTTAATACATAATTATAGCCTATGTACCTTATTTATTGCGTCATCTTAGCTATTGTTAAGCAAAAATAATAATAATAATGCTTACCTGTCTGTTTGGTTACCAAGCTAGTACGAACTCAGTAAGTAAGTACGTAGTTTTGCTATGACTGAAGGCGATATTTTCTTTCAGTTCGATCTCTGAATTCCAGTAAGAACAAAATCTAACCAGGAACTTATGTAAGTGAGTACTTAGAGACATTCAGACATTACTCTAATCAAACAGTGTTACAGTTACAGCAAACATTTGTTATTTGTCAGACATTTCCAGTGTCATTTTGTTTCCAAGAGTTAATTTAGATAGGGAGGCATGCAACACTCGCTAATTAAGATTTACGAAGCAGTGTCTGTGCGACAGCGCACAGATAGATCGACACTGACTGCATCGCACTATTTCAAGATGCCCTCATAAAAACTTAAACTGGGTACCGCTTTATATTAAAACTGAAGACGACCAGGCTACGAGAAAAATTTTTCAGGAAATCAGATCCGTAGTCTAAATACAAATCACTTGTGATGCTGCAGAGCTAAGGGTAAAGCCATAAAGACCAGCAGTGCACATAAATATTGGTCCGATTTGAATGTTAGACCAATATTTAATAGCGCACATAAAGTATTAATACTAATTAATTGATTAACACTCAGTCTGACAATTGTGAAGTGTGAGGTTATGGCTTATGGAAATGTCTGTCACAGATACCAAAATATCTTCAAGAGAAAATGCCTGCAGAAACTTTTGTACATAACCATCTTTTATAACATGTAAACTACCTACTGTCTATCTTCTGGATTCATCGATGTAATACTTACGCATTAAACGAAAAACTGATCTTTATAACTGGTAAACCAATGATAATTAAAATCAGTACATGGTAAAACTTCTGCACTAATCAAAATGTCTTAGACCCCTTCACGAGTTGGAAATACTTTTGGCAGGCAGATGCTCAATTTTTTTCGTTCTGTTCTTTCCTGTTTTCCCTTGAGCCGCGGAACACGAACTGTGTAGCTTTAACAGACCGGCCTCGCTTCATTTGTTTTCTGTTCTATTCCCAGTGATTGCAAATCGAACACAAGTCAGCGTTAGTTCGATGCAGCGAATTAGTGATTCACAATATGGTCTCTGAGCTTGTTTATTCAGAGCAGATCGCCGGGCCTCGGCTGTTGTGCCGTTGGGAACATACTTATAGTCAGACACATACCTACCCAACAGTAGACAGATAAAAAGTGACTTTTTACAAAAAGAAAAACATAATACACTGCGGCGTTGATATTTGCAGATGACTTCCCAGTACCAGGCATAGAAAGTGTCATTTTCTTTTACCTTCGATTGTGTATTATAATAGGCATATTCGTAGATATGAATCTTTGGGATATAAAATAAATATCTGACACTGAAAAGGGTTTATGATCTACACCCGAGAGCAATTAAGAATAACTCGGATCTATAAGAATCGCAAAGGAATTCGACCAGTTTTCATTGCTCTTCGCTATTATTACAACAAAAGTGCTTTCAGGGTGGCTCTAGTTTTAGTTAAACCATATTGTCATGTGCGTTGGAATCCAGTCTGGCCTCTTGAAGCTTTTGCAACTGGCGAATTAGATTTGAGGTTAATTGCCCGGCTACTGTAAGTGTTAGAGCTCGTGTCTAGCTGTGGTTTGGTTACGCTTTGTTACAATAAGTATTACAATTGAAAGGTACCTATTTAATTGTATTGACAGTGAAAAATAAAATATGAAAGGGTGTCCCAAAAATCTAACTTTAGCAAAAATTATGTTACAGATATTAAGCCGTTTTCAAGATGATTATTAGAAGAAATATACGGCGTCGGGAAAATAAAGGGATAGGTATTTAGTCAAAGTTTTTAATTCAAGGCATCTCCTTACATAATTGTCATTATCACGATCTTGTAACATCATCAAAGCCATGCCGAAGGTAATATTGCTCTCTCTTTTTTAATATCCGATTTAAATAACAGTGACCCTACAATTGAACGGACGTAGAGTAAATGATAAAAGTTCCCAGTCCATTACGGAACCCTGTACGATTAAGATTTGCGAGAGCGGAATGCGCCATCTCTCATCACTCCTAATTAACTTGCATCAAGGGGGATCGCACTTGTCGCAGGCCACTTGACTATGCAATGATATTGCACTAGTTCACATAAGCACAATTTTAAGCGTATAAACACATGATCAACCCAATTTAATTTCTATTTAAGGTTAGATAGAATCCTATTTGCTTATGCCGTTAGACTATTTTTATTTTCCCCTGTTGGTAATAAGTCCGCTCTTTTCAACGCGTCTCTCTAACACAAAACCAAGAGTAAGCGATAGCTTTGAGTAATCCGACGACGTATTTTTCCTTTAAGTAATCATTAAGGAACTACAGGGTGTCAAAGAATCCTCTTAAAAAAGAAGCAGGAATATGTGCCCCACCAATATAGCAATCTTGCCCAGGGTGTCGACAATGCTTAAACTGCTGCTGGACCGCCATGATCGTCGAGATCTGTCGCGATGTCCCCGAATCATAAAATCATACGCTAATATAGCACAATATACTTAAGTGCTAAACAAGCTCGTATTTATAGCTTGTAAGTAGCCCTTCGGACTAGACTTCATCGTCATAATTTGCAAAATGAAATGGTTATAAATGCTGGTATGACACAAGCCGCAAAGTTGTTGGGACGTTATTATGTATTAAATGTACGTAATGTTTAGTGCCAGAACAGTTTAGTGACAAAGAAATTTAAAGAAAAAAAATGCGTATTTTTGCTTTTTCTTAATTTATTTCTTTCTTTTGAAGGAGATACTTCTAAATAGATTCCATAAAGGAGCGGATAAGATGAGAAAAACCTTATATATATTTTTTTCTTTTAATTCATTATACACTGCATTCATTTGTTCACTTGATTTAATGAAATTTATAGAAGAATTTAAATAATACTTTTATACAAGCATGTGGGTAAATGGTTTCATGTTGCATTGCACACAAATGACGTTATAATTAGGAGCGCGTTGTGTGATGAGCGGCGTGCAAAAGCTTTTTAATAAAGATAGCGCTTAAAAAATAAAACCTCATCTTTACCGAGTTAAAGGTTTTTCTGCAGCTCTCAAGTTACTCACCTCGCTACACTGTTTATTCAGTTAAAAGAGCAAACAACTTCATGACAAACATACGTTTACTTTAAGCGCGACGGAGAAAACGTAAAGAGGTGTCTGTTTGAAATATTCGAGTGTGCGTAATTATCTTTGAGTATCAGCTAATGAGCAATTAGGCGTCAAGAAATAAGCAGGAAGCAATTGACTTCTCGCCGCAGAGCACTTCGGTACATATAGTCGTTTACTTATAGCAAAGAATTAGCAGTTGTCTTTGGGATGATAACGTGTGAAGTGGTTCATTGTTTTAAACAGTTCTGCATGTACATTTAAATCTGCGGGTTGGTGGGTATAGGTATAGTTGGCAGGAGAGAAATGCAAAACACGAGGCTGCCGCAGGCGGCCGCAGCGCGAGCTCGGTAGGTGCAAAATGCAAATCGCAGGCGTTTCACCGCAAGACAAATGCGGCCGAAGTGTTGCCCGTCTTGTAAACAGCGCAGACGTGGTTTGTTGTTCTACTTTTTTGGGTAAACGGTTCTCCATAAACGGCCGCGTATAGGCCGCCGCTGAATACCGCGCCGCACAATGCCTCATTCGGAGCCACCGTACAAGGGAGACGCGGGCGTTATTGCAGCGATTCTCCGTTGTCCGATACATCTGAGACGCAGCCGCCTATCTTAGTTCTCAGTAAAATCACACGGTTTTGGTGTTGTACAAACCCGTAAAATACGCATGTTTTTATGTAGGTGGACTTCGGATAGGTGCCAGCTTACTTATGCATTCTGCATTCGAGATTGTCTCAGCTACATCAATTGTTTACCTTTCGTAATTGGATGTTCAAGTTTGTCTGTGTCACTGCAATATTCGCGGCGAGATGCAGCTGCGTCATTTGGAAATAGTATTTTGTTTTAAATGGAATGTGAGTTGTATTTGCATTGTTGGTACAGTTACGCGGCGTTGTGTAGGGCACGCCGACAGCGTTGCTCTATCGACAATACAACAATGAGACCGCGCCTTGAGCCATAAACATTCTTTGCCACAATCATTACGAATATAACCTATAAATTAGTTCGAAGCCGACTAGGGGCTCGGGGCTCGGCGTCGGGGGAATTCGCAATGCAGGCTCGGAGTGCAGAGCTCCGACGACACCCAAGTCGCATCGCACGTATAGCGTTTCGTCACGTCTCGTCTGCCCGACATTGCGCTCCGAAGAAATTATGTGTCGGTCCCTGTAATGATAGACTTTGAGTTCGGTAGTATTTGTCTTTTAAACAGTTGTAGGGCTAAACTCTGCCATTCTTTTCTAATACGTACTTAGGTAACTTACGGTGACAACAATAATTAGGCCGTAGTCCACGAAACCTTCCATTGAAGATGTAGATCGAGGACGATGTATTATAGTAATAATATCAATTATTCTACGGAAGGAAATAAATCAGATAACGATATGAAATTCTCTACCGAGCTCTATATACGCCAAAACTTCACAGTATTTTCTCTTACGATAAGCACTCGTAGTAAAACAATACAATCAATGTTATCTACAAGTTTATTTGACCTGCATTTGGGTTAATGGTTAATTAGGTTGAGCACTTTATGAAGATATTGTGTAATCTTGTGTTTCTTTTCACTCGAGTGTTTATTATTAGATTTACCTTGAGTACAATGACGAATGCACGTCGTTAAACTTAACGCGACAGACAATCTTTATTTTTGTATTACCTACAATAATTATAATATGTATAATTTACTTTTAAAATAACTAGTAAGTAAGTACTTACTTATTCAAAATACTTATTGCGTATTGACATGTCAAACTAGTGTTACGAAAATGCTAATAAAGTACATTTAAGTATCAAGTGTTTTTACATCTATTTATAATCAATCGCTAAATAGATATACTTAGCAATCGCGCTGTCTCGCAGCATTAGTCGCAAACGTAGCACCATGTTTTCTCCTAGAACAGTCTGAGTGTGATTCCGTTTGCATATAAATGAATCGGCAGTAAATCCTTCTTCCGTTGTGTTTTTATTGCTTTTTCACATGACATTCAAGACTTCCGCCTTTGAATTTCCTCTATTAAATCTATTTATCTGATCTATTCATCAAAATAAAATGTGGTTCGGAATAAAAGTTGAAAAAGATTGTAGAGACAGATAAATACTACCGCTAACGTAAGACATAACATATCCCTATGTAATACGTTGCCGGTCCTTTGTAGAAGATCCCTAAAGTGTCGGGAAACTTCAAGAAACCGTGTGAACCTTTATGGAAAAAAAACGCTTTCGTAAACCATGACGTCACCAAACCGGGCGTCACCGACAGTTTCAACGCACAGAAAGTCACACGTTTTCAGTTGTGAAGAACGTGTGAATGTGTGCGTGTCGAGGTCATATTATTGTATTGCGCTGTTCTTTGAAACAACACACCTCTACGAATACTCGACACTCAAGCCAATGTTAGTCGGATATTGGACTTCGGTCCCCAGGCATAACATCTGCCTGGAGAGAGATCTCTCTATTGGAGTCCTCCCCAAAACGCATACCCCCGCGAACTTGCTCTACCCCTGGGCTGACTCTGCCTTTAATCTGCCTGACGACCGAATGGCCTAGTGGTTAGAGAACCTGACTATAAAGCTTGAGGTCCCGGGTTCGAATCCCGGTCGGGGCAGATGTTTGTATGATGAATACGAATATTTGTTCTCGGGTCTTGGATGTTTCATATGTATATAAGTATGTATTTATCTATATAAGTATGTTTATCCGTTGTCTAGTACCCATAGTACAGGCTTTGCCTAGTTTGGGACTAGGTCAATTGGTGTCAATTTGTCCCATGATATTTATTATTATTATTTATTATTTGAGTATGGCACTCACAGCAAACTCAGGCTATTACTTGACTCTCTTAATTCCGTGATATGCTATGTTTTATGCTTACTTTGGAGCTAACATAAGCAAATATTATAATTTCGAATTAATAATTCACTAAATATCGTTCAATTAGAATTATAATTTATATTTTGCCCATGTAGCTCCACAGGAGGCATAAAACCTAGAACGCATATTTAGCGCCCGAGTTAACCCTATTGTTGACACTTACAGGCGGAAAATTAGCATCAAAGGGACATTAGAAAGATCCGTATCAGTTTATGCCTAGGGTAAATATATCCAGATCCAACAAAAAGGTTTTTAATTTTAATTAAAATACAATAAAAAGATGCAGCTACTTTTGGTGTCAATAACTGGGAAAGATTTGCTAAGATACAATTTCATACAAATATTAGATACAAGCAAAGCGGTTTGCATAATAATATGTTCACGAAATGAAATGACATTGAAGGGACTCGATTTAGGTCAACTAAGCGGATCTCTAATACGCAACACCTAGTTAATCTATTGAAATTAAAACAAGCATTAACACAGAGGTGTTTGGATTACTAAATGAAAAATCTCAAACAACTGTTTGACAGAAACGCAAAACGGTATAAAATTATAAGGTACCAAACTAGCACTTTTGAGTTATACGAAATACATTACAGTTATGTATTTTCTAATAATTACCAACCATGTTGCTTTAAATATTTCACGGATAAATACTTAATCGTTTTTTAGGGTTGACAGTGAATGCTACGCAGTGTTAGGGCTAATAATGAAAAGTTCCAGCTAGTAACACGCAATAATGATATAACCATACTCTCTTAATAGCAGTTCGTCAATATATCATATTTACAAACGTATTCACAAAAGTACATAACATAATATATCATTGAGTGACGTCAAGAGGCATGGCAATAAAGAAAATTCCACTTGTACTGACGTGGTCTACCAGATTAGAACACCTATATATACACCCTAGACCTATCACACGCCGCGTTTGTGCACCGATATGTGCTTATAGCGCAATAAGGAACCGATTTTCAACTTAAACACATGACGGTCGTTAAGCTATATAAGTAGCATTAAACTTATTCGTATTCTAAGCAACAGAAAAAATAGCAGTAATGTGATCTCTACCAAAAGTAGATTTCGGTGGCCTCTATTGAGTACCCACTGCGGAGAATTACATAGTGCTTTAGTATTTATGCGTGTAATTACGATTACATACTTACTTGGGTACTATTTTAAATTATTGTTTTTTCCTCTCTTTTAAATAAAAACATTTATAATTATTATTATTTTCACGGTTGCGTGGATATGGTTAACACGCATTGTTTTGTAATTTTGGAGTCTATCCATATTTCTCAAGTATAATGCCTGTAAAACTTACTGTTGGTTGGCATGCATATTTGAGACCTGTAATTTCCTAAAATAAAGAGAGGTATGACAATATTATGATAATCACTGTACAAATAGATAAGTAGAGAAGTAGGGAGAGAGTAGATGAGTAGAGTATTGTATTGTAGAGAGAACAGTATTGAAGAAAATAACATCACACCAAAAACATTTTCATGTAAAATGTTGCCAAGACGATACCCTATGACTCGTAGTGTCAAAAAGTTAATCAGATTTCATGTAGAGCCAAGCTTTTAACTCTCCACGCCTTAAATAGGAGAGTTAGAAAGCTTGGCTCTACATGAAATCTGATAACTTTTTGACAGTGCGAGTCATATGGTCTCGTTCTGCTGTTTATGTACTAATTACTAGTTTACACACCGAATTTCAGCTTTTATAGGACTTCCGGAAGTACCCTAGTTTTTTGATGATCAACAGTGAGCCAGTGACGAAATAGGGGTTTTATAGATGTCAATAAAATCTAAAGTATAAGAGCTACGCAATTGAAATTTTACACGTTTAATAAATTTACTACTGACATCATATCCCGAGAATGATGTTTATCTAGTGTAATCCAAACCCAAGTTATGAGAGTTCAAAAAAACGAAAATCGCTTCGAGAAAAGGTATAGGCCCTTGCGCTTCGCTTGGCTTGTCTTGGCGGGGGGCACTACCGTGCCCCCAGATCGCACTTCCTGACATATCCACTAACAAGACAGATTTTAAAGTAAAAATTAAGTTAAGAAACGTTACTTTGAGTAGTTAAATTCATTAAGTTTGAATCAGAATGTAAATAAAAATTATGTGTGTTGTAGATGTTATCTTTCTCATGTTAAAAGTCTCATGAATATGCAGAATACTTAGGAAGTACTAAACCAGCAAGTTGTCTTAGCAATCGTATAAATTAGCTTCGATTGGTTATGCAATCAAAGTTTGATTGCCATTTATGAAGCTGATTTAATGGATGGCAAATATCAATTGCTAAACCTGACCCTAGAGCAGTATTTAATTAGTTTTCGTTTATTCTTAAAAACGTGATATCCGATTTTCAATGCATTATTAAATAACCACTAGACATAATTGTATTGTAGAGATGATCCTACTTACACGACAGATATGACATTTATCTTAATGAAATGCGAGTCATGTGTATTCGAAATGGCGAGTTGCCGAAAACCATTAAATAGCCGCCGGTCGCTTTTAACTGCAGCGTCTTCCTTAAAATTTGATAAGTAGGCCGTCATCTCAACTGAGAGTTTTTGACACCATTTCTCTACCATGAATTATTGATTGTCTCTCTATATGCGCAGCTTTGAGCGGCCGCGGCGCGAGCGCCGACATCGTTTAAGCGGCGCCAGTTACATCATCCGATTGGAGAACTTGCCGTTTAGCACGGGCCCTAAAACACAGCGCGACTAGACTCTGAATGAATCCGATACGGTTCCAGTCTCATCACGTATAGTCGTACCTGCTTGTTGTCAACAACTTAAATTTTCGCTTAGCGACATTAATGAGTGGAGGTTGGCCGGCGAGGCGCCGCCGGTCTGGGGCCCCGGAGTGGTCGTATGTGCGCGCATAAATATTCATTACGCACACAGACACGAGGTGTGCGCGGGCGCCGCCGAGCCCCGCCGAGTCAAAGGTGCCTCGGCGCCGCCCGCGCCTGAGCCTCCTCGCCACCCTCGTCCTGCCCCGCTGCTCTTAGTGCACTTGCAAATATACTAGAGTCATTCGACGCTACATGTCGCCACGCTGGCGCCGCTCGCCAATAAATTTGGTCTGTCTCCGGCCTATAATGAATTATTATGGATTACGATCTGTCTTCGGGAATAACTGAATGCGTAAATAGCTCCCGTCATCATACTTCACTAGATATTAATGTTTACTGTGAGGCGCATCCCCGTGCTCCGGAGTTTTTAATTGATTTTATATTATTTCACATGCAAGCTCAATAAGTCAATGCAAATGCTTTTTTTTGTGAATCATATAACTTCTAAAAATTTTAGATCGAGTTCCGTTTTATTATCATGAGATCAATTACAATATCAAACCGATTGAGGACATTTAAAACTCTCTATTTTAGTGTTTATGAGTATTTAACGAGTGCATATGGGCCAATCGGGTACCAACTATCAAACTGTCGCTTGAAATGTCAGTGCTCTCTCTATTTCTGTCCAGAGCAGACCCAACAAGAAAGCTATGCAAAATACAAATTCTACTGTCGCCGTCTAGACGCCAGTCCTGTTACGATTGAATAACATTTGATCCAATCACTCGAATGCAGGGGTCGGTAGGTCTTGCGAACCAGCCGTAAGAGCCGAGGACATCATTGACAAACAAATACTTCCACGACGAAATAACAGGCTCGCAATTTCTCATTGCTTTTATCTCAGATAATTAGCATTACCCTGATCGAGCAATCTACTACGTCTCCTACCTACCATTGATATAATAATGTAACGAGTGAGATTAGGTACCAGTTAGAGTTTATGGGCATTGCGATGAAAGTGTCGATAGGATTACAGTGTTGCAATAGTACAGAGTTTAGACTTGTCTAGTTTGTAGCTCCAAAGTACCTACCGTCAGCTATATTCGTACCATACGATCATCACCATGAAAGCTAAGTATGAACTAAAACGATTAATTTGCTCACCCGCGACCACACCCATAAGACAGCTACGACGTCTACACGTAGCACGTTGAACGGTGGTTGTGGTGCTTTGAGAATTGGGCTCGAAGAGAGTTTGA
Source organism: Clepsis dumicolana (assembly GCA_963691665.1). Classification (NCBI taxonomy): domain Eukaryota; kingdom Metazoa; phylum Arthropoda; class Insecta; order Lepidoptera; family Tortricidae; genus Clepsis; species Clepsis dumicolana. Next base: position 6,819,147 of record OY829513.1, read on the forward strand.
ACCGTGTCAGCGTATAGTAGTGATAGTTGGGTCTATGTGAAATTGTGTTGATTCGTTATATGTAGTGGAAGGCGAAAGTGCTGCAGGAAAACATACATTGGTCACATAGACGTTGCTGTCTTACACGCATGGTCGCGGATGAGCAAATTAATTGTTTTTAGTTCATAAATAAATAACTACAGACCTCTGCAAAGTAACGCCTGATTCAATTGATCAGTAGAACCTTGCGGGTGGTAGGACCTTGTGCGAGGTCCGTCCGGATCGCTATCACCATCTTACTTGCTAATTCTGCCGCTAAGCAGCAGTGCTTTCACTGTTGTGTTCCAGTGTGGAGAGTAAGACAGCCGGTGTAATTAAGGGCACAAGAGTCATTTCATCTTATCTCTTTAGGTTGGCAACACATCTTCAAACCCCCCGAGGTTGCGGGTATCTATGGACAGTGGTGATCATTTACCGGTGGTCGTATTAAAAAAAGTAGAAGCTAATCGAACACGAAACATTCGTATGCGATGTCCAGTTCTATTTCGAGTGGAAAATATATACAACAACTTTTGTTTCAGCACCAGACGTCGTCCAAGAAGATGGTCCAACGGTGGTGATAGCGACGGATGGTGAAGAAGAATTAAGTATGAAACGTAAGAACCATTTGATTCTTACAAAAAATTATAGCAATTTTCCTTCCTTCTCGGTTGGTTTACCATGCGTTATTTGCAGATTTCGGCGCCCTTCTGTCGGGTCGATCGCCTTTGTGCATCCGAAGAGATGACATGACCAGCGTGCCAGTGGCTCCGGGAGTAGCCACGGCGCGGTTCACTTTCCGCCGTCGCCACCTCTTCTGGTCGGTGATCTTGGGCCCTTCGATGATTCAGCCTCGAGCTCTCTCCTTCTTGGATAGAGGAGGAAGGCTTTTACTTGAACATCCTTTGAAAAGAGCACCGGGCATTCACGCAACGTATGAAGAGAAAACAGAGAAGGTGATTAAATTTTCCCTCTATCTACTAATTCATAGCTATTTTCTTACAAGAAAAGGGACCTAACTGTCCGGCTCCGATTTGATTTATTTTTATTTATATATATTAGAGAGTATTTAAAACGGACACGTATTTTTTTTAGCTACCCAAACTCAACCTATTCGGCGAAATTGTCCTCCAAATTAGTAAAAAGTGACCAAACCCTGTAACTCCTGTACAGAATTTTGTTAAAGCAAAATACTAGTTAATTTAGAGGGTGTTTTTTTGGAAAATATGACTTTGAGCCGAAGTAACAAGACACCGGTCCATTATTTTTTCATGTTCTCCAATACATAATCAAGCCAGTTTTTCAAAACCCTCTACATAAGATAGAGGGTTTGGACACTTTAGTACTTTGGAGGACAATTTTTCCGAATAAATATTTTGAGTTTGGGCAGCTAAAAAAATACGTGTCCGTTATTTTAGACTACTCTCTAATACATATAAATAAAAATAAATCAAATCGGAGCCGGACAGTTGGGTACCTTTCCTTGTTAGTTACCAAAATGTATACCATCATGTTCTGTTGGTTTCTCATCTGAATATTTATTTTCATTACAGTTGTGCGGCGTTTGGCGCCGAGTGCCGCGGGAGTATAAGCGACTGTTGCGTGAAGGCGCCTTGTACGTGGCTCTGATTTGGGGAGACGAACGCAACTACTCTATGGACAGTGCCTTGAGCGGCCGTATTAATAGGTATGGAAATAAAACTTACTGTATTAAAAGTTATTAAAGTACTAATATCACTAAAATAAATTAGTTGTAAGTGTTATTGGGCTAGCCGCAAATTACGAATGAACACAAGCGGTCGGATCAAAAGCTTCTTTATTAAATCCATAATTGCCCTTGGAACAGTCGTTCTGAGAATTGTTCACTAGCGGCCAATAAGCCGTCGTGTATTGTAAATTAACTAACCATGTGATGAATCGCGGAAAGTACCGGCTTTACTGCACTAGGAAAATACCTAGCTAGCTAGTATCTGTAGACGTTTGAACTATAATCATTACCTATATCTAACCAGCTATTATTTCCTCAAAATGTAAATGGTTGCTTGTAATTGTCTTGTTGCTGGGAATCCAATAAAATGAAGATTTATCGAGTTACTTTTTGTTAACAGCAAAGACAAGAACTCTAGGATTAACATACTTGTGTTAATGAGCCTCATTTACGAACATTTTGTTGTAGTAGTAAATACTTAGCGTATAAATAAATACTCACGTAACAAGGCGGCCAGACGAAAGTGTTAAAAGTTAAATCACGCATTCCTCTTCTCAAGTATACGCGTCGCCGATTACGTCACGTTTGTTTACTAGACTTGTTGCTCCAGTTTTCCTCCCACTATTAGGTTAGGACGCATCAACCTATTCGTGATAAGAATTTAGTTTTTGGATGATGGGAATCATTTGTTTTTTTCACTCTATCGGAAACTTTAGGTGCCTCCATATTTTCTCTACTTTACTCTGCTTACTCTAAGCAGTGCTCAAGCTGTCTTGAAACATAATGAAAAGCTTGTAAATGATAACGGGGTCTAGCCTATGTTTTGACTATGACAGAAAACTTTTATAAAAGAACAGGCAAATGGAGTAGATAAGTAAAAATTTTATTATATTTACTGTTTTAGTTTGGATAGCTTGCCAGAAGAACCAATGTTAAAGGTGGTTCACTAATGTTTTACCGAAACTTGTTTAACAAAAGTTCATTTCTCAACCAACGTTTTATATACTATTCATTTCACAAATATGTTGTTGCAAAAATGCTCATTTTATTACTAATTACTCCACAAATATACATTTAGAAACTTTGACGTTTGACAAACATATGGAATGACCAATTATTATTTTAAAAATGTTCATTTCACAAATAAATTGTTTTTAAAATCAGTAAAATTTCAATTGGTAAACATTGTTACATAAAAATTACTTTCTGTGTAACGATACGCAGAGCGGTATTAAATATACACTCAAACTCTGTAATTTTATAGCTCCCTGCTTATATATGTATGTATGTATGTATATCTCTTTATTGCACATAAAACAAAAAAAAATATTGATTTCTAAATTGGACTTCTAAAATTTTCGAGCAAATGTGTTGAAAAATATTATACTCAACCCCAATTTCTGGAAGGTGTCGACGGACGACGAGCTCCTATTCCGCGCGCTTGAGGCGCTTCGCGCCTTGACGTAACACTAACCTAACCTAACCTATTGTAAGACTATTCGTCTGTCTGTCCGTCCATCTGTCTGTCCGCCCAAACGTCCTTAAAAGGACTGAATCCTTTAAATCGTAACGGTGTTTTTTTTTCATAAAATTAAACCTGTGACAAACAAAGTACCTAATATAGCAAACGTTGGTAAGTGAAACGTTAGTTGACTATTTGATATATTTAAGAAATGATCTATTTGACAAATTATACAATACAAGATGAAAATTTGTTAAATTATTATTCGATAAAATAAATTATTTGCTAAATCAGTAGTTGTGTAAAGATAATTTTAGGAATGATGCATTTGTCAATCGTTGGTTGTGAAACGAAAATTTGCTAAATGAGTGGCGACAAAGTGATAGGATACCGTTAAAGGTGCTGCCGAATATCAATTCTCAATACTTATGTCTAATTCACAAAACATCACCAGGTACCCTGCCCTTGCATCGGAAATGTTTACATCCCTGATGGAGCCCGACCAGCCGCCAACCGTATTTGAGAGCGGCGGCTGCGATGACTACCGTGTGCCGGGCCAAGAGGCCGGCTGGTGGGGCGGCACCGCCGTGGTGACCGGGGTGGCGGGCGCGGCTCCCAGTCTGCATCTAGCTCTTATTTACAACGGCATCTTTTCGCCGACTGGCAGGGATCAATCTGTGAGGGTGCTGCTCACGCTGCCGGATAAAAATCAGACTATTATTGATGAGGTAAATGCGCTTACTTAAAAGCTTTATTTTAGAATACTAAACATGATCATCAGAATCAGCTTCGAGGCTTGTGCTCTTTTTGTTTAGTTAGTGTACCTACTGTTAGTTTTCTAGGTCCGGTTCGGACGGCACAGTCCGGACTTATCTCGTTATGTATTTAGGCTTAAAATAAATACATTTTCTTGTAGATCCAAACGGTACAAAAACCAGGCTACGAAATGAACATCCTCGAAGTGTCGACTCCAGTCTCGGCTGCTGAACTACGATCATTAGCTCGTGGACGCCTGCTTCTAGCATTAGAAGCAGTGGGTGCCCCAGAGCGCCGAATTTCAGGCAGCGTAAGACAAAGGGCGGCGTGTGAGGTGTTCCACTCACCCCTGCTTGCAGAAAGGGCACCGGCGGCATTGGCACCTGAAGGCCTTGCTGTACTGTATATTGATAAAGAAGGATCCCTGGTCTATGACATACAGGTAGGAAAATATTTCAATTTGTTCAGTTTCTTTCATACTTCTCGCCTGCTGTTAGAAATTAACGCAGCCTAGAGATGTTTTAAGTAGGCGTAATTAGTTTTGGTTACATCAGTTATTTTTTTAACAATAAGGTGTTTTTTTTAAAGAAATTATAACCGAATAAAAAATTGCAGGTAGATAATTTGGGTGTAATGGATCCGAAGATAACTCTAGTTGAGGAGCAAGGGAAGCGGCATTCCCAAGTGGAAATCCTAGACACAAGGATGGGTGTCCTGGCCAGGCCTAGTGCTCGCATCTTCCCTCCACTCTACGAAGACCAGCTCGCTGTGCACATTGGGTCTGATGTTGGTAAGTTATATACTTCTTACTTGTTTAATATGCATATTCATTTATCCAGCGTTTCATGGGTATTGAGTACGTTTGTAGATCTTAAGCATGAGGATGTCCCAAACAAGAAACCATGTAGTAGGACACGGTAAGTTAGCACTAGGTGTACATATACATACACATAACACATTTCACTCCCGCAAACTGTTAGAAGACTGCCGACAGACGGTTTTCACAGTCTTATCGGTGTCTATAATGCGGACAACGGTACTTAATTTTCTTAGCATCTAAACCTCTGAAGATTTTCTTTCAGGGGTATATAAGCACCGACACCTTAACTGACCATAACGTGCACCTTATCACGTTGTGATACGATCACGAGGTCAAGAACGTTGGAGACTATATTGGTTTCATAGAACCACTCAAGGGATAGGGAAAACCCTGCAGTTTGCAATAGCTGATGTTTTATACGATCGTTGAAGGGCAGCCTCGTTTCCGTTATCATATTAAGTAGTTTCTGAGAATATACAATGAATTGCATTACATACTCGTATCGTCTCTTAATTATAAACGTTCTTAAATTAGAAAATACTACTTTATTTACATAATAAAAGCAATTTACAATGACATTCAATCTAAGCTTAAACTAAATAAACTACAACTTAAAACTAAATTAAATCTAAATAAGGCCCCCGTGGCATAGTGCCCAAAAGGCTGGCAGCGTTGCCTCGCTGAATAGCGATGCTGATTCTTTGAGAGAGAAAACTGCCAGCCCTTTGGTCACAGGTTGAAAATGAAAAGCTCCTAAGAAAAATGTACTCAGTATGGGCTCATTTTATATTGGTGTCTGAAGTATACAGATTGACATAAAGATTTAAGTTTTTCAAATTTATCTGCTTGATTGTGTTACAAGAGCTACCTTAATACCAAATTTCAGGTTTCTAAGACAACTGGAATTACCCTACAGGTTTTGATTCCACAGAAATTTGTGTGGAAACACCCCTTTTCATGACAGTATCTTTTGATTACGTTGACTTAGAAGTTTGATTTTTTCACAGCTTCAAAAGATTGTAGGCCCTCAATGTTTGATATTAATTTCGGCTTGCTAAATTTACGAGAAAACTATTAGAATGTTAAAGAAGGAAGTAGGCCGCAATTTTTCAGGGTTGATTGAAAAGGTTAGATGTCATTTTATTGAAAGGCCGCTCGTTGGCAGCACCACCAGTCGCCGCTATAATGACGTGCATTTTCAGCTCTATAGAGAGTATGATAATCTTTGGCGCTTTAAAGTAAAATAGGACCTTAAAAAGAAAATAATGACCAAGTGTCGACTTTCTTATGATACCCAATTTTAAAAATTTCAGGACCTCCTATTCTCCGCGGTCGACTGACTTCTCGGCCTCTGCCGGACGCCGCCGGCGAGGGCCCCGCGTTGCTCAGACGCACCGACGCCCGCGCACCAGTCTCTTCGACGCCCGTTGCTGGTCTAGCGTGGCTGTCTGTAGATGCTCTGTGTGGAGTGCATTACGAGGTAATTTTTCTTGACATATTGCTCACAGAGTAGAAAAATGTGTATGTTTTCATTTGTTCAATGAATTCTACCACTGCACTCGCATCGTTGAGTTCACTTTAATGGCACATTAAGTGAAAAAAAAAACACCGGCCATGTGCGAGTCAGATTCGCGCACCGAGGGTTCCGTAGAAATTTTTAGTTCGTCTATCACGGGAATCGAGTCTCGAAGATTTTTCCCGCTTTTCCCGAACGTTTTAAGTTGTTCGGTGTTAGCAGCGCGCTGCTCCTAAGAAAAATGTACTCAGTATGGGCTCATTTTATATTGGTGTCTGAAGTATACAGATTGACATAAAGATTTAAGTTTTTCAAATTTATCTGCTTGATTGTGTTACAAGAGCTACCTTAATACCAAATTTCAGGTTTCTAAGACAACTGGAATTACCCTACAGGTTTTGATTCCACAGAAATTTGTGTGGAAACACCCCTTTTCATGACAGTATCTTTTGATTACGTTGACTTAGAAGTTTGATTTTTTCACAGCTTCAAAAGATTGTAGGCCCTCAATGTTTGATATTAATTTCGGCTTGCTACCTAGACGCATTCCAGAGAAAAAGGGTCTTAACAGATAAATATACAGACAGACATGTAGACCGAAGGTAGATATAAGGGTTCCATTTTTCCTTTTGAGGTACGGAACCCTAAAAAAAAACTAAATTTAATGAGCTTTCTTACATAACTAGCGCGGATAAAAATTCATCCAACCTTTTGAACCAATACACTCTCATCTTTATCGAGAAACTTTTGTGAACTTTGCTACTATTTCCAAACAGGCTTTTTTTACTCCACTTCCCTCTCCAGGTGGTATTAACAAGCAACGCTGGCGTCTGGTCGGCTTTCCTCGAGACCCACGCGTTGGCTGGCACGAACTCTCGCATGCTGTCAGGCATGGAGGGTTGCGTTTTGGAGCCACACCCTGCTGAGTTGTCGGCTCTTTTCGCTGGCACTGCCTACTTGGACCTTCGGGCGCCGGACAATGACACTGCTTTGCTGCGCACGCGGTTAACTCAGGTAGAGAAGAATCTTGGCTTTAATGTGAAGTTGAATCCTAGATCTAGAATAGATTATTACTTGACGTTTGTTTACGTTTTCACGCTGCTAAGGGTACGAGAATAATGAGGTAAGCAAGTAAGAAAGATTAGCGTTTATTTGTGGTTGACAACGTCATCATGGCAACTTAAAATAAGTACGTGAAGGTGATACTGGGTTGATACTGACAGCTTGCAAAAGTAAATGGGATGCTGATTGATGATTAGATAATATGTTCTGACGGTATTTAAAATTGATGGTGGGAATGTGTGGCCAGATGTGTGGTTGAAATGAAACGGCTGTGGAAAAAGTTGGATTTGGAATAAGGCTATCATTCTCTTAATAAGGCACGATATTTACCTCTACCAATAATATTTACAGATAAGCGTGCCCCCATCGTGTCTGCCGTCTCTATCCTGGCCGACCGACAACGGGCTGAGTGTCAACTATCCCCCCGAACAGCCGTCAAACTCAATTCCACCAGACAACTCCTTGTCCAATACTGCGTCTTGCTATTACGCTGGACGGTTCTATGAAGATGGCGCGCAATGGATGTCTGCTGAGGTATTTAACTAATTCTAAAACATCTCTGAGAATTCTAGTTAATAGAGTGATAGTAGACAGGTATTCATTAAGCTTTGTTTTCAGTCATGTCACATGTGCGGATGTGAGCACGGAGTCCTGAGGTGTGACCCGGTGCGATGTCCACCTGTCAACTGTGCTGTGCCTACTATCCAGCCTGCCGGTCAATGCTGTCCTATCTGCACCAGTAAGTATTCATAATTGACTTAAAATAAAGCTGCAGGCATGCTCTTGCAAAAAGATGTTTGATGTGATGATATAGGTAAGTACAACGTAATTAATTTGTCTGCGCCTAGTCACCAAATCCGTATTTATTAAGGACCGAAAACGCAGCTCAGAGAAAAAAATGTTGGGTTTTTTCTGATATTTTAAAACAATGTCTTTACTCTGTTCCAGACTCAACGACCGCGGTATGGAACGAATCCCACGGGTGCCACCTGGCGGGGCAGTACCACGCGCCAGGGTCCTCGTGGCACCCCTACCTGGTCCCAGGAGGCTACGACACGTGTGCGGTGTGCACGTGCGAGTTCCCGACGCGACAGGTAAATAATTAAATGGATGTAATGACACTTAGAGGGATAGCCGCCTAAGCACTGATCAAACTGCCAATGTGAGAGAATAAAGTGTAAAGCATTGCTGACGAAGAAATCACTCTTATTGTACTCGTCAATGAAGCAAAAAAACTTAGAAGATCAAGACTCAGCCAAAAATGCATTATGGTTCTTTCAATGTTTTTGATTTCAAGATCGTTTTTTCGCTTGTAAGTATCGATAATTTTGTCATTATCAGTAATTTTTTTTTAAATCACTAACTTTAGGTACGCTGTCCACGAGTGCGATGTCCGCCGCTTCGCTGCGCCGAAAAGGAGGCGTACAGACCGGATAAGAAGTCTTGCTGCCGGGTTTGTCCCGAGGTAAATAACTAGCTTACGTTTATTAGTTTACGAATAATAATAGGACAAATTCTGAATGAAGCTTCTTGCCTTTTATGAGGCATTTTTGTAGCATTTTACCTAATACCTAGTGGCGTAATATTTTGATTTATTAAGAGTGGTTGTGCACATTTAAGGGTAGGTACACGTTTGCTTTATACACGGCTGGTCTAGATAGCCTTTTCTAATCAGAGACCTCACGGAAAGCACGGGCTCTTGTTACTGTTGCAATTTCACTACTAAAAAACTTTCTGTACCATAAAGTAACAAGTGCAAGAAAGTACACATTTATGAATTTATCCTTCTCACTATAATTATTATTTCAGGTAAGTATCAAAGTGGTTAAGTTGAGACTTTTAACTTGATTTTACAGGTGAAAGTGAAAAAGCCTGAAGAAGAGACGCCCAAGGACCAGGGCGCGCCGCGCACCGCCGAGGAGATCCTGGCGGAAGGCGGCTGCAAGTTCCCCGACGGGCCGCTGCCCAACGGCAAGGAGGTGCACCCCTCCATCCACTCGCACGGCGAGCAGCGCTGCGTCACTTGTCGGTGCAAGGTGAGACACGCAACAATTATGTTGATTTTCCCCCAGAGGTGTGATAGGCTACGTAGACGACATGATGTGCATTGTCCACGAAACCCCATCGTTTATTTACTTGTCTAAGCTTAGCTTAAACACTGGTAGCTTTAAACTTGCTCACCGTTAAACTATCTTTCACATACCTATCTACCTGGCATGGCAGAAAAACATCCTTATGCAGATTCCATCTGTAACTCAGCCTTTGCGTGAGAAGACTATTTTTTATCAGACCCAGTGTGACGTGTTATGTAACTTCTCATGACTTGTTCTTAAGATTTAATTTGTATTGTCTCCAGGATGGCGAGGTGACGTGCGTACGGAAGCGGTGCGGACGCGCGGCGTGCGCGCGGCGGCGGCGCGGCGACGCGTGCTGCGCGTGCACGCGGCACCGGCGTCAGCGTGCGCCGCGTCTCGACTTACCGCCCAGCTGAGCGCACCGCCCGCCGCGCTCCTCAAGCGAAACCACCAGCCAATGTTAACTACGGCCCAGCGGTCACCAGTCGACGCCACTTTCACTAGGAGCCACACCACGGGGGAATAACGGAGGCCTATGTTAACATTGAAGCGGTGGGGCGGGCCTGCCCGCGTCCAACCCCGTCTATACCCCAGACTGCTCGTAGGCTAAGTGAGTGAACGCTTCGCTCTATAGACTGATATATTTTTATGTACTCGTGCGATTCGAATGTCTAGTTTTAGTCGGCGGTGCGACGGTCGGCCGCGCGATCGTCGGCCTCGGATTCCAACGATCGACGGACGGACTTTAGCTTTACTGTGTATTATTCGGCGATGAATATTTACTTACCCACCGGTATTTTAATTGGTATTATGATGTCACTAAATTTTATAGGCGCATAACACGCTCTGTAACCCGACAATGAACACGCTTAGAGTATTAGTTGCTTGACCGCTCGAAGGGAGTCAGGGAAGGTGCGAGCGCGGTTGATATCGTTGAAGATGTGCCATATTCTCTTAATGTAAATATTAAATTATTATTTTTAATTATACTCATGTGCATATTTATTTACGACTGTGTACCGTGTCCGGCGTGAGCGCGCGGCGGTCGCGTGGAACCATCACAAGCTAACGTCATTGTATCGGTCGCCTTGTTTGTGCATTTGCTTTTAGTTTTATGTGAGTGCCTTCGCGGCGCGCGGACGCCTAACTAAGCGACAGATATAGTTTTTCATTCAGTTTAAGTAATTATGTCACTTAGGTTATAAATAGGTGCAGATAATGTTCACTTGACCGATATCTCGTCAGTGAATGTGAATGTGTAAATAAACTAGGTTAGCTTTACGTTAAATGTAATTGCTGCAGAATCATAATTATTAACGATTTACATACTTATATTGTATATTATTTTATACTGATAACATACGATACGGATTGTACGCTATGGTTCAGTAGGTGGGTGCGTGAGTTACGCGACTAGTTTTGTTTAATTCCTAGGTTAAGCGTTAGGTAATTAAGAAAGCTAGTCCAAATGTTCGATGTGGAGGAATGTATGTACGGTGCCGGATGCGCTCTTCGACAAACTGATCATTTTACAATTCATTCTAAGTTACTTAATAAGTATTTTAATTGAACGAACTTAAGAAATTTGGAATAATAACGGCCATAAAGAATAACAAACTTCGCCTTATCGTGAGTTCTAGTCCATCAAAATATGACTTTTATTATTAAATATAGTTATCGGCTGTTTTGTGGATGTCATGCAACAAGGCACAAGGATTTAATCTTGGGTTTAATATTTTTGTATAATCTAACAATAGCAAAGTAGCACCTATGGCTTGCGAATAACATTAACTAATGGCCATAAAGGACACTATGAATTCGCTTGTATTGCAATGTTTTATTATTTAATAATGGTTATAGTACTTGCGCGGCATGCGACGGACGGTGTCCACCGGAGGAATACTAATATAGGAATACCGTCCGTCTAGGCGCGCAAACGCATCGTCCCAGTTCGTATACAGAGGGGACTTCAACATTGAATAATTTCTGATCAACCTTTTCGACGTACCTTACCATATTTAATACTGTGTACCCAAATTTGCATAATGAGAGTTGTTAACGACTCTGACAATCGTTTGTAAATAGTGGCACTGTTAAAAAATAAAATTACCTGTGAACATAACAGACAATTTGGTTTCAATTATTCCCGCTATACCCCTTACTAACACTTATCTAAAGAATATAAAAAATAAAAGTTGATAGCGACATAACATGTTTGCTACCTAATGATGGTTATGATTACTTTTAACATGACACTACCGTGGTACTCAATCGTAGTGAAATAAAACGGATCACTCACGTATATAAGTCGAGTCGAGTTCCGCTGGGCCTTGTGCTCCCAGAGGAAGGGAAGGACTACGAATTATTCCGAAACATGTCGGGCTAAACTCGACTTATATACGTGAGTGATCCATTTTATTTCACTATGATTATGATTATTTCATTTATCAAGTTTTGCTTCAAAGATCAGTCATTCCACCGACCATCAGTGAACACAATATAAATTTCAAATTGGTTTTAGTAGGAATGTAACAGAAAATGCATCTATAATTCCAAACCATTAATATCTAATAAAGAACTAATAAGTCATTGACTTAACACCATGGACTTTGAGGCTATAGTCGTCCCACGATAACTCTGTAACGAGCTGACAACAGTAGAAATCTAAAGTTTGTTTATGGCAACACTGATTTATAGTCAAACGACACGTTTTGAACTTTTGATTAGATTTAAACATAAACAGGTCCTCGTTCATCCACCATCCACCATTAAAAAACCTCTCCAATTTCGTTTTATAGATTTTTTTACCGTACAACGACAAAACCTTCTAAACACTGGCAAAATTGTTCTCCAATGGATAGAGCCATATTTAAAAAAAAAACAGCCACTTTTGATTACTACTATCATTATTATCTATAATTAAAGAAATATCTGAATGTCATGAAAAAAGTATTACCACAGCGTGATTTTTCTGGGTTGCCAATTAATATCTTATGCAGAGTTATCGTGGGACGATTATAGTACAAAATTCTCGAAAAATGTGTCACAGTACAACACGGCATTTTTCGATGACAGTCGAACCATTTCGATCGACCAAACTAAGACTGACTGACGCTCGATTAGTGGTATTTTTTGCAAATTAGTGGTCTTTTGGTTCGGAGACGTTTTCAAGCGCAACTTCGTAGTTTTATTTAAAGTGATGAATTGGTCAAAGCTCGTAAAGTATCTGCCATGGCATCGGCAACCCTGTCTGCAACTTGTATATTGGCGCTGACCCCCATGATACCAACTCTCAGGGCCTTGCCTACTGTTGGACCAAGTCCACCCATTATCATGATGTTGTGTCTGTTGAAAAAAAGTTACATTAGCAAAAGTTTAATTTGTAGTAATGTCTACTTGTATAAGAGGTGGTTAGTCATATAGTGTTTATCATAATCTAGATTGTATTAAATTTACGCATCAAGTCAACTTCACAAAACATTAACTAATAGGTAACTTGGAACTTGACCGATTTTGTAGTCCAGAATTCTCTAGTTTAGATTTAGAAAAACATTGGCAAATTTCTATTCAGCTCCTACAACGTCGGAGACATAATAATATTCCCTATGTAAAAACTAGAGAGTTTGTCTCAGAGGCGGATCTAAATAAATGGCCCCCAGCTTCCATTGAAAATAGTCGACAAGGAGTGTAGTTCACAACATCAAAAAACTGTACTTATTTTATTAAGGTTTCTGCTGGATTAATCAGGTATCCCCCAAGTAGTATTAACCCAGAGCACCAAAAATTCACGATCCACCCCTGGGTCTTCTCCTTGTTTTGGTTGTTTAAAATAGAAAGTATACCTATTTAATTTGATATTTATTCGTGAAGAATACTTTGTATTTGTGGAGTTGAAGCATTTAGATGGTTATGTAAATTTGTAATGCTCAGTAAAGCAGAAAAATACTTACTTAGCCCTCATGTAGTCGACAAACTGCTTGTAGTCATAGCCCCTGGGCAATTCGAAAGTTGTGACCGTCACCAGCCGATCCTCGGGCTTTTTGATAAGGAACTTGAGACCCATCTCACTGACGCGCTTGTGAAAGTGGGCGGTAGTGGCGGCGTGGCGAGCCCAGGACTCAGGGAGAGTCTCGTTGATCATTTCTTGGAGGCACCTCCGAAGCGCCCATACTAACGGCGCACTTAGGGTGTGATGGTAGCTGTTGGCCACAGGCAATGTAAGGAATGTATACCCTATCAACGATTCCTCCTACAACCTACAGAGCTCTTTCAAAGTATATTAAGCCTCAGTGATTTTTTTGACAAGTACCTACAGTGCCCGAGCACGAATACTCGAATCCCACGTAACGTAATCGAGTAGTAAACGTTATCGAGAAAAATTGTATGACGTTGGGAACAGCGCCCCCGTGAGCGTATCTATTTGGTATGTACAAAAATTTTATATGAATTTTCTCATTGTCGATATAATATCGTTACTATTTGATTATGTTACGCCGGATTCGAATATTCGTGTGTAATGTAATTTTCTGCTTCTGCATCTTTACTTCTACAAAACCCAGTCCAGTGCCCACAGCTATCTAAATTGGCGTAGAGAAAAGCAAGTCCAATAATTGTAATCAATCGAGATATGAGCCAGATTCTCTTGCTTCCTCTTCAAATAACAAAAGGTATCGGATATCTCAATAAAATATTTCCAATTTCTAAATGAACGTTATAGTCAATTTATAGCAGCTGGAGAAATAGGTTATATAAATACTTACACTCGGATCTTGTCATAACAGTTCCACTGCTGCGCTAATAACTTGACGTCGAAGTAGAACGGCGGTTCGTGCTTCCTCTTATTTATCTTCTCCCTGGAATATGCAACGGATATCTATTTAATAATCCCCGATAGGGTTTTAAACTACCTAGCTTAAATCAATGGTATCATAATGGATAAAATCCTGTTTGGATCGAGCTAGGAATTTAACGTGGGAACTCTTAACTTTGTTCGATGCTGGCTTAATTTTTCTATATAGTCCTCTGCTAGTAAAATGCACGTATTAAATTTTTCAAATATTGAATTTAAACCATTAAAAAAAAAATCTTTCGGTTTGTCGTCAAAAAAGTCAGTAACCGCAGCCTTCATTTCGTCATTGGTCAAAAATTAAACCAAACCACGTTTGTAGAAGGTGCATGTAGTAAGCGAAATGCTTTTCTTGTTGGGTATTTAACCTTCGTCCCCTGAGGTCTTTCTTGAGAAGTCTAAACAGAAAATAGTCACAGGGGGCTAAATCTGGACTATAAGGGGGGTGGTCAATGGTTTCGAAGCCATTGTCTTTAATTGCTAGCTTCGTTGTGCGGGAAGTATGCACTGGTGCGTTATCGTGCATCGTTTACGTCGCCGTTTTTCTTGTATTGTCTCTCTTAGTTGATATAGTAAGTTTGAGTAATAATCAGCATTCATTATAGTTTTCTTCGGTAAATAATCTATGAGCAAAATCCCTTCTGTGTCCCAAAAGATTGTAGCCATAAGTTTACCTGCCGATGGACAGACCTTGAATTTCCGAGGCGGCTTCTCATCCTTAAATTTCCACTGTAACGACTCTTGCTTACTTTCCACGTCCCATTGTCGAATCCAAGTCTCATCACATGCTACAATTCTAGAAATTATTTCTTCCTCTTTCCCTCGACTCATGTCCAAAAACTCTTCGCAACATTTGACACGCCTCTCCATGTCAAATGCAGTCAACATTCTGGGGACCCAACGTGCACTAACCTTGGACATGTTCAAATGCTCATGAATTATTTCATTGACTCGCTCTTTACTGACGCCCACATCTCTAGCTATCTCCCACTGCTTCACTCGTCGGTCCTCTAATATTTTTTTTTCACCCTGGCTACATTTTCATCGGTGACGGCCGAAACTGGTCTTCCGCTACAAGGATCATCTTCCAGGCTCTCACGACCTAACTTAAACTGCTTTGACCAAAACTTTATAACAAATTCGGAAGAACACGAACTGCCAAACACACGTAACATACGCTGTCTGATCTCCGAAGGCGTATTCCCTTCTTTAGTCAAAAACTTAATCACCGCACGCTGCTCGATTTTATCCATTTTCACTTTTTCTACCGACACGTTTGAAACAATTGTAGGAGACAACTAAACGTGATGCAATAAACAAACGTGATGCAATAAACAAATGAATGTAATACATTTTGAAAATAGAATAACAAACGAATATAAATCCATACCAGCCAGCATTATTTTTGTACATATTTCTGACCAAGGAGATTACTTATCAGCCGCCCCTCGTATATACCTAACCCCGGCAATCGAACCAGGATCGTCAATATTCCGTGTCGCGTGCCATAACCCCTACATCACGGCTAGCGTATAGCCTTTTATCACGTCTGATTTCAAAAATTAAACCAAACCACGTTTGTAGAAGGTGCATGTAGTAAGCGAAATGCTTTTCTTGTTGGGTATTTAACTAAATTGGTTCAGTTGTTTTTGTGTGATACCTTAAGTTCGCTTTTGTACATGAGTGCTGCGCCTTGTAATTTGTTAATTTTCATTTTTGTACAATAAAGAGTCTTACACACACATACAAACAAAAGAACAGATAGAGACAGACAGAGTTGCGGTTGGCAACCCCGTTCGCTCAAGACTTAAGGTTGCTCGTCTAACCAAACTATATTTATTTAAATGACTTACTGTGTTTTAATTGGGTGAGGACTGTGGTTGTCGGCTGCGAAGAGGTCACTTCATAATAAACAAGTCTTCGCCACGGAGGGAATTGCAAGTATTTGGGTCTATCAGCGTATTGTTGCACATCAGTATCGTGCTCTTTTTCACGTTGGTCACTCACACACACGCGCGTACTTCGGATTTTTGGCAGTGTTTATGCACACATGCTTGCACTACAGCTGAGCGTCAGCTGTCTGGAGCGGGACTGAATTGACAACTGTCGTCTTTCATCTTTGTGAATGAGCGGTGGTGGTGGGTGCGGCGAGTGCTACCGGGTCGAGCTACCCACCATTATTTAATAAAAATGTCGGCGTTTTGATATGCGACGATTTTTTAGTTACAATACTTAATCATAACGCTATATTATAAATTTTATTGGCGTGAATGATTTCGCGTTGGATTATGTAATTAATTTAGCACGTTCTATTGTATTTTTTTTAATGTTCCTTTTCTTATACGACATTTAGATTAACATTTTATATACATGTACTGTTTTAGTTTTTTATATAGGGTATATTTGTTTGAATGTTTGTTATAATAATATTGACTTTTTGCTGTTATTTTATTATTTTTAATTTACAAAACTAAATGTTCATTGCTGTAAATAGGTACAATGGCGTAATATGTTTTAGTTTATGTAATGTGATGTGTTATTATTTGGTTATTTTTGATGAAATTATTATTGGCTTATTTGACATTTTGAATTTTCTATTTTATATGCTTACACGGGTATATTGGGATCGATTTTTTCCATTTTATCCTTACTTTTTTTTTATTTATTTTTAAAAATGGGGAGCCCTGCGAAATTGCCATGCCCGTTCTGTCCTGGCCAAACGAGATTATTTGCTGGGTCGACAGGTCTTAACGTACACATAGCTCGGATACACAAGGATGTTGGTGTACCTCAGGGTTCCGACGTCGCGGGGGGGTCGGCGGCGGCGCCGGGTGCAGCCACAAATGGGGTGAGCTTTCAAAGTCTTCCTCAGCTCAAAAAGAGTGTTCGTGTGTTAAAACATATTCCCAAAGGCGCGAGAAGTATGGCGGCTGGTAAATTATGCGAGATCATTGATCACACTTTAAGGACAAATGATTCGCAGGAATGGTTTGTTCTGCTCTCTTTCTCTTTTGCTGCACTGAGGGTTCCGGAGGGTACCGTTCGCGGATCGCTTACCACTAGAGTGAAGGAAAATATCGACAATACGAGTTTGGATTTTCCCGACGAGCCTGGTGGTAAGCCGCCATCGATTTATCGTGCAATGGAGATGGAGACTTGAGGGGTGCAGTCCGGCTCTTGCTGTCAGAATCGTCGCTTGCACCTGACGATGCTAATACTTTGTCAGCTTTGTCGGAGAAACATCCTTCGTCCTCTAGACAGCTGGTGTTCCCGGCAGAACCGGACCTGTCTCATCCTTATTTAACAGTTTCTTAACTTAGATGATGGAACATTGGGAGGGAGTCCGGATGTAGTCCTGGATGATGTGCGTAAATTGATCCCAGCTTTATCAGCTATTGGTCTGGAGGTTAACGCAGAGAAGTGCGAATTGTATTTGTGTGACGCAGCGATGTCTCCTTCTAGTTTTCAGTCATTGTTGCCGGGCTTGAAAATAATTGACAAAGCGACATTTTCTCTTCTTGGGGCACCGTTGTTTTCGGAAAGGTTAGTGAATGCACTGGATGTAAAGGCTACGTCGCTGTCATTATCCCTACAACATTTAAATCACCTCTCAGCGCATGTTTCATTGGTCTTGTTGCGAAATTGTTTCGCGATGCCTCGTATGGTCTATACTCTTAGGACGGCCCCAACGTGGTTGTTCCCGCAGCACATTGAAGAGTTTGACCAGATTCTTCGGCAAGGTCTTGAGTCAATTCTGAATGTCTGTTTTGACGATACGCAGTGGACTCAGGCTACGCTTCCAATTCGCTATGGAGGTCTGGGCGTTAAGCGTGTGCACGTTCTTGGACTTGTAGCATTTTTGGCTTCCGCTCATGCTTCTTCGGAACTTGTCACTAGCATTTTGTGCGCAAATGGTGGCAGCGTTCGGGTCCCGTACGTGGAAGAAGCCATTTCCGAGTGGACAAGAAGGTGTTCGAGTGACGCGCGACCCGAGTGTCTTGTGAAGCAGAGAGCTTGGGATGATATTTTGTGTAAGCAGGCGTAGGATGACTTGTTGGGGGCAGCGTCGGGGGTTGATGTGGCTAGGCTGAGGGCTGTTGTGGAGCCAGAGTCAGGCGCATGGTTGCATGCGTTGCCCTCATCGCATTTGAGAACTCTTCTCGACAACGACTCCCTCAGAGTGGCAGCCGCGCTGAGACTGGGGTATGGAGTCTGTGAGGCTCATCGGTGTATATGCGGTTCTATGGTTGAGCCAAACGGGCACCACGGTTTAAGTTGCGTGCGATGTGCTAGTAGGTTTTTGAGGCATCATGCCATAAATGAAATCATTCGTCGGGCAATGGTAGCTGCGAATCTGCCTTGTGTGCTGGAGCCCCAGGGCCTAAGTCGTACCGATGGTAAAAGGCCGGATGGCTTGACCCTGGTCCCGTGGGCGAGGGGACGAAGTTTGCTATGGGATGCGACTTGTGTAAGCATCTATGCTCCCACTCATCTGGGCTGCGCAACGCGTAGGGCCGGTGCTGCTGCAGAAAACGCGGCAAAGCATAAGTTTGCTAAGTACCATAATTTGACGCCAATGTATGATTTTATTTCGGTCGCGGTGGAGACGGGGGGTCCTTGGTGTTCAGAGGCAAAGACCTTCGTGAGGGCTTTAGGACTACGAATGCGGGAGAAGGGCTGTGATCCCAGGGCTGGTTCGTACCTGGTTCAACAGATATCACTGGCGGTACAGCGCCGGAATGCTGCGGGTATTTTCGGTACTTTTGAGCCGGGTACGGGTCGCGTTGGGACCTGTCACGAACTTGCCGAGGTTTTGCTTTTGAATTTTTTTGATTTTTTTTGAATTTTTTTTATTAGTTTAATTATAGGTTAAGTAGCGAAGCTTGTTGTGCAAGAATTTTGTTTTTTGTACCTTCTTGACGAAGCATGTATTGTGGATCTGACAAAAAAAAGAAACAAACTTAAACAAAACTGGGTTCAAGCCACTCAAAAAAAAACTTCTCTTCAGTTTCGTACTTTATTTAAAAGTTTTGCTGATTTCTCTGACTTATTTATTTTTATGTTATTTACCCCGACTTCTTATCGGCGCGAAAATAAGGCTCGGGCGTTGCGTGCGCTGGTGAGGGTGTTGTAAACGTGGATTATTTTTTATTACATATAAAATAGTGTTCATAAAAGTTTTTTTATTACCAATAGGCCCAATTTTAGTGCTCGATAGGGTTATCAAGCAGAACATTCTGGCTGAACAGCGCGCGAAGGGTGATTGATAGTGACATTTACGCGCACGGAATATGTACTAGGGAATATGAGAGATTTGCATAAATATATACCGGTTGTTAACTGTAAAATGGTCTAGGTTCATGCGGTCATGATCGAAGCGGTAGCAAAGGTTGTATTAACTATCAAGTCGCCACTAATGAGGGTCCTTAAAACACGAGTGTCATAATAGGATCACACGAGTGTTTCAAGGCCTAATTATGTAGAGTTGGATACATTACTTTATCTAAACACATAATTATAAGTAAGTACCTACTCTAAGATGGGCTCAGAAGCCGATGGTATAATAAACCTGTCACGAATTTGACTGTTTAAAAAAAAAACGTATCCAGCTGACGTTTCGTATCGATTTTTTTTTTAAATTGAATCCTATTTTAAATTGTATTTGCTTTTAGAGACGAAAATTTGCTCTCGTAATGATGGTCATAACCCACGGTTTCTGAAATCATAATAAAGGACTATGATATGAGTGTAGATAAAATTGTTTTATGGCGTTACTTTCAGTTACATCGCATCTATTTACAGGGTTGCAGATAATGAACCGTCAATATTTGTCATTCGTTAGTCAAAAACTAATTTTGTCAGCTAGCAGAGGCAATGAATTTATAGAAGAGTGTTTTTTTTCTTCTCAGGATTGTTATACTACTCGGAGTTATGCACGGCCGTTTCAGCGTTGAAATATCAAAGCGGTTGTCATTTACTATCGAAAAGTGACCCTGTTGAGTCTACGAGCGAGCGAGCGAGGCTGCATTAGAAAATAACATCACCGTAGGCCGAGCACGAAGTTACGAATTCTGCGTAACGTTACGTTATCGTATCGTAATCGAGAAACCTCATACTAAATTTCAGTTCCACATACGCTCACGGGCGGGCGCTGTTCCAAACGTCATACAAATTTCTTGATAACGTTTACTATACTCGATTACGTTACGCAGGTTTCGAATATTCGTACTTTGGCCTCAGATCATACGGGTTATAGGTACGACTTACTCGGCCCGATCACTGAACGCGATGGGCGATATGCCTGCGGGCCCGCTCAGCGCCTTCTGGGTGGAGGTGTACACGCCATCGACGCCCCACTCGTCCATCAGAAACGGTTCCGCTCCCAGTGAGACCACTGTATCCACCAGTAGAAGAGTTCCATATCTGTAAAATAATTATAACAATCTAAACATTAGGTGGAAATATCTCCAGGTGTCCGCATTCCTGTATTTGACTAATATGGTAATTATCTGTCACACAGTTTCAAGACACCAAAAATATTACGTTAAGTACACAAAATGCTTTCGTTAAATTTATGTGAACCAAGAAAAAATAGTTTAATTCTAACAACAATCATCAATTTGAGCTGCAACATCCAGTCAAATTGCTTGCCTAAAAACCGTCGTGAAAACCACGCGAAAAAAGAACAAGGTAAAACATACGTGTTACAAAATAACCCGTAAAAAACGTAAGGTTAGGGTTTCAAATATTGTAAATGGACTCTTTATAATTTATTGGACCATTTAACCCCCTTTCGGCTTTACGGGTAATTTTGTAACACCCTGTACCTATTTAGTTCTACTTGATGATACAAGTACCTAATACTATTGCTTTTAAAAACAATACCTTCATTAAGAAAATAAAACGGTTGTCTTAATATTAACAATGCTATAAACTTGTTAATTTCAATCGGGTTAGCTTGAAAATTCTACAACAAGAGTGTAATAAAATTAAAATAGAGATAGGATAGGAGCCGCGTTCATTTGAAACAAAGTTCGAGAATGCGGCTGCAGCAATGAAACTTTGTATCTTCCCGGCACTTTCCATTTAGCCCTGCGCGCTAATTACAGTTCGTTCCTGGATGAAATTAAAAGAGTTTTCATCTGACCGTATCCGCAGACCTGAAACGGTAAAAAGTCAATTCACGGGTAAAAGAGACGGCGATTATAATTAAATTGTTCGCCGTCTCGTGTCCCTGTTCTCAGAGGGCAATCGAGGAGTTTTTCTAATAAAGTTCGTTTCCTTTTTAGTTTGGCACCGAAGGAGCTCGACTAAAATGGTTGCGACAGTACGAGTAGTTGGGTGTTTTATTCCCTAGCTATATAGGTTCAGGGTTCAGGGTCCTTCGATTTGTGGCAGCCTGCCTAATCGCACTTCGATTTTCGGCCACTTAGCAATTCTGTTTGGATAGCCTAGGTTTTAATGGCGGTTGGCTAACAAGGCAGACGGATAAAGTTACCAGGATAGCTAATTCGCCTTGGGATTAACAGGAATCGAAGCATGCAAATAATTATTGAGAATAAAGCGTTTCGGCTTGACGAAGAGTTTGTTACTTTTTACCGACTTCAAAAATGGAGGGGATTCTCAACTCGTATGTTTTTTTTCTATAATTGTTACGAGATTACTCATATTTGAAAAAAAAAAACAGAAAAAACCAGAGTTGTTCTCACATAAATTGTATCGAAATCGATTCAGTAGTTTTTCTTAAAAATTAAATTGCAAGATAATTTAATGTTTGTTACCTCAGAAGTCCGTGATTTATAAACCGGATTATTTATTTTTGTTTGAAAGGGTTAAAATTGGTTAGGCAATTTTGACTTCATTTACGTTTGAAGTCGGTTAATTTTCCTGCTTTAAGAAATAAAGTTATAATAGGTATATACCATTAATTTGTCTACTAAGATTACGGAGTAGGTACTATTAGTTATTCTGTGCTATGGTGTAGTACGAGGGGCGGCTGAAAAGTAATCTACCTAACAATGAAACAAAAGACTGTCGTGGCTAATTTTTTTTATTTTTCTATATAGTCCCCTGCTAGTAAAATGCACTTATAAAATTTTTCAAATTTTTAATTTAAACCATTAAAAAAAAAAATTCGGGTTGTCGTCAAAAAAGTCAGTAACCGCAGCCTTCATTTCGTCATCGGTCACTTCGTCCCCTGAGGTCTTTCTTGAGAAGTCTAAACAGAAAATAGTCACAGGGGGCTAAATCTGGACTAAAAGGGAGGTGGTCAATGGTTTCGAAGCCATTGTCTTTAATTGCTAGCTTCGTTGTGCGGGCGGTATGCACTGGTGCGTTATCGTGCAAAATCAGAATTCCTTTGCTTAGTTTACCTCGCCGTTTTTCTTTTATTGTCTCTCTTAGTTGATATAGTAAGTTTGAGTAATAATCAGCATTCATTGTAGTTTTCTTCGGTAAATAATCTATGAGCAAAATCCCTTCTGTGTCCCAAAAGATTGTAGCCATAAGTTTACCTGCCGATGGACAGTCCTTAAATTTCCATTGTAACGACTCTTGCTTACTTTACGGGTCCCATTGTCGAATCCAAGTTTCATCGAATGTTACAATTCTAGAAATTATTTCTTCCTCTTTCCCTCGACTCATGTCCAAAAACTCTTCGCAACATTTGACACGCCTCTCCATGTCAAATGCAGTCAACATTCTGGGGACCCAACGTGCACTAACCTTGGACATGTTCAAATGCTCATGAATTATTTAATTGACTCGCTCTTTACTGACGCCCACATCTCTAGCTATCTCCTGCTTTGACCAAAACTTTATAACAAATTCGGAAGAACACGAACTGCCAAACACACGTAACATACGCTGTCTGATCTCCGAAGGCGTATTCCCTTTTTAGTCAAAAACTTAATCACCGCACTCTGCTCGATTTTATCCATTTTCACTTTTTCTACCGACATGTTTGAAACAATTGTAGGAGACAAATAAACGTGATGCAATAAACAAATGAATGTAATACATTTTGAAAATAGAATAACAAACGAATATAAATCCATACCAGCCAGCATTATTTTTGTATATATTTCTGACCAAGGAGATTACTTATCAGCCGCCCCTCGTAGGTACCCACATTACCTCGTCATAATATTTTAATTAGGTAAGGTAGATCTTCCGGGGAATTTGGCGGGAAACCGATGAGAGTAGATCGTGTCGTTAATTGAATTTTAGTTTCTGTGCTTAATGTTGTTTGGTGGATAATAAAGATAGTGTATCATATATAACAAATTAACGTGAAAGTGACCAGCAAATGAAGAATTCAAGTGAAAACGCGTATTCCCTCTCTTTGTGACCCCCAAGTATCCGCTGGGTGCTGCTTGCCGTAGCTCGCCGTAAAGTACACTATCGCTTTACGGAAGGCATGAGCAGCTGACAGGAAGTAGATCTACCTTCATCAACTTTCATATCTGGATGAAAATTTCTGTCTCTGAGTGTAGTTTATTGTTTAGAATTTGGACTTTATAGGTACCTACACCTTTCGTCGTTTCGCAGGTCTAACGTAATAAATAAACAGTCTCATAAAAACACGATTACTTAGGTACTTACGTAATTGCAAGACATGGACCCCTTTTACCCCCTTTTATCCCCGTGATCCCCAAAAGTACCTACACTTCCAAACTTCGACCTTTCGAAACGAGGTCGCTGAAAAGAGTTACTTTTCGTTGATCAATTCGTATTAGGTCACTTTGTGGCGGCGACGTTTGACAACTTTCGGTTCATTGAAGTTGCAAACTGATATAATAAAAAGTTGCGTTGCGCTCCGTACGTACACATTTCCAATCGTAAATAACAAATTGTTAGCAGACAAAATGATACTTTGTGGTGGCCTCTTGTCATATTGTCGCTAAATATTCTTATAATGTGGACTCTAATGTGGATTCTTATGATGTGGACTATATTCTTATATAACTGGTTCAATTTTAAAAACCTATAGCGCTATCGTAATACGAGAGGGTAATGACAATCACCTTCGTCGCCTTTTGTTTGCACCATCTTATGCCGTTTACAAGAAATAAATTATACATGAATCTGCATGAACCTGCACGCGGTTAGACAGCAAAGCTACTGTTCTTGACTATTTATCATATTACTTGTGGCAAAGGTCTCCTAGTCCTTTCAAGCTTTGAAGAGTGCCTGTTGAAGAGTCACCATGGGTGATGAATACGCCAGCTGGTCGGAACTCTTTTAACGCAGGCTCTATATCTTCAAGCGTAAATGTCGCCCATGGAGTTGTTTTTCGGATCACATTTGTTCTGATACCTAGAAATGAAAATAAAAGAAAGTTAATTTTAAAGTATTGACGAGACTGCCGGGCGACCCTTAGAACGCAATACCTACTTGTTCCGCTGGAGAAACGTGACAGAGGACGATCTATGTATTTTTTCATTCAGTAATACATAGCACAAGAGATGTGGTGACGTTTATTCCCGAAAAAAAAAACACTGGGTCCACAAAGTAACCACTCAGTAGGTAATTAATGAGAAAAAACCTCAGAAAAAATAAAATAAAATAATCCCCAGAAGCCATGAGTTTTATGGCCTAGCAGAAATATGAAGTCGGTGCGGTGCTAGCGGAATATTCTTGGAATGAAGCACCGACTTCATATTTCTGCTAGGCCATAAAACTCATGGCTTTTTGGGGATTATTTTATGTTTTTTTTTCTGAGGTTTTTTTTTGAAGGCGGTTTTACTTTTTGTTAAAAGATTTTTTATTTCACAATTTTCAGTTACGTTAATATTTAAAATATTATCCTCCAACTCCTAACCGTTAAGGAGTTGTACCTTCCATCATCACCTCATCAACACCAGACGCAAGTGATCCGTCCCTGTAAAATTTGAGGGTTGCCCTCGATTTCTCTGGGATCCCATCATCAGATCCTGACTTGGTGACAATGGGACCAACTAAAAAGTATAACCTTTCAAACAAAAAAAGAATTTTTGAAATCGTTTCAGCCGTCTTCGAGTAATAGGGGAACATACATAAAAAAAAAACCGACGAATTGAGAACCTCTTCCTTTTTTTGAAGTCGGTTAAAAATAAAATTTGGTAGGTAGTTTTTAAATTCACAAGTGACAGTTCACACATAAATACAGTTGCAACAGAGCAATGACAGAGAGAGTTGGAAGTCCAAGGGACAATACAGTATAGGATAAATAAATTAAAAAAGTAATTTGGATTTAACAAGACCACACACAAGACGGTAGACAAAAGCAAGTAAAATTATTAGGGGTCATTTTAGCTAAGTTTTTTTTTAGGTAGCCATTTGCTTACCGCATCTAGTGGCCATGTCGTGGGCGCGATCGTCCCAGATGCCCCTGGCCGGGACGAGCAGCGTCTCGCCAGGTGCTAAGAGGTTGCTAATGATGGTTTCCATGCCGGCGTGGCCGGAACCGCTGATCGGCAGCACGAGGGGGCTTCGCGTTTGGAATATGTACTGGATACCCGCGCGGATGTCATCCATCACCTATAAACATATAAGAAGGTAAGGTATGACTGTGTACATTATACTGAATGAAATAGGTTAAGGTATAAGGTAAGTAAGGATTGACAGTTTGCAACAAATGGGGCTTTTGTTGCAATGTCAAATGCTAGGAACAAACATAACAGCAGTGATCAATAGACCGCCCTTTAAATCTTTTGCCTATAATACAGAAATACGATATACTGACTTGTTTTACTGATCCTTTGCTGGAGATGGTGATGATTGCAGATCTTACGTTTCATGATGATCTACTTAACGTGTCAAAGATTTCGGCGTCATTTGGCGCGTAAAGTAATTACGAGTATCACGAGATTAGTGCACTAACAAAACACAGTCAGCTGAAGATAAACGTAACAATTCTCATCTCTCTTTCACAATCACTTACGTTTCTCTATAGCTTATTCTTCCCCTTTCTGCTAACACAGCTATGACGTTTCTAAAGTGTTGCAGTCCCAACGTTTTTGTTAACTGCAGTTTAAAATAGTCACCTCAAAATACTCGTCGCAAGTAGGTGATATGACTGGTTTGGTGAGGGCCTCCACGACCGACGGCCAGAGATCGCAGGGCCCCGGACCGCACATCAGGGGCTTTTTGAACTGCCGGTCTCTTATCACAGGCTCTTGGACTACAAGCTTGGGTGATGACATGGTTGTCTGTGAAATACTTTATTGATTAGCAAGACGGTTTTAAAAAGGACCTGATTTTGGACACATTATATTTTCACGGGTGGCTTAAAATTTTCTCGTTTTTAATAATTTTAATGTAAATGGGACTTTATCACTGAAAAAACCATTAAACAACATGGCCGTAACGTCGTGTTCAATAAAAGTGTAAGTGTATTTTTTTATTATTCAAACTAAGTATATTCATTCACTTTTATGTCATCTCGTGATGTTTGTAACACGAGTGGAGAATACGTTCGCCGAAAGCTGGGAGTGTTGACTTAAAATATCTGTTCTCTGTGACCAATATTTCGAGCAAGTAACCGTGAAGTTTGGTTACCGGAATCGGGTTAATGTTTAGATTTAGTGCTAATAGGGTGGTTGTAAATTTGCTGCAATGTTCTGGCGCTATCCGATGGCACATTTGGCAAGTATTCCTCGCCCAGGGCGCGCGCCGTTGCCAGTCTCATATTTGTTCCACTTGCCACTGTTCTATGATGCAGGATCGCGGTTTAACAGCTTTTATGGTTTTTATCTGCGTTTATTTTCATGTCCATGTCATATTACCATATGCATGCCATGCGCCGTTGATAGCACGTAGAATGAGATCACTGATAACCGGGGTCAGAAGTTTTGTAAACTCTTGTTGTGTATTTGATGTAAACTTGATAAGAACTCAAACCTGTGTCGAGCCATAAATTTCCAAGTACACACTATGTAAAAGGAAATTTACACAAGTGTAAATCATCATTATTCCATCTAACTAATAGCATTAATCTGCATTTCGAGCGGGTAAAGGAGACAAGGTACTATATTGCGACGTGTGACGAAGATCGGAAAGCGTGGAGTTGCTTCGATAAATTGATTCGATTCCCAGAGTGACTGTCGTTGCCCTCCCAGCAGAGTAGGTAAAGGAAATAGGACGGCGCGTCCGTCGGGACGTCTCAAGCTCACAAATAAGTCGCCTGTTTGAAAGGGACTGTCATTTCTTACCGACCAACCGTATAACGCGATTCTGATCAACACTTAGTGCTTTCTTTACCTTACGATGTGTTTACTACACGGAATCTTAAGGTAAATTGCTAGCTTCAAATGCAGGACCAGAGATAAATAATTCACTTAACATGACAAAACATCACAAAACACTCGTACATGACAAACTGTACGGAGTAAAACTTTTATGTAGTACCTAACAAAGGTTTTGAATGTGTTAGCGTTAAATTGACACAGCAATTAGTAACTATGAGGACATTATTGTATGTGGCAGTTATGCGTGTTGGTTTTACTTAGCGTTATCCATTTTCTCATATTAGGTAACTAAGACCTTCTAGACGTGTTGTGTTGTGGAAAAATCTTACATTGAGGTTTAAACAAAATACACGAAAACAAACTTACTACCAAGCAAGGACCATAAAACCAAGAGGACTGCCAGTGTCTATAAGATGTCGCGTTCCTTTGAAATAATAAGCCTGCTGTATGAGGGGTCTCTGTACCATTCATTTGGTATGATATTTAGACCTCTGGCTAACACAATAGCGAGATCTAAATCCGTTTTTTTCTTTCAGTTCATAGATGGCGCTATTGTGTTAGCCAGTGGTCTAAGTGTCATACATGACTACCAGACGCAAATACTTGAATAACCTTAGAAAATATATAAAACACATAGTACGTGCCTGTAAAATTTGAGGGTTGCCCTCGATTTCCCTGGGATCCCATCATCAGATCATGACTTGGTGATAATGGGACCACCTCAGGAGTATACCCTATCAAATATAAAAAATATAATTGAAAATCGGTCTACAATTGACGGAATAATCGATGTATATACATAAAATATATATATATATAATAAAAAAAATACATACAGTGGAACGTAGAACCTCCTCCTTTTTTGAAGTCGGTTAAAAATTAATGGTACCGAGACCTCTCTAGTAAAACTAGCTACAGTAGGCTCATTATTTTATAGCAACGCGACATAGCCATTGGCAGTCCTCTTGGTTTTATCGTCCTTGCTACCAAGTAAACAACCGAATCTCCAAAATTAAACAAAAATAATAAAAATAAAAGCCAAACCAATAAACAGTGTAACCTCTCCACTCACATTCTGTTATTTATTTCCAGCGGTGTCACTAAACTTCACTTGTTTCGTAACTGAGTCCCGAGCACATTACTCCGATACCGTTTCGTGATGTCTGCTCTTCTTTGATGCTAACTGCGGAATAAGTACAAACTTGAGTTTTAATGACGTCACTGCGCCGGACTGATAACGTGATTTGCTTTTTAGCATTCTGGCGTTGTTTTTATTTAACTGCTCAACGCTGATAAGGAGCTCTGGGAGTAAGCTATTTAACCCGAACTTAGACTTCGTGATCTCTGCAAAAAATAGATAAGTAGGTACCTACCTATTTCAATAGAAGCTTAAAACCTTTGTGTTAGTGTGCCTGTCGGTATTTGGAGCGATAATAAACTTAATATGAACCGATTTCAAAGTTTCTTTATAAGCTAAAAGCTAGTGAGTATTTTCTGGTTTTCATATTGGCCATGTTAAAAGTATTAACTTGTGTCATTTACATGATGACTCTTCTTTAGATATCGGAGAACATATCAATGCAAACGTTTTGAAATACTTATTTACAATATCGAATTGTCAGGATTTCTGCATCAACTATTCTTACAATGGCTTGCAGAGTTAGAATCCCATAAATCCTAGATGTTGTCAACTTTTAACAATATTTCCCGACCGATGATACATCTGCGGGCACCCTGTCCAGTAGGTAAGGGGTGACAGATTTAATTCCTACACTAGAAAATATATTGCACACGTATTTTTCTGGGAAAAAGCGAGGTTTGTATCTAGGGTTACCACTGGGACCAGTTCAACCTCAGAAGTATGTTTTTTCGTGGCGTGGTTTCATTTTTAATTCTGAGCTTTTGCATAGAGTTAAAAGAGAATGTATCTGCATGTTCAACAAATAAAGTACCTATAGATAAATCATGGGTAAAGTAAAGCGCCTTAAAGTACGAGTTGATTTTTAATACACACTCTTAATAATTAGCTTCACTATTTTGTGACTGTTCTATGTAAACAAATCATAATAATTATTAGTGCTTGGTTGACAAAAAACGTGGATTATAATGATCGTGTAATAATTTAGTACCGAACCGTTAGCAAAAACAGAAACAAAATGAAATAAGTATATACGAAAGGAATCATTCCGGATCGTGCACGACTCATATCATTATTAAATTTAATTATTGTAATATTATGACTTAATTTGTTGTTAATGGCAAAATGTTTTAGTAATTAAGATAATATTAGACACACCAGCCTACAGTTTTATACGTACAGAGCTCAATTTTGAATTTTAAGGAGTGTTAATAAAGTTTTATATTGATTAAGAGCGTTGCCAGATATAAATTAAGGCAGAGCATGCAATCACAAGGTAAGAAATCCATGTTTAGGTCATTGTTTAACAGTCACATATGTTGTCAGTCAAATGCTGAAGGCATCGAGGAAACTTTGATAGAAACTTATATTTATTCTTCGATATAATTACCACCTCTAGTCCGAGGAAGTGGTCGTGGATGTGATTAGAGGTAACAGCATTCGAATAGACACTTGCACTGTTGCACGTAGGTACTGTAACTAAACTACTTAGCTGAGTTATAATAAATTGAGCACTGGTATTGTTAGGTATAGGAGCTTGTGCAGATAATTGTGAATGCTTCGGTTGCTGAGCTTCTTTTGTTACGGACTGTGTTGTAATTATAAAGTATACAAAGAGGAAATTACAAACCAGCCCAAGTATGCCCGGATTGTTGGGATTTCGAAGAATGATTATTTGCTTTGAACAGTTTGCAGCGCGAATCTATCAATATTATTACATTCAATTTAACATTAACACGTAAATATGCATCGTGTAATGAATGCTGAAATGTGAGCGATGGAAGCCGACGTTTTAAACCTCTTCGTAAACAAACTACGAACGCACCTATTTAATTTAAACCCTCGCTGAAAGTTAAGTGTCCAGTGAGACTTTTCTCTGGATTTAATTTCCGGAGCGTTTTACTGAGGAAATAGTTGGTTGACTGAGCTCACCGTCATATATTTAGCATACATTACAGAATATGAGAAGGAAATGAAATGAAATTACTTATTAGGTGTATTTGATGGACTATAGTATTAGGTATTTGTCTGGTTTTTTCGTTTCGTTCTAATTAAGTTAAAACCATGAGGTAAGTTAACAATAACAGCTATAGGTACGTAAGTACTTTACTTTCAAAGCTTTGCACCAGGAATTTAATTTCAAAATTCTTTACTTTAAGTTTTCTTGTAAATAATGAAAAAAATAATGCCTTTGAAAGTGTGCTCTGGAAATGATACTAACGGATACCTTACTACCTATTAGAAGGTTAACTAACTATACATAATATTACTATCTGATATTCTAACACTATACTTGTCTGTTAAGTTCAAATCGGGCAACCTAAAGTATGTGCAGCAATATAGATAGTTCTTTGCGAGTTTCACACTTAACTAGGATAGATAGGTGACTATAATGTCGCGAAATTAATTATTAAAGTAGTTACGCGTAGAACTGGTGTTATCAAATATCAATAAAACAATATTCGTGCTGGGTACCTATTTGTTTGTTAAATTTAAAAACGCAAATAATTACCCGCAGTAGAACCATTTAATAACAAAATCCTACGTATCCCAATTATGCGCACGAAACAATTATTTTCGTCGTACTCAGAAGTACATATAAGTAACTTGAATTGAACCCATACTTACTCGTTCCATTTTCAAATACAATACACTTTATTGGGCACCACATACCTAATAAACAAAACAGAAAAAAGGTGCAAAGAAAATGCAAGGTAGCGATGGGTGGCCTTATCGCTACAGAGCGATGTCTATCAGGCAACCATAATGGAATAAAGGTAAGATCAGATAAAAGCAGGTTTTTTTTTTATACAACGAGGAAGGCAAGCGAGCAAGTGGGTCACCTGATGGTAAGTGATCACCACTGCCCATAGACACCCGCAACTCCGGAGGGTTTGCAGATGCGTTGCCAACCTAGAGGGCTAAGATGAAATGCCTCTTGTGCCCGTAATTACACCGGCTGTCTTACTCTCCACACCGGAACACAACAGTGCAAGCACTGCTGCTTTGCGGCAGGATTAACGAGTAAGATGGTGGTAGCGATCCGGACGGACCTCGCACAAGGTCCTACCACCTACATAGGCATAGGTGGTGCCAATTAGGATTTTTAGGTAATTTATTTATATAAAAATAATTGTTTTTTTTTTCAATAATTTAATTAAGGTCATGCTAAGTATTTGGTTGTTTAAAACTCTAGAATTAAGTTAAGATTGAAAATATAGTGGAAGTAGAATAGGTAGAATAAACTAAAAAACTTTTCAAAAAAGGTTTTAAAACCACCAACATATTAATTTCAAAGTTCAATTACCTACCATACTTGGCATAATGAACTAATAGTAGTTTATGCAACTGCTACATAATGAGGGTCCTTAAAACAAGAGTGTGTTTTTATGAAACGAGGTGAAGTTGAGTTTCATAATAGGATCACACGAATGTTTTAAGGCCTAATTATGTGGAGTTGCATACAATACTTTATCTACACACATATTATAAGTACTCTAAGATGGGTTCAGAAGCCGAAGACATATATCATACCCATATCTGTCACGAATTTGACTGTTTTTTTTTTAAATCGTAGACAAACATACCAAGCTGACGTTTCGTGAACTGTTTTTTTTTTGGAAAAATGTGATATACATTATTAATTATACATGTCGGACTGAACTCGACTTATATACGTGAGTGATCCGTTTTATTTCACTATGATTGTAAATTACGTTGGTTGTTAAATTCGGTACATCGAATTCGATATCGAAAAGTCATTACGACATCGAATTCGATGTCGTAATGACTATTACTTTACTGCTGGACCTGGTGGTCGTGGTGGTTGGCGGCGGAGGCGACGATGTACTGCAATGCTGGTAATTTTCTACGGTTTCTGAATGCATTATAGAGGACTTATGATATTTGTGTAGATAAAGTTTTTAATTAAACCGTGAAACAACGTCCTCATTTAGGAGCTATGATGCCACAAATACACACAACACACACGTCAAACTTATAAATAACCCTCTTTTTGGATCGGGGATTAAAAAAATATTACACCTCTAAATCGAAATTAATACTAACAGCATTGCTTTAAAATGAGACAGCAGCAAAACTTCACATATAGCTATGCCTATACCACAGAATAGACAATAGCCTATACTTACATAAGTACATACTTATTCAATTACCATGTCAATAGGTAACCTACACAGGCAACCTTATGTGCCAGTCAATTTAAGAAGCGCATTAGTTGGCGGCCATTATTTTCACAGTCGGTTTGACCGTGAGCGGCGCGCCCGCAATTTTCAGTTACGGCTTTGTTTGTGTAATGCCTCCGTGTTAATGTACCGGCTAACAGTTCGCAGCTGGATCTGAAAACAACCGGATTTTATGGTGGTACAAAATAAGTAAATATTGGAAAAGAAGCCTCTTATTTTATAATACAGTAGGTCCTAGATTTTCCTACTAACCACGTCAAGGTTGACTTAAACATTTCACTCGCCTCGTTGATGATACCGCTGCAAATTTGCAAATTCCTTTCAAGTGACAAATATCTACATCTTTAATATCTTCATGATTCTAATGTTGCTCTTCGTACTTTATTTCTATTCGTTCTCCCAAAAATTCTGTGCACGATTTTTAATATTCATGCAAAAGACCACAATACTCTAAAGGTACGCCAAAGTTTCGACAAACCAAAAGCCGGATCGCCGCGCGTGGAAGCCAAGCATCTTGACGTTACTACGCGTGTTTAGACTCGAGATCTATTGTGAATCGGTAAACTTGTATAACCGAGCCGGCAACGTATAATCGCATAAAGTGTAGTTAAAACTTTTACACTTGTTAGCTAACGAGAAGGTATAAGTTGGTGGCAAGTTTCCGAGTAATTTCAAAGCGCGGCGGCGACAAAGATTTCGGGCTTAGTTTTATGAGTTACTAGTTCAAGTTTTAATTAAATGACTCTCTTGATTACTGATGAAACAATCAACTGGTTTTGTATAATATGCGAGTGACAACTGTGACGGGCGTGGTTGGTGCCATGATGGAACGTGGTGGAATGAACTTTTTGTGCAAAGATATCTGGCGTATGGTATAAAATGATCGCTGCTCAAGAAGGCTCTATTAATTGATTGACTATTTGATTCAGATTTCAAAAATTGAAATAAACTAACTAGAACTGTTAAGAAACTATATATTATATGTTTATTGATTTTCAAGGTGTAGGTAACACCTATACATAGACGTAAACCTAATAACTACAAATGGGGACCAACTTTGGTCGTTCGTTTGTCAATTTTGTCAATTAATTGCTAGCAAAGACGGGAGTCTTTGTCTTTCCCGTCATAGCAGTCAAGTTCCCTAAATAAGTTCTTTTTCAAGATTTACAAGGTTTTCCTTGTAACGTGAAGAATGTTAGACAATAAACTAGCGATCGCCCCCCAGGGCGCTTGAGTACAAATCCAATTATTTCCCGTGGCGCGGCGTGGCGGTGGGTAATTGATTTATTTGCTCATTTCTTGCACATACTACCTGCCTCTGGAATACCTTGTGTGTTTCCATAGTTAACGAATGTGTTTTAAAACGCGAAGTGTTTAACAAGATTGTTCAAGGGAGTAAAATGTGCGTCATTTTCTTTGCGTCTAACGGAGGCAGGAGGTAAGAGTGATAGACGCCCATATAAGTAATAGAAGTATCTTATCGATTGTAGGAAGCACCGGAGTGGACAGCGGAGCGGGCGCGTCGTGTTTTAGAAACGCATTTAGGAGGCTTTACGTCGGACATTGACGAATGGCTCCCCACTTGAGCTTCGGTCGCACGGGCCGACGGACACAACTGCCGAATTCACGTTATAAATTGATTCCTAGTAATTCCATCACGCAGTGCCATTTTTAATACGGACTTTTTGTCCTGTCCCTTTATTGAATAAGGTCATTGGTCAAAGCACTGACGATCCATTTAAGTTGATCCTTTGTGTGGCAATCGGCTTTTATGTACGTTCGGCTCGACTTTAGACCCGATTTTTAAGGTTCCGTAGCTAAAATGGCAAAAACGGAACTCTTATAGTTTTGTCATGTCCATCCGTATATCACAAGCATTTGACCCAAAGGCTACAAGATGTATACTGATGAAATTGGAGTCTATAGGTGTCTACTAGAAGCCGCTACTTAGTTTAGTAAGTATACCTACTTATATGACAAAAATAAATATTACAAAAATGGGCATGATGTAACAGAAGCAGATTTTTTATTTTAGCGAACATCAACGTGTGGCACATTTTTTGACAGTTCGTTTAAAAACAATTTAACATTTCTCAGCAATATTTTTGATTAGGTAAGTAAATATATTCCGAAAGTAGCATAAATTGTGCCCTCGCGTATGTATAAAGGTTGCATGATCGGATATACCATTTTTGAGTTATTGCCGAAAAACTGCACAGCAAAATATGTTTACATCCTACTTATTTTCGGATTGTTATTAGGTTGATATTATGTGTTTTTATTGTGTTTTAACGTAATTTTTTATCTGTAGTGCATTTATTTCCTTCCGTTTTGTAGTTACGGTTACTTTGGAACCCTAAACAGTGTGGTCCGACATGCTCTTGACCGGTTTTTAATTTACAAACTGAGAATCAGATTCCCAGTAGGTATGTTACATAGTTTAAAAAAAAACAAAGTTTGTTATTAAGTTAGATAAAAGGCAATCAGTATATCGATACATAATAACGTGATAGTACCAACTAACATTTGTCTTTCTAAATGAACTCACAGATGAGTCACTTCCCGACCGCGACAAGCAAAACGGCACTAAAAAATTAACTTAGTCATTTCCTCCTTCCCCATAGTGGGGGTAGCGAAATACATTTATTCGGGGTGCACGCCTAACCCGCGGTTTGTTATCAGAACGTCTGAAGCGGTGCATAACGAGGCAGCAGAGACAATGTTCCCCCTTTGTATTCCACTCCACATGTACTCGAAATAACAAGGGCTCTATTTTCAATTCCTCCATCGCGTTCTGCGGTTTTATAAGCATAGGGTTGAGTGCGCCACCCTTAAAATGCATAAAGACTTGCATATACGAGCAGTTTTTCCTTTAGCTTTTCCACCGCGTCGGTAATAGGGGCTTAGAGGGGGGATTGGCTGGAATTAGTTAGCGATGCGCTGTATGGACGACTCGACATTCGTTTGACATGAA
The DNA here is from genome assembly GCA_963691665.1 of Clepsis dumicolana. Taxonomy (NCBI): domain Eukaryota; kingdom Metazoa; phylum Arthropoda; class Insecta; order Lepidoptera; family Tortricidae; genus Clepsis; species Clepsis dumicolana. The sequence goes on from OY829513.1 coordinate 6,854,956, forward strand.
TTAACAGGACGCGTCTGTTCTGCATGTGTTTGGTTAGGAACGGAAGTTCGCTGGAAACGGCATAAGTCGCGGCAATTGCCGGCTTCCTAGTTCCTACCAATAAAACTATTATTAATTTTACTGTGAGAAAAGGTTCCACGGAGGTTCAGGAGGCGATTAAATTTCTTTGATTTATCTTCATCCCGTGGAAATTATGCAATTTCCGGAATAGAAAGTAACATGTGTGTTGTTGTGATAATTACATTACTGTGAAGTTTCATAAGAATCCGTGCTGTAGTTTTTGCGTGAACGATTAATATCATCCATACGTCTATACACCCATTGTCACATCATATCGCGTTTGTAACATTATATGTATTAGTGGTTAAAGGTCAAATCGGGTAAACCCACAAATAAGCCCTAGACTATATTACAATATATAATTATTATTATAATTCAAAAACAATACAATTCTAGATTCGGCTAAGACATTAGTTACGCCCGGCGGAGTTTGGCCACTCTATTATTTTAGGCGGGCGGTAAATCAGAGTGGGATAAGATAACATTTCTTAGGCGAGGGATAATACACGCTAAAACGTTTGTTTACTATGCTCCCCGAAAATCACCATGAAATACGAGCGCATTTATAACTCGACGAACATCATTCTGGAGAGATGTTGAGATAACTAAACATATCTAAGTACTCAACAATTTTGTATGAAATATTTTCAATTTTCAGGTTATAACAAATTCAGCTCAATATGAGAACACTCATGATAGATTAGATAAATAGATTTCTTTATTTCTTATTGAAAATTACATTACATTATAAATGTCAAAACATAATGAATTCACAAAAAGATCGTCAAAGTGTCAAAAGATGAACTAGAATAGAACTTTAAAATACGTCAAATAGCGATCTCTTGCTTAATTAATACCTTCACGACCTACCGCTACTTACTAATCGATATTCATGTGGAGCTTAAGTTGTGGCACTATTGAATATAAAAAAAAATCAGGCATAATATTATAGTTAAGTACATTGAGTAAAAAATAATATGCAACCAATGGCTTTTCTTTCATCTACGAGTATTCAGACTCTTGGTTCCTGCAGATAGATGCTATCTGGCAGTTAATGTGTTTACCACTGACTGGATACTTATGTTCTCCTTTTTCCGAATTTTTACAATCATAATCACAATTTATTTCCATCACAGCCGTATGAAAGTAAAATATCCCAAAAAATATTTCAAATTCCACAGAGATAAGTACAGTCGACGGAAACATTAACGCATTATTCAGTTAACGCCACTCGTTACGTCTGAATATTATTTTATGTAAAGATAATGTATAAGCGTTTAGCTAAATCTTTTGACAAATGGCTGGCACCGCTCTCGTAAAACAAAGCGTCAGCGAATCACTCGCTTACAACAATCGTCAACTTAACGAGCGGGGTATAATGCCAACTTCTTTGGGCTTGTTCGGGCAGATGCGACCGCGATGTGCACGAACTCGATGTCTTCAACGGATCACATAAATCATAATTACTTTACCCATATACACTGCTCAGAATGTCCAGGGAATAAATTATGTGCGGATTCCTATATGCGTTTGATCCCTAGACATTTTTGAGCAGTGTATAACCTGGCGCGTACATATGTTAATCGTAAGTTGTATAAGTTGTGGCAGTACGTAAGTTACGTAACAGTAAGTACGTAATTTAATTAGAGCAACGATTAGGTACATACGAATAAAAAAACAACACATTTCGGGGATACTACAAACTAAATATTTTTGATGGTTGTTATTGGGCACTACTGCACTTTAGTTTTTACTTGATAAACTTTACTTGAAAAATAGAATAGACTATTTTTAATACTTTCAATGTTGTTTCAGTCTTGCGTATTGTCGCGGTGACGTATAGAAGTAAACATTGCGACATCGTTGTGAATAAAAAGTTTAAAAGCTTAAGCATAGTGCTTATTGTACACATACATTTTACTAGTATTTCACACATATCCTACTCAGTCGTACCTATTACTTTGCGGGAGTTGACATGAAAGTTGTAACGCATTTTTAACAAATTTGTTCGCGTGACTACTCCATCAATGAATGCCTTGCAGTCGTACTTGTTCGAACAGACCTTTACTGCCAGCGTTCCGTCACTGACTACTCATTTACTACAGCTATAGAATAACCCTTTTATCCATACTTCCTCACTATAGGGCTATTCAGTTGATAGAATCGCTGAAGTCGTTTGTGTCGCTTTCGTCTTGTCGCGCGGTGATAGTCTTTTGTTTTACGGCGGGAGTAGGTAACATTTTACTAAAAAAGTGGACATTTTATTCGCATAAAATGAAGATGGATCAAGTTCTATGTAAGTAGTAAGTTGAAGAAAGTACCTTGTTTTGTTTTAAGACGTACAGTTAGCAAGATGAATAAAACTCTATCTAGAATAGAATAACTGAAATTCCAAAGCTAAAACTAGCGGTTCCTTTCGATTGAGCTCGCCTCCTGAGTTATTCAGGCTGTGTCGAATATACTTAAGATCCATTATTCCTTGACGTTTATTAACCGAAACGTACGTACCTATTCCCCAGACTGATATTTGACTCTTAATAATTTTCCAGGTGTTGAAAAGCTTTTCCACGGGATCATTATTCAGATCTGAACGTCAATACTTATCCACTTTGACAAGCAAATTAGCTCTCGTCAGTAAGCCGCAAATATTTTTCTTTTTTCAAAAATGTAGGTTGAGTTGAGGGAGGCACACGTAATTACCGATTCTTCAGCAAATTGGAATTGACCTTCGTGAAATTGAGATAAGCGCAGATTATGCTTCTAACGATGGGAAATTTGTCGGTACGGCCGAATTTCCCGATTTCTGTAATTGGTGCCATTGTGCGACTGAATCCGGGGCCCTTCGTGCATTCACGGGAAACTTGAAAGTAATAAACTTGTTCTTTCGATGAATTGCCTTATTCCGGAGTTAATCACGAGAGGGAGCACAGCGCGTTTGAGGAATGGGCCGAGTCGAACCGATTAATTTTCCTTCGATGCTCCGCGATCCAAATCTTCTGACAAACTTGCTGATGTTATTTTTATCGACCCTGATAAATAAACGGCAACTTTGCTATTGCTTTCTAAGAAAATAGACATTCTTATTAAATTAGCAGTCGAGTGCGATCTGCGACACTCACTTTTCCTGATTATTTCAAGCAAGAAAAATATATCGCGACTAAACATTTATTACCATTATTATTATAAACAAAGAGCCGTTGATTACTTTTGTGGCTATTGTCAAATTGTGGGCTAAGTTAATGAAACAGTTCTGAGTTCACTTGAATATTTATATTATCACACAAAAACCAATTGGACAATAACAATTTAAATTACAAAATATAATATACTATACAAAAATAATGGCGGCCATAAGGATTGGGCCAATGTCAGTGATTATGACAGGTGTTCAGTAGATTCTGCTCAGAAACGCCAACGGCAGCAGGAAGGAAACAATTTTGAATTACAATAAAATACAACGTGGTCATGTTAACAAAATACATAGAGACTGACAGCACAACACTTTGACGTACGTCAAAACCTAGCGTGCCAGTATTTTTGGGCGCTCTAAGGAGTCTTCCTCTAAACCTTCTTAGCAAGGCGCCAGAAAACAAAATTTAAGCAGCCCTCGGAAAACAGGGCCCTATTTAATTTGACCTGTACGTGTATAATTAATTATTGGCCTGTATTTAGCCAGATAAATAAACAGTTCTTTTCTTATTCATAATATTTCAGAGTTTTTGTTAAGTAGGTATACTTAGTGCGTTTTATAATGGCAATGGAATATAGATCGAATTCTCATTGTATCCTGACATTTTCGTAACGTTGGTGAAATACGGGCATGGAATAAAATAAGTACATGAGTTTACATACTTGCCATAATGGTACAAAACTTCAGGGCCGTGTTTTATAAAGCTACAAGTTACAATTTACAAGCGGAAGTCTCATTCTATCACCTTTTATTAGAAAGAGACTTCCGCTTTATAAAACACAGCCCAGGTAGCTAATTGTACCGCATTCTCACGTTTGTAAAAAATTACAATGCACTAGTATATTCACGGAAAAACCGCATAAGTCTGTCATAGGATAGGGTCCCTATCTGTAAATATCGTGCTAGCGTCTCTGCTTGTTATCTTGATTTGTAGTCCACTCGGAGCTCTCCGTATAAAAATAACAGACACTCTCCCATATTTGTTACCGTGTGCCGGCTCAAATGGCTTGTAGCGAGCTTTATAACGATGCGTAACTCGCCTAACTACCGGTATATCGTCTGGTACAAACCCGTGCTTTTTAAGTTATTAGGAGTCAACGTTGCTTATAAGCACTTGCAACCAGATTTTTGCATAGGTATATCGACCCTTTGAAATATAATGAAATTCATTTGGATGACGACCCGGTATGTACGTGTTAATATTCTACCTAATTTAGTTATGCAGCGTCCGTGGCTAACCTAGCAATTTATTGTTTCGCTTGAATATGTAATCTGGAGTATGTCTGCAGCGAGGGACTGGAATATGCAAAGCTTAATCCCGTGAATGCGTGTCATACTGTAAGGCACTGTGATGGGCGTACGGCTAAATGGACTCTGGGAACTTACGCCTCAACATGTTAATTCGAGACTGTTAGTCACATTACGATATAGGACGGGCTTGACACAAATTATGCTGATAGGCCTATCCGCGTGCCTTTTGTTTCATTGGCTTGCCGAGTTGAATTAACGAGATCGGGCTGACGAGAATGGAGAGGTGACAGTTTTCGGAATAGACTTTTAGTAACACGTGTTGCAATTTTCAGGCGCCAATGTTTACTAATGCCCGGTAACACCTCTTATAAAAGTTAAGTGAAAATCGGAGGTACTTAATGTAATTTTTCTTGCTTTAACTGAGAGTATTGTAAGTATATATGTATGTATTTAATAGCAATGCCAATTTAGACAAGAATCCACCGGTATCTAAGTTTCTCGAAGATACGGGTAGGTGTTATGATTTTGATATTCAGTCACGTATAGAAAACATTATGTAAGTATCGAGTTGACAAAAGCGCTTAAAAGATTAGGCTCAGAGGCTCGAGTATGAATATAAGAATCCTGAGTCATCATCATCACCATGTCAACCGAAAGACGTCCACTGCTGGACATAGGCCTCCCTCAAAACTCTCCACTCAGACCGGTCTTGTGCTTTCCGCATCCACCACAATCCCGTAATCCTCACCAGGTCGCCGCTCCATCTTGTTGGAGGCCTTACCTACAGCTCGTCTCCCAGTCCGCGGACGCCATTCGAGAACCTTCTGCCCCCATCGGCCATCAGTCCTGCGTAACGTAACGTTATCCTATCGAAATCGAAAAACTTCGTACTAAATTTTAGTTTCAAATACACTCACGGGCGAGCGCTGTTACAAACGAAAAAAAAATTCTCGATAGCGTTACTACTCGATTACGTTACGCAGGATTCGAATATTTGTACTCGGGCCTCTGCATGAGAACAAAGGCGAGCATTACGCGCAAATGGTCGATAAAAGAAGCCGTTAAAGTTTTTGCGGTCACCGTCGCCCACTACATTGTCGTACGACCGTTTTTATAACTGAACTCGTTTTTTAGATCCCGACAGGAACTAGGCTAACTTTATTTTGTATATATGATTGAAACTTTCAACCTAATAAATCACCTGTTTTTAGTTTAGACACTAAGTACTTGATACATTGCAAACCAAAAAATATTAGTTAAAGATGGAGCAGTCACCCATTTTACGTTAATTAGAAAAAAATACACTGGGACTGCCTTCGACGACTTCGACGAGGGTCCTTAAAACACGAGTGTCGTTTTAATAAACATGGCGAAGCCGAATTTTTTATTAAGATCTTAGGGTGTTTTAAGGTCTAATTATGTGGAATTGCATACATTATTAACCTGTCACAAATTTGACTGTGTAAAAAAATCATAGACAAACATATCAAGCTGACTAACGGAAGCCTATTTAAATTGCATAGTGTTTATGAACATGTTTCAATTTTGAAACTCATTACGTTGCTAAAATTTTCATAGTAAAACTGACTACTACGGTTCTTGAATACATTATAGGGGACTTATGATATGTGTGTTGTGTAGATAAGCATATTTTTAATTATTATCTATTTGCGAAATACTTGGGTAAGCAATCTAAAACTATTCCAAAATTCCGAAGTAAGTTCCTGAGATAGCCAGCTATAACGGACAAACCGCAAGACCAAGTCACACCATAAGGTTTGATTTTTACCATTTTAGTTCGGAGCCCTAAAACCGATTTTCTCTAAAAAATCCACCTCAAACAAGGGATTTAATATTGTATCACGGATTCCCATCGTCAAGACCCTAAGCGAAAATTGTACCAATGGACCGCCGTTCTTCTTATTCTAAAATAATTTTAAATAATAAAATGACCTGATCACATACATAAAAATAAGCACGTCAAAGTAATAACTTCTTTTTAAAAACTACACGGGAATTGGAACAAAAAAAAAGAAGCCGAAATAGAAGATGGTACAATTTTTGTAAGATTCCTCTTTACACTTCCCAGAGGATTATGTGCTAACTTTCTGTCTGCAATTTCATTCCGCGCGGTAAGTAAATGTTATAAAAATCTACGGCTGAAGCCATTCCCGACTGAAAACGCAACAGAAAACCGAGAAAACCAGTATTCCTCGAAACTACTTTTAATTAAATCTAGCGCTCTCACCCTTACCTGCGCTTTGAAACTCTTTAAGTGATTTTGCGATAACTTGACTCGGAAGTTACAATACTTCTACTCCAAAGTAACAATACTTCCTATTTAGAGACGGGGTAATCTTATTGTTTTTCTGTACAAATGATAATTAAGATCAGGATTAAGATGCTCTCGGTTATTTCTAATCTTGAATGAAGTTTTGTTTACGACGTCGCTTTGTTGGATATTCTGTTGCTACGCAGAAGTAAAAGGATCACAAGACTGAACGAAGATTTATTAATAAGCTTCTCTCGACCTCTTTCAAGTTCTACGAATATCTCACTTCAGTCGGATCTGTAGAGTTCTAACTAAAGTCTCAACCTCAGCAATTTTCTTAATAGCAAAGTTTTTCACGTTTTTCACATACCTAAATCGTCAAGGCTAAACACACTTAAGAAGCATCTCTCGATCTTTTATCCAGCAAATTCGGTCCCAATTGGTGCTGTTCTGCTGTTATCACACTGCTCGCGGTTTCAATCGCTGCAAATTTAGTTACGTTTACCAGTTTACCCGCCTAAGTAGCCTTTGAAGTTACAGAGGCTGCAAATCGATTACCTATGAGTCGATATCACGGTAGCTGGAACAATGCAGTTTAATTAGTTGTAAGCCTCGATGAAGGCCCGCTTTGCTTCCACAGGCCACTGTCACTGCTAATAGGTAATTAAACGCTTCGGGACACACCGTGTATATATGTGTGGAAGGTAATGTAATGTATAGAATGCAGGTGTGAACAAAACATAGTAACTTTTTAACTATCACTTGTAAAGTTTAATGAGACAGATTAGTTGACACAAAAAGATAAAAGTCAAATATTGTTGGTACTGCATAAATTGGTGACTGTAGCTGAGTATTATAAAACACAAGTTATTTACCTATCTACATTTTCATTTCATACTTTGGTAAAAGTGAGAAAAGTTGATCAATATCAATAAATATTGAGATAAGAACTGATAAAGATTTAGCTAAAATGCAACCCGTATTGAGGTAAATAGATATGATAAATAATATGATGGACCTGTTGACCATTCACAAACCTGTATAGTCCTATAATAAAAGGCACGATGAAAACTTCTTCGATTCAACAGCAAGCTCACCCTTATGAAGATCCAAACAGATTACAATAAACGGCGGCCCTATTGGCAGCTAACAAATCCTGTTTCCTTCAAATATGTTGCTAGTAACGCGGTTTGTGATTGATTTCCGGCGGCGCATACATTTAGGACGCAGAACACAGATTATGCAGCGGGAAAGCTTATCTAGCACAAACACGAATATTCGAATCCTACGTAACATAGTCGAGTAGTAACATTATCGTATCACAATCGAGATAATTCAAATAAAATGTTATATTTTGATAACGTTGCTACTCAATTACGTTGCGTAGGATTCGAATATCCATGCTCGGGCCTCTGTATGGGGTTGGCGTTTGACCGTTAATCTCATTTGTTTCCGTAGATAACGTTGTAGAAGATTCGAGGGAAATCCATAAGTGTAAAGCTAAAGCTCGTAAGAGAGTGATAGAGTTTCGTTTGCGGCTTACAAGCAATTAGTGACAATCGAACAAGTTCAGTGTTTTGTGTCGGCCCTTTGTCTAAAAATTATAGGAAAAAGTCAACGATGCCTATAATTAAGAAGCACAGTTTACAAATCATCAAAAATTACATTAGTTCCACTGTAGTACTGAGATCGCGCTGTCCATCTGCTCTGCGTTGAAATAACTATATTATGAACCCGAGGTGAGCGAGTCCGACTCGCTCTTGACCGATTTTTCTGTAACGCTGCGTTTGCAGATTTAAGTAAGTTGTATCGGAAAAACTCATTGAAAATGAAGTTCGCTCTTAGAATTTATAAACTGTTTACTACGCAAAGACCGACGACAGGTACTTACTAAGAAAATGTTTTTCTTGCCTAAATAGTTTTATACGACGAGAGATTGATCAATTGCGCAGAAATACGTAGTTTCTTATTTCTTGAGGTTGTAGCATTGATTTATTGTATTTTCACGCCTGATTCCATTTATAAAACATCTGTTCATCAGCCATCTGGCTGTAATTATCTTGTCTTCCAAAATAATTACGACAGTAAAAATCCATTTTCTACTGAATATATATATATTTTTTCTGTCTAACTACAGGACGAATTATCTAAATATTTATTAATATTTTATTTTTAAAGCAACAATAAGACAGACGAAGAAGTGGGTCACCGCTACCTATTGAAATCTGCAACACCAGAGGGATTGCAGACGCGTTGACAACCTAGAGGGCTACGATGAAATGCCTCTTGTGCTCGTAATTTATCCGGCTAAATGACGTTATTATTAATGTATTCGCTCGATATCCAACTGATTTCACTACATACCGATTTTCCACTTAACTAGTTATTTTTTTAACCCTGAAGATCGTGCAGTTCTCTTGTTCGCTTCATTTTTTTCACCGAGTTAAATAATAATGGACTTACCGAAACTAAGTTTCAGTAAAAAAGATTAAGAAGTGTAAAATGCACTAAAAAATCCTAATACAAAATAAAGTATTTAAAATAGTTGCAATAAATAATTGTAATTATTATTTTTGTGATCAACGGAACACGCAAACGTCGGTTTGTAACGGTCTACGACCGCCAACTCGAAGCAAACGGATGGACGCAGTTTTAACAAACACTCCTAACATAAACGAAGTACATATAAAAAGCTTTTGAATTGATTTTCCTTAGTACCGCCTAGTAATATGCTAAATTAAAGAGTCACTTTATGGTATTTTTCTTTAAGCGCTCCTTTTTCCAGCGATTATTCGAAGGCGATAAAAGGCTGGCTGACAAGCGGCGCATAAAATGGCCGAGGTTTGCAATAGCCCATAAAATGCTATTAAACCGCCATGGAATCCTGGTTTACGGCACCAACGACAATGCTAGTGCTAGGTTTCAGCTCTGCGAGGAAAATCTAGCTCTACTGAAAAGGCGGCATGGTGTCATTGCGGTAATTGCTTCTGGTTATCGCCAAGAAGTAGCTAGTTCCAATATTGTGTAGGTAGCGTTGTCTAGATATAACTGCAAAGTAACTGTTGTCTGAGGAATTATGAAGTGGCAGAGGCACGAATACGAGTGTGATGTGATTCATTTTCTCGTAGGTAAATTTAAAACAAAAGACAAAGAGAAACAATATTTATATTGCATAGTGTAAAAGACAAACTTTAGATATAAACTGTTGGTATTCCTGTGGAGGATTTCATGATTCCAGGTAGACGGTCGATCAACTTGGATGGATGGATTTAGTGACCCAGTTACTACTAGTCCCGTTGCATCATGTTGCTCTTGTGAACGATGCATCTAAGTTTTGCTCCATAGCTCTAGTCACTTTTAAATGGAAATTCAATAGGATAGAAAAGGCGAAAAAGCTGTCATTTCGTTGGCGCTATTCACTACATTATAGTGATAAACGAGCTGTTACTTGAATAGGTACTTACATGGAAAATTTTCAACGTGAATGTCAGTACCTACTAATTTTAGTGTAGTGTACCTATAGCTCAATGTCAAGTATCCGGGTACGATCCCCAGCGTTAGTCGTAATTGCCTGGTTTTCTGTGTATTTACGGGAAACCGTAAAAATAATAGGAGAAAAATACATAAACACACTCCATTCAAATGATAAATAAAGCTTAGTAAAAAAAAATCACATCGTCAAAAAAATCCTGGTTATTTGGATCACCGCGGATGTAAAATCTCATGCAACGAATTTCAACCACCTTCAACTTTGTCGTAATCATAACCTTCCGCCACATACTTACTTGGTTCTCCTAGCCATTAAACCTCGTCACACGGTAATATGTGGCTAAGCGGTTACGTAACAAGAATATAATGTTCTGTAATTTGTTCCAAGCGCTATTGTTCCTTCCCAATCCGACGTCGAGACGAGCGACTTCGGCCGTCTGTATGATAATGTTATGGGAAATCATCGGGACACCGAACGCCTCCCCATATGCTACATCCTGTTTTATTAGAAATTAGATTCCTATTCCGTGCGCTGTTTCATGCGTTATAAAATTTTAAGAACGCAGGTATTTTTCTTGTACGATTAATAAATTTAGTGATAATTTATTTTACGTATTTAAGATAAATAAATGGCCCAGTGTCCGACTCTGCCCCAGTAGTTCGCACCTTCAATCTTAATTCATAGCTCATAGCAATAAATGTGACAATAAGGAGGCCAATTTTATTATTAGAATTAAGCTGACAAACATTGGGACGTTTACGATATATATAGGTAAACAATTGCTTTCCAACTTTTGAATTAGCTTTGTTTACTGAATACTTACGTAATTGTCTTTAGAAAGTTACACCAGGGGTATTATTCTCTATCGTTAATATTTCGTTATTCATGGATATGTCAAACCGGTCGTCATTTTAGTACCAAAAAGATATGCTAGCGGTCGAGTCGAGCCTGAGAGCGAGACTGCAAGTGAATAACAAACTGTATCCACAGCTAAGAATGCACCTACTAGTTGTAGCATAGATTACCGTTCAAGAACATGGAATGAAGTAGAAATTAAATACAGAGGTACACGAAGATAGCAGGTAACTAAAGTCTGCATAAGTTACGTAGACCCGTGTTCGTTACAACCGTGCGCATATGTAATTGGCGCAATTAGATAAAGTGTTAGCTTTAGTAAATGCAATCATGCTAAACTTTTCCATATGAAAGCCTGCATTTTAAGGACGCGATAAAATAAATGTAGGTACTTTATTTCCGTGCGGCACGCCACGGTCCATTAAAATAGGTCAAGAGCTGGCCTCTCATATGACATGTTTAAGTTGGCCATTTCTTTCCCTCCCTGTATTTACGACGCTAATGCCCGTGGTAGATTTCCGGGCCCGGAGGAAGCTGACGGGGCACAGCATCCGGGACGTCAGCTTGTTTGCTACCTCCTTATCTCTGATGCAAGCCTCGCGTGTTTATTTGCCTTTCTGATCATGCCTGTTTGTACTGCATGAATTTTGAGCTACTTCTGCCTTTGGCTGGAGGCTTAATATGTCTTGTTTAACGTGAGCTGAATTATTTGAAACAAAGGCGGCATTTGGTGCGTATTTAATATATTCCTGACGAAACATGATAGCCGATTAAATTTTCAGTGCGACTTCATCACAGTATTTTTGTAATTTGATGAGTATTTTTTAAACTTAAGTTCACAATTTACCGCACTGAACGATGCTTTGCCTATCCAAACCATCCACTTTCAAGTTTCAACGCAATCTTATCGTGATCTTGATTATTTTGAGTAACGGCAAAACAGGCGAACGAAAATGCTTATCCAAGCCGTTCTCCATTCCCGACGGATCCCTAATTAATGGTAACATGATTTAAATTTTGCGAGGTAGACAGCGCAGTGTTTTGCAACAAAGCGTCGACCGACACGACCTATGCTTTTCAACGGGCTACGATTTACATAAAATAATGAAACAGGAAGCAGATGAATAAAGCCGGAGTCGTTAGCTGTTTAGAAAATGAAATAAAGTCGCTGCGAAGGTGAGAACACAATGAACGGATCAATTTGATTGTTATTAATTCTATTATGATATTTACGTCCGAGGTAAGGTAACTGCTACGACGACGTCTCTCTCAAGCGCGCTGAAGGAAAACAGTAAAACATCTGCCACGTTTTCCTCATCGTTCATTTCACTATGATGTTCAAATATTTACTTACTGAAAGCGGTAATGTATTTTTCTTATTCTTGGTGTCGTCTTTTTTTAGTAGAGCCTTGGCGACACTGGCGCGGTCAAAGTGCGCTCACTCCTCGGATTCGAATATTTCAAGCCACTATCACGTGTTAACCTTAGATTTTTCTAACAGCTTCTTGCCTGTCTCTTTGTGTCTACTCTCAGACATGTTAATACCGAGTTATAGGCTCGTGTAAAGACCGCACTCGGCACGTTGCTCCTCGAACGTCACGTCCGCACGATAAATTGATTCGGTACCAGATGTGCACCCGACTCGTACACGACACGCCCAAATATTTCACTAACACTTTTTCTTGACATTATTATTTTTAGTTCGCATTGTGCGAGAAAAAAGATTCGTAGGTATACTCTGCACGTGGGTTTGTGTCGGCGCCTCGCGTGAGTTGTCAGAAATAATGTAATGCTCGTGATCTTTTCTATCTACCTAGTGATGAAAATTGTCTGAAATATAAAGTACTAGCTGAGGCCCGCTATTATGACCACTGCCCAGGTATCTACCTCTTATTTTAGTAAGTATTAATACTTATCCAAATATACTTAGGTGTTCCACTTTGGTATCGTAAAATTACGACTGTGAAAGTAAGGATTATCACGAATAAAGTTAATTTTACTCAAATAAGTATTCAGATGTAAGTCCCGTCAACAGTTTTTGAAGTTTCCACTTTATCGCATTAAGAACTAGTACAGAACTCGGGACCGGCCTTATTTATGTTAACAAGCATAACTATCCTATAAAATATTCATCAGACTCCTAAATTAAATGAATAAGGCCTCAACAACTTAGATAGTTTGAACAGGATGAGTTAGCAGAAGCGTCGCGGGCGATCGAGGCACTCGCAGTGTTGGATGACGCGACATCCCTCCTCGGAGCTTAGAACTCATTGAGGGGGAATTACATCGGGACGTTGACGAATTGCCACTCCACACACAGATAACACTATTGAATTTAAAACTTCCACTGACCAGTCTTTACCAATTTGTCCCGAGTCGGTGACAGATCATTAGAGCATCTCAACGAATTGGTTCTTTCGAACAGTTTGAGCGCCAACGCTGAGTTTTTATTTCGAATTCTTGTAGGTAATGGCTTTTATTTTCTTTAGCGCTGCAAAAATAATTTGTTAGATGGATAGAGTTGCAGCGTCGTCTGAAAACCTGAAAATTAAAACGCCAGACAGTGACATAAGCAAAGTTATTTTTCAAAATCAGAAAAATATCTTGATATTCGTATTAAAATTAAAAAGCCCTCAATTGGAAAAAAAGATTTATTGGAGCTTTCGGTCGCTCAAGTAAAATCGTGTAACGTCAGTTACGTCCAAACTTCGCGAAAGCATTACGGTTTTAGCGACAGGGCGGCAAGAATTAAATTTCATTTTGGGGTTTATAATTTATATGAATCGGCGTAGTTTTGTAAATGCCGAAACTTTGGACTTGGACCGACTTAAAGGCGTGGAGTTTGTAACAAAACAAAATTACAATAGAAGGAAGTTTATTGCTCGGTCTTCGGGGACCGCTCGGGCACACAGATCGAAATATAAACGATTCACTTTGTGCTACGTCCAAATCGGGGGAGTTCAACAAAACCCTACATTTGGCAAGAGCCAGACTCGCTACGGTGAGGGATAACTTCATTTATTAACAAGTTTATAGACCAAACAACTCATTTAACTCAATTTACAAATTATGTTGTAACTGTTCACATAGGGCTTTGTTTTTACTATAAATACTGAAAACTTGACACCATTCGTAATGGCGCGGGTTTCAACATTTATGTATCTACCTAAAAACTATGTCAGAAAATAAGTGGGAATGGGCGTTCCTTCTACTTGAAAAACAATATACTTACTTAACAAACTTTTTTTAAAAACATCATTTACTGTTGACATATTGACCTCAACCGACCTAAAACTAGGTATAATAATAATATTTCTTGCGGAAACAACACTCGGCATTACTTGCTTCTAGGTTCAAACACCACCTAGGTACTTACCCACCATTGCATTGCTACCTTGCATTTTCTTTGTGCTTACCTTTTTATTACCGTTTTGTTTACTATGTGGTGTTCATAAGGAGTTCATTTACCCTTTTAGATATTTGCTTAGCATTATGAAATTACTCTCAGCAACAAAAATACAGTAAAACGGTTAAGTTTTATTAGAGTCCGCGTCACAGCGCCTTGCGGGCGGCGACAGTTTACGATGCCATACGCACCGCCGGCGCACTTTGCTCGTAATTGAATCGCAGGCGTTTGTTGTAAACGCGGATTTTCCGCAACTACAAGAAACAATGGCAGCCACAATACTTACAAGGTATTAAGGCTAAATGCTCTTACTGTTTTGTTCAGTAACGTGATTAAGATTTTCCCTTTTTGTAGGTAGCTTAGCCTGGGGAAGACAAGAATCTTAGTTAACAGTTGTGTTGTTTTATTATAAGTACGTTCTTGTTACATAGGTAGTTTTTTTTTACTAAACTTACACACCGAGGCTGCATTTTTTTTCTTAAGAAATATAAGAACTGTATCTAAATCAGTATTCTATCTGTACTTAACTTTCAGCTACTTAGGCAAGCCAAGCCAGCCCCTCTAGCCAACACACACAACATAACGTCAATAAACGGAATATCCGGACAAACCGAGCGCATGTTCTATTATTCTATCCTACTTCTACTCAATATTTTTTTATGAAACATGGAAGACAAAATCAAAATTTTCTTAAACCGTGATAGTAGAAGATCTTCATGTTCGAATTTCAAGATTTTTTTCCAGGGAAAAGTGCTTTTGCGCGAAGATTTCGAGCTGGTGAGGTGAAAAATATTAATTCACTATATTCATTTTTTATATATTTTTTTGAAGTTTGATTGTAAGGTCCAGAGGTCCAGGGGGGACGCAGCTGCCTCCATCCCCCTGACACCCCTCGTTACGCTCATGGAGTGATCCGTTTTTTCTATAAATCTGAACCTGACTGAAATGTATAAATTTCATTTTGCGTGAAGTCGCACGATGAACAGATGAAACAACAGAGTATACATACATATATATGAGAAATCTCTGCGTATCCTCTAATATCGCAAACTTTACTCCCAACGACCTCATATCGCGTAAAAGATGTTACAGTATAATAAATGTTTGAAGCGAGGTAACGCGCAGGCTCTACGTCACCCCAGCGGGTACTTGGCTATTTGTGGGCTAACGTAAACCGCGACGCTCCCGGTTACAGGTTACCTTACGTTATTTAGAGTCGACCCGCGGGAGCGGACTGCTGTCTGCACTAAGGACGCATAATCACGGCACTTAAGTTGTATTAGTCTTAATATGGAGTCGCGAGTTTTTAAGGTTTGTTAACGATAAGAATATTTAAAGAGTTTTAGGGTTTATTAAGAAGAAAATGAGAAAAACAAGTGCCGGTTTTTTATTATTTGAATCGGTTGGAAAAATAAGTTTAAGATGTGTTGTGTTTTTCTTTTATTTTCAGACCAATGTCGACGTAACAATATTGTATTGATTATAGGTATTGATTTCAGCAGATGTGATATTGCTGTTTCATTAGTTTTGTGTTAACATCAAGTTAAATATCAAAACCCAGCCCAGCCTAGCGTAAAATTATTTACGCCGACGGATTAATTTACCATTTTCACAATCATAAACCGATGTTATTGTCGAATTCAGAACTTCATTAATTATCTTCAGCTAGATACATGTTTCATCATTTCGAATGAAAATAGCAAAACATCGTGAACGCATTCCTTAATTAATAGTAGAGCAATCTCTTCATACGCAAAGGCATTCCCTGTGACACATGCAGTAAGTTAAAGTAAAGGTACGCTTTCATGTCCTCATCTCGATAAGCTGGCGACTTGCAACCCCAGTCAGACAGTTATTGACAAATCTTTAGCGTGCGCGCCCCCCTTACCTTTTAATCTAGGCACGTCAAACGGGGGCGTATTAGGGCCGGCACATAACATCCGATAGTGTTCTTTACGCTTACAGAAGAAGCTAATTTTGCCTAAGTGGGCTACTCGGCGAGCGGTGCATGCGCCGGGGGCGCCAGCCCTGTTCGTTCGCTGAATTCGCTAAAATGCCGCAACATGAGTCTTTTTTAGGTCTTCTTAAAATATAGGTAGTGATAGACAACTATAAGATAGATAGATAGCGTGATTCGAGTTTGTCAGATACGTCGTGCACGTGCACGCCCAGTATAAAAATGCAGTTTTAGAATTAGAAATCGTTTAGCTCTGGACGTATTCTAGGCAAAGAATCTGACCTCAGAACTCGGGATAGAAATCCGAATATATGTTTGTGATTCTTTATGAGAAATAAAGTTCTGAAACCTGAATAAATGTGCCACTAGGAAATAATTTTTCCAACGGCTTTATGATTTTGCAATAGGAAATTCATAAGATCTACAAGTCGAACTGCAAACTATTGAAGCAATTGGAATTTCAAAGAGTGTTGAATATTCTTTTCTAGTGTTTTAGTATTTTAACTATTTCACCAAAAATACCAGTGTTTGAGATTAAAACAAAACATCCGGGTTACCTCGTCAGATTTGGTAAGTAATAGATAGGAAATTCTATTATGCTTAACAAGCACAAAGATATTATTAAACTTATTAAGTACTCACTGAAACAAGAATAACTATACAGATAACGAAAAAGCATAACCATCCTAATCATCACCTTTCTTCCCCTTGCCATATCTCTGCCCGGAAGAGCTGATTTGCCTAGAAAGAACGTGGCTGTCATTTCGTTGTGAGTTGTATCAGAACAACAAGTTAAACTTGTTGTTGGTGCTATTCACTCGAATATTTTCGACGTGAATATCTATTCTGTACCTACTTTAGTGACACGGAATGTCACGTTTTCTGTGTATCTTGTTTTAGTGAGTACTTATTTAAAAAGTTAAATACCTAATACGTTTTAACAGGAAAACCGTAATAGTAAAAAAATATATAAAATACAAAACAATTCTACACTGAGGTCAAGAAACGATAAGAACTCACGAACAGACGACCTTGCAGAGGGTCGAGCACGACTTTACGAATGCTGCGTCACGTAAAATCGAATAGTAAACGTTGTCGAGTTTGTATGACGTTTGGAACAGCGCCCGCCCGTGAGCGTATTTGGAACTAAAATTTAGTATGAGGTTTCTCGTTCTCAATACCATAACCGTAACGTTACGCAACATTCGTAAAGTCGTGCTCGACCCTCTGTAGGTAGCTATCCAGGCAGCATTTTAGCGCTCTCAACACTTGAGCGGCGAGGCAGGATGGCGTACATTGTTTAGACGTAAGTACGCATGCACCTTTTGTGCGTACGCAATACTTGTGCTATGAATTTCCTAGGGTAGTTTTATGGTTTAGCACGAGCAATAACAACTTACGGGTGCATTTCCCACTGTAAATATACATATTTATTTTGATGCCTGTCTGACGTAAATACAATACAAACATAAAAAAAAATATCACATGTCTTTACCATTGAACCTCATTACTCAATTTAAAGATTTTAGCTTCGCCGAGACTATTGTATGTGTTCGGAACTCCTTAATTTTAAATAAAATAATCAAGATATTTCTGAAACACCTCTATTAAAGCTTTAAACTGCTCAGCAGCAAATGCCCCGCAAAACCCATACAGGCTGTCCTATTAACAGCACAACACACTCACATCTTCTCTATTTTTGCGCGAGCTTTATAAAAGAAGCGCGCTCCTCACAGTATATTAAAGGCCAGTAAGGAGATATTTTCCGATTAACTAGACAACGTTTACATTACACGAGATAGTAGCACTATTTGAAATTTATTGCTCCGTTATGGTGGCGAGTGCATCGAGCTAACCCGGCGCTCGCGTCAAGGACTGCGCACTCTACCGGGAAAAAAAACGACTTTTGCAAGTTGTTTTTTTTAATTATTACTGGTTTTTAGATCATGTAAAGCTGTTAAGTTTACAGTGTAAATTGTAATCATATTTTTTTTCATATTTAGTAACATATACATTTCATATTTAGTAACATTTTCTAATTGGTAAACAAGAAAGATAACTACTTATACTTACTTATTGTAGGTACGTATGTACTGTACAAAATGAATGCAATTTTTTCCATAACTAGCAGTATTTAGGTACGTAAAAGTTTCTGTATTCGCTTTCAGTGTGTAGTAGGTACACTAGGCGCGATGAGAGGTAAAGCTTATGGCTAAAGCTGCTTCTTAAAATTTGTCTTTGTCATATCAAGAACGTCCTTCAGCTTCACACTTCAAACCTTCTTAATCCCGGATCAATCATATCCAACGCAACCTCGCAAGCAACGTGTAAAACACGATGTAAGTATCACGAGCCTCGGGTTTGGACGGCTGACGCGGAATTGATTCAGAGCGCGACGTGAGCCGACTTGGAAACAGCACGACTCGAATCAGGGATGCCAGGGTAGGGGAATCTCGAAGATGTGCGGAAATTTGAGGTACCTACTCAAAAACGTGGGAGGAAACGCGTACGGAAATTTCGAAGGGATTGTGATCAGTAGACATTTTTGATGTGTTGTACAGTGTGTAAGGAAATAGTGTAAAATGCGTACCAATACCTACATTATTTTCACGTAACCGCTTCGCATTGAGTGATTGAAAATACGCTTGCTTTTTTAATATTGATTCCTGAATTTATTCTCATGTTTGTTTATTCTTTTTGTTTGTTTGTGTGTGTTTTTAGGGTTCCATACCTTAAAAGGAAAAAAAGGAACCCTTATAGGATCACTTTGTTGTCCGTCTGTTTGTCTGTTAAGACCCTTTTTCTCTGGGACGCGTGGAGGTAGCATGCTAAAATTAATATCAAATAATCAAGCCTGCAGTCCCTTGAAGCTGTGAATAAAAACAAACTTCTAATTCAACGAAATCAAAAGATAGAGTCATTAATAAGGTTGTTTCCATACAAAATGCCGTTCCCTGAAAACTTAAAGGGTACTTCCAGTTGTCCTAGAAACTTGAAATTTGGTATGAAGGTAGCTCTTATAGCACAGCACAACCACTCACAAAATTCTCAAAATCTTGAATTTTTATGTCTGTCTGTAGATTTCACAGACCAATATAAGATGACCCCACACTGCATACCTTTTGCTTAGGAGCAGGGCTCTTCTAACACTGGATAACTTAAAAAACTGGGGAAAATCGTTAAAATTATTCTACGGAACCCTTTGTGTTTTTTTAATAATTTAGGACATCCTGTTCAACATCAATATTTCCCCACTTCGCACCACTATTTCACAAGAACAGCACGAGAATTCATATTAGGTTGGCAACGTCGATTCAAACGTAAACCGTCGCCAGACGAAAGGGAGCTTTACGCTGACGGCCAACAAATTTAATTAGACACTCTACTTTAATGCCCCCTTCTGCGCTTACGTGCTCCGTATGCTGGATTCATTCGATCTAATTGTTGTTGTATAAAAAAACTCAAGATGTAGCCAAATGTGACATGTAACGTGTAGCCAAATCACAATTATAACCAAGCATCTCTTGACAATTTATTGAATCAGGCGTTACTTTGCGGAGGTCCATATTTATGAACTAAAAAACAATTACTTTGCTCACCCGCGACCACTAATGACAAATAGTTATATCTGTGCGGCAAATGTATGTTTCCATGCAACACCTCCACCTCCACTGCTACACGAATCAACACATGCCACACAGACCCAACTATCACCACCACCACTATACTAAACGCTGACGCGTTTCGGCACTCTCCACGAGGCCATTTACGAAGCACAACAACAACCGCTCAACATGCCACCACTTCCACTACTGACATATGTAAACCATGTACTCAACTTAGTTAATGACAAAACCAACGTACCCACTAAATGAGCAAAGTAATTGTTTTTTAGTTCATCTCTTGACATTTCGATTGTCAAATATGAAAAAAATGCGATTTTCGAGTAAGGTACACTGAAAATCGAATCGTTAGTTGCACTGGGAATTCGATAATAAACAATTTGCTATGACCTGTTTTAGATAGTCATACTATAGTGACCTTGTGTTATCTTTGTACCTTTGCCTGTTTTGTTGGTTATGTGATGTTCAATAAAGAGTTCTTGTATTGTTTTGAATTTTGTAAAGAGATAATAATAGCTAAGTATAGTGTTGACTCTTTTTTCATGTATTGTTATCGATGTTTTCCTTTGCCGCAAAAGAACTAATAGAACAAAACTCCTTGCGAAACAGAAGACTCATGTCTAGGCGGTAGAACTAGATTGTTCAAGCAGACTTTTCTTTCTACTTCCAAACCAACCAATTTTGTTTGAAACCGAATCGAAGATGCTTTCATACTTTTTAACAGCGGCCCACCACTCAATTCAAACTCTACTGTAAACATAAGCAGTTCAAACGCCGTAGTTGATAAAATAGAACTTCGTGATGTATCGGGATATATCAACACAGAAATAAAGAACACACTTGTTAAACGCGCGGGCCGCCGCCATTGAGGCAACAATAAAGCAATTATTCCTCCAAAGGGGAGCGGACAAGTAACTGACTCGTCAGACTACAAAGTTATATAAACATCATTATTGGAGAAATATTGGAAGGAAGACCATCGTCAGCTTTATGTTGTTTTCTAACCGGAAGCAGTAGTGCCTTTCGCTTCCAGCAATTCAGCTTATTTAGCGAGAAAATTTACTTTTTCTTGTGTCTTTGATTTCTTTGTTACGCCGTCGATGCTCGATTTTAACATGAAGTAACTAGAGCGCGCCGCAGTTTAAGTTATGGTTACAATTTTAGAAAATCACTATGGTACCTTTTATTTGTTCTAGTGAAATAAACTTTGTTCTGGTAAATAATGCAGCGGCGCTCCGAAGGCAGTTAAAATAAAGGCGCACATTTAAATGTAAATATTCAAATCAAATACCTACCTGCACCGCGAGCTAAGTTGAAGGAAATTAATTAAATACAATGTTGTTACAATCTCGCCAGCAATTAAATCTACATAAAATTATCTTTTCATAAGTAGAAACTTAACTGATCTCACTTGGAGCAGCTTGTTATTTAATGCTAGTTCAACTACTTTAACTTGTATCTAAGTTAGTTTCACCCTTAAAGTGAACTATATTATGTTAGTATGATGCTATTATTTAACCAAAAATTACTTTTCAAATGTATTCGCTATAAATGTGGCCTCTCGAATGTACAATCATGTCGTAAAAGTTCAATATATTAAAAACGGGTGAACCGATTTTAATGAAACTTAGCTAAGAACAAAGAAGAAACCACATCGAAATAGGTACATTCGTTCGGGAGCTATGATGCCACAGACAGATACACAGATACACAGGTCAAACTTATAACATTCCTCTTTTTCGTCGGGGGTTAGAAACGTGTTGTCGAAAACACATTTTTGCTGTAGAAATTCGCAAACATCAACATTATTATAAGTGTTCCATTGCAACCGGCCTCTTTTGTTATTCTTAAACAACTTTCGCCCTAGTCGTATTTTCACTTATGGGAGCCATGATGTGTGTTATGGTGCATTCTATAATGTTATTTTAAAGGCAGACAGGAGGGATGGGGCACTTGTCCCTTGATTGCCATCGGGGCCCGTAGCGAGTGCCCCACTCGTCTGAAATTACACTCTTTGCCGCTCTATCGGATGTTTTGTGCCGCGACCTGCATCACACTGATACTACGAGTGCAATCTCGAGACGCTCGCGTCGCGAAAATAAACTAGATACCTCAGTATATCGGGGAACTCGTTTGATGCCTTTCAAAAGGTCGCCTTGCCTCAATGAAGACGGTAATAACGTGCGTTGGTGTACTTCGTACTTTTGAATGGATTCAGGCACACACATCTTAATTATGTATGCATACAGGTATACATGTCTTACAATTTACATTAAGTTCGTAAATGAAGTAAGTACTTACTTTATAACACTTTTTTTCTAACAAACTCAGTTTCTTGCCTTTCGCTTGAAACGCGCTTCCTTTTTACAACCTAATAAAATACCGTATGAATGTTTCAGAACATCAATTTAATTTATGTATATAACGTTGCAGGGAATCCAAGCTAGAAATGTAATACCCACTAACTTAACAACGATAAAATGAGGATGTGAAGTATCAAATTAAAACATACCTGTGTCCTGTGTAATATGTTTCCCGTGTCAATATGAATTTCTCCCGAATCTCCGCTTGTGATGAAATTCTGTAGTACATTATTGAGTATGAAAATCATTAACGGAGCGTTATTCCTGCCATTATTACTCTAAGCGGTATTTATGCATAACGAAAATTCGTACCTCAAAGGGAAATGATTACAGTCTAATTTTATTGTTCATTTTCCCATTAAAGAATAGATTTCCTCGCGGACTCATTTTTTTAAATCGATCGACAGTAAAAAAATTTGAACACAACATTTATGCGAATATTTTAAAATCTGGCCTTCTCACGCTAAAAGTTCATCTCCAACCTACATAAAGTATAATAAGTGAGGAATAAGGCGATTTATAAAGACATAGACATTATCAAGGATCATGGAAAGTAAACGTACTGACAAAGCCCATACTTTGAATCGTTCTTATTTACATTCAGCGCCATCTACCTTGCTTGAGTGATACATTAGAACCGCTGTTTTGTTATTATTTGACCCGCTGGCTACGACCTTGGCGCCATCTAGAAATTGCCTGAATTTTAAGATATCTGCGGGGAACGATTCGAAGTATGGGCTTTGACACTCCGTATACTATCCTCCTTGACATTATGCATGAAAAACTTAATTCCCAAGTATCAGTAGTCCGAATTTTCAGTATTCCGAACGCTATAAGTTACGCCGTAGTTGTAAACTATTTTGAAATAAAATAAAACAAACAGAACCTAAGTAACCTACCTACCTATATTTTCAAAATCATGTAAACTAAAGTTTTCGTTCAGCAAAAAATAGGCTTCGGAATAATGAATACTCGGACTAATGATGCTTGCGGAATTATAACTTTTTGAAGTTTTTGGGCGTTCCGGTATAAGTATAACAGCTTATTTGATATTTATATGACATAATGCTTATGGTTTTAGTTATTCAAAACATTATAAAGAAAATTTACGACGACGATTTTTATTTAGTTGACGACCGAATAGCCTAGTGGTTAGAGACCCTGACTATGAAGCTTGAGGTCCCGGGTTCAAATCCCGGTCGGGGCAGATGTTTGTATATGATGAATATGAATGTTTGTTCTCGGGTCTTGGATGTTTAATATGTATATAAGTATGTATTTATCTATATAGGTATGTTTATCCGTTGTCTAGTACCCATAGTACAGGCTTTGCCTAGTTTGGGACTAGGTCATTGTTGTCAAATGGTCCCGTGATATTTATTTATTTATTTTATTTAAATTATACATTTCCCATTGAACTGATAACCTACTTTGAAAACAAGATGTATTCAATGTTGAAGCAGAAATCTCCTTCACCGTGGCGGGAAAAGCGCACAGCAAAATCGCATGAGCGGTGCCGCTTCACGCCCAAAGGCGATACAGAAAATATTTTCCGTTTAACTAACATCGTTCGTGTCACGGGGTACTAACGCGATTTCAAATTTATTTCCCGACTGGCTTGCGATGTGGCTGCTGCACCCCTGGGTTGAGGCGAATGAGTTCAGTGAGCAAAACAACATAGTTACCTAGTTATTTTTGACGTTTCATAATTTTTTAACAGTTTTGTGGTGCTTGTTTAAGTTTCTGATATAAGATATGAGCGAAATCGGAAGTACCCTATTTGAGCTTGCCGTTTACTTTACTTCAATTGAAACAATTTACTGCTCCACAAGTATAATAAAAAAAACCTTGGAAAAAAAACGTAAAATAGTCCTCTAAAATAATAATAAATAAAATAAAATAAAATGCATTTATTTCGGACAACAGAAACTAAAGCCTAAAGTTTTATGGCCTAGCACTAACTAGCAGAATTAAACTTTAACACTTTCGAATAAAAAAAAATTTCAAAATCGGTCTACAATTGACGGAGTAATCGATGAACATACATAAAAAAAAATGCATACAGTGGAACGTAGAACCTCCTCCTTTTTTTGAAGTCGGTTAAAAATTGAAAACTCCTGATTGACTGTTCATCACCACAGTCTCCTGACCGTTGTTGCTGAGAAGTGGGACAGTGGCCTGATCAGGCACTGGTCCTCTCTTCATTTAAGTTTAAGTTCTAACATAGTTATCTAAGTCCCATGAAACACTAACAATATATGGAGTCTGTTGTCCGAAATAAATGCATTTTATTTTATTTTATTTCATCAAACCCTTGGACCTAGAAAGCTGAAATTTTGTATAATAATAATAATAAAAGACATTCACTCATTCATTCATTCATTCATTATAGAGGTTCACTTTATGATATAGACTAGGGATATCGAGAGATTTTGCGAAGTTATGCCCCTAAAGGGTTAAAAACGGGGGTGGAAGTTAGTATAGACAAAGATCATTTTTAAGTTACGATCATAAAACTTAGATGGTAAGAGAAAGGGGGCGAAATACCCACGGGATAGAGTTCTGCCACGGTAGCGAAGTCACAAGCAAAAGCTAGTTTGTTTGTACATATTTTAACTACAGTTTTCAATTGAGTTTTATTTGAATTAAAAAACCTTAACATAGCTGTGCATTCAATAATGTACCTAAGTGAAGTTTTCCAAACCACACTTGGGCCCACGTCGTCGGGGGAATTGCAGTTAAAATCCTCTCATTCTAAGACGATCCTTGTGCCCAGCATAATAAGTTAGGTTGGAGACTATGATTTCAATTAAATTATTTTTTTAAGGAGATATTGTGACCCCATACATTTTTTGATGACTATTATGCCAAAGTCGAGATTGCCGAGGTAACTATGATTTGAAATTGACAGCCAAACGTAACTAACTAGGATGCGCAACACGTTTTATAATCGACAACATGCGCCATCTTGGCATATTAGGCACAGTCGAGTTCTCCAATATCTATACAGTCAACAGCTCAAAAATATCTATACACAGATCTTATTGCCAGTTACATAAGGTCTGTGTTCAGATATTTATGAACCGTTGGCTGTACAGATATTGAAGAACTCGACTGTACTCAATGTAGAGTGTGTACCTTAAAAATACTTTACAAATTTATATTTCCCACGTTACCTAACGCATTTTATACACGGACCGTTTCAATTGAGCGTTGTTCGAAATCGAGTCCAAAGCAAGTTTAGCGAACACACATAAAAACAAACATTCGGGTAGACTCTTTTGAACGCGAGTTAATTAACGACCAGACTGCAGTGTTCACTAATTCAACTAAGGAAGTTAGACCGGGGTTGGTTTAATATTAAAATGTTTTAGCTTTTCTCTTTTGATTTCTAGAGTTTGTTACAGAGCGTTCTATTGTTGGAGGAAGATATGAAAACAAGTACATAGAAAAGGGTTATTTCTCTAAGACAACAAATAATATATCTACTACCTACCAGCTTAAAGTCTAATTTTGTGTCTTATAAATTGCTTGATACGCAGGGTATACGATAAAATTGAGTACTTATCGATTACCTTTAATCTTATGTTTGCCCGAATTATTTAGGCTTCGCAAAATTAATATTAGGTATACTGAAAACATCGACTCCTCAACAAAGTCATGAAGAAAAAATCCAATCTGTAAGACATCGGTAACATGCTCATTCTGGCGTCAGTTCAGTCCATTATTCTGGTCCAGTTCAGTGCATCATTCTGTCGAATGCTATCTAAAATATATATTTTTCACCAGTCTCTCTTCATTCTCTCGTTATTCTGACCAGAATGATAGTCTAAACTGACGCCAGAATGAGCGTGTCATCGATGTCTAAGTAGTTGGAGAAAAAAAAAAACAATCAGAGAAACAGTTTCAGCTGGAAAAAAGTCAAAACGATAATGCGGCCACGCAACCTTCTGTCGAACAATTCACGTGCTCTCGAAACGTAATTACTAAGATTATTAACACTATTCGGTAGCTAACATGTTTGTGTGATGCTCCTATCCTGATTGTTTAGGCAGTGGCTGTACCCAGTGTTCAGCCTCGTCCCTGAGCTGGGAACGAGCTTAATGTGGACGTGAGCGCCAACTTAATGAGGGAAGTGTCCGAACAAGTTCATCAAGTACTTTGGCACATTAACTACTGTAATATTACATACCTAGCATAGCTCACTAAGATTAGGTACCTATCATATGAACTACGTATGAATCCGTAACAGTGAATGCGAACCTGCATTGTAGCATGCACGATGTATACATACCTATTCTACTATGTAGTGTATGATAGATACAGTTGGTACGGACCTTTATGAATATGTGAGCGCAGCGCCTGCAAGTTATTTTAAGCATAATTGATAGATGCCATATAAATTGTTAAATTATTGTAGAAGCGGGCGCTTTAGTGCAATATCGTGTTCGTAAACACGGCGAAAACTTCAAAAGCAAATTGCACAGGTAGGTACGTAACATTTATCTCTACGGTTTGAACGATGAAAGCTTCCATTACGGGCCGTCCCGAAATGGATAAATGCACTTAAGGTGGTCGCCAGCTCGTCACCTCCGGCCCCTGTATCGCCATCGATTCGCTACATTATATCACTTTGAGCAAATAAGCCATGTAGCTGAATTGGTTATAGGATTCCTATATGTTTCGGAAGAACGCTAGGAAAGGAATCTTTGAAATAATAAAGCATATCAATATTTGTTTTCATATCGAAGACTACATTGATGCACAGAATATAAACGAAGTTTTTTTATTCTCACTACTGAATTTACTTACTTAGATGCAACTTAGAGGGAATAAAACGTGACTAAAAACCAGTTGGCATGTTATATTATATTGCGTCTTGAAATTGGTAAAATCGCCGTAGATCGTCCTTAAAAAAAAAACTTTTCTGAAAGAAAAAGTTAATATTGCTCTAGTTTTTAAAGCCACCACTGAGATGTGGATTTGCCGAGTTAGGTTAGTGATAAAATAGGATTTTATGCATGCGAGAGCGAAGTCTAAATTTAAAAGAGTTTCGTTCATACATTTCAAGCTACCATAAAGTAAAAAGGCGTTTTGATATAATATTTATAAAGCGGAGCGTTTTACCTGAAAAAAGCGTTAATGTTTGCCTTTGTTCAATCAATTTGTGGATATAATAAAATATCTCGGGCTATAAAAATTCCATTTTTCAGTTATTTTCAGGAGGCTTAATATCGGTATCAATTGACTTTTCTACTTTTGTTATTGTAATAACAGCATCTTTAGCTAGGAATATCTATTCGAGTAGGTATACGTGTGGTTGTATTCAACGCATATACCTACCTCTTAAATCTTAGATTCCTAACCATTCTCATAATGACATTATCTAATAAAAGTATAGTCTATTAGTCCAAATTATGGTTTGATTAGGTACCATTTCATTGCTAACTTAATATCATAATTATGTGTTACATTTAAAGTACATACATTAGATAGACTTTTATAGCGAATCTCACAACAAGTAGGTCTGTGTATATACATATGTATAGGGTAAAGCTTCGGAGTTTATCTCGGGTGCAATGAAATTGATATTTATATGCAAACCGATCTTGCTGCCAACTAGCGGGAAACAGACCAAACTGCCCCGGCCATACGATGAGGGCGTTAGTTTTGAAAGTTAATTTTCTAGTTTGCCAAGTTCATGCACTGTGTCAATCTATAATTAACATTAGCACTAGCATCGACCGGGTGAAGCACTTTGTATCTATTCGTAGGTGCAATTTTAAACTACCTACTTTATTATTTAGTAGGTACGCGTTAGTTTTAATTCACAAATAAATCTTTAGTTTTTAACTACAAAATAAATATTCTTTATTTAACACAATACATCAAATCATTACATAAGATCACAAAGAAATACTACAGAAGCTACAGTATGGCATCTGACTAGATCTATACCATCTTTGTTTGTCCAACCTTGTATGGTAATGATAACACCAAATCATTAAAAGTAATGAACATTTCGAATCAATAAACCACAGACAAATAACCGCTTTATGCTTGTATCAGTTACAATAAATGAAATGAAATAAATCCACAACCCCGCGATAACGAGGCTTCGTAATCAGGCCACCATGCATAGGTGCTCTCATTCCCTCCACACAGATAGCAAATTGTCAATTACGTAAACAATAAAAACTCGCTCTATTCTACGTTATTAAGTTATTATTAATTTACAAAACTATTACATTTAGGTACGTGCATTTAATTGACTCAAACTCGTTGATTATTATTATGATTAATACTATAGTGAATTAATGATCTGACTAGGGCTGTTATTTTTGAGTAGGGGGCCTGCCCTAGACTTTACCTTATCGTAGACTTGCAGTATTTATAGTTGACACTTTTACTTCAATAATAGCCATTGGATTTTTAACACATTTTTATTTGGCTCCATAATCAAATTGAAGATTATTTGTTACTACTCACAGACCATTAAATTGAAAATGATGTATTAAATATCTAAATACTTACTGAAACGAAAGTAAATACACAGAAAATCAGAAAATATATAGCTTAGCGGAATCGAACTCAGTTTTCTTTGACATTCCGCGTCATATGCACCAAACCAAGCAATTTTTTATGTGTCATATTTTAAATAAAATTACTTAGCAAAACTATTGGTGCAGGGCGCCCGTAAATCTGTAAAAATAATAAAAAAATACGAAAAGATATTTCAATGTTGTGATTTGAAATAGTTATTATTTGAAGTGAAAATTTTACGCATGTAGGTAAGGATGTTAAAAGCCCAAATAACCGTAAGTTGTGGCTTGAATGTTGTGAATTGAATTCAACATTCGGGTGTGGACGCACATACGCGTTCGAGGCAGTTACGATAAGCAACCGAACCGTAATGAACTAAAGCAATTAGAAATTTGATATTCTCTAAGCTAATTTACAACCCATGTTTCAGTAGCAACAAACATCAACATAAACTTGTTGCTTATGTAAACGAAGTATATCCGTGTTGATGTTTATTGTTCATGTTTGAGTAACTGAAGAAACCTGCAGGGAAATCAATTTTCAAGAACAGTTTCGCTGGGAACTAGCGGAGAATTAAGATCTCCTGAAATTTTAGGTATATACCTACCTACTTTTAGTCCCGTGATTTTAATATGTAGGAGAGAATATGAAGTGTCTAGTGAAAGAGTATTTTTTGCCAGAGATGATAGATTATCATAATTTAATTTTACCAATATGGAGTCAATGTGATATATATGCCGGGGTCAAGGCAATGTTCGTTAAGCTGTACTATATGCTTTCAATTCACTTGCCGATTATTTGATTTACGTACAATTCACACAATGAAAACAAACTCAGTGTTTTTACGTAGTGCTTCATCCGTCGCCATTGCTGGCTACATTTTTAGTTTGAATATGAAGCTCTGTGTATTAAGTGTCTTGAAAGTTTTATTTGACTTTGGGAGTATTTTAAGGTTTTTCACGTCTTCATAAAAAAAAATAATTCAGACTTCATGATTTCGCACAATTTGTCTAAATTGTTAAAAAGGTTTTGGATTATGTTTAAAAACTCTGTATTCACTGTAATTTGAACTTATATTGAATAAGTATGTTTTACAATTATACTGTGTATCTTAGTGTATTACAAATTCCCAAGTGCAAGAAGGGGGCGATGCTCTTAATTAAAACTTCCACCGGACTAGAAGCGAGCGCTTTGTTCAAAGAGAGATGAACAGAAGGCGTTTTATTAAAATATGTCAGTTGGCGTCAAAAATATCTACACCGATTAGCACCTTGTCGCTTTGACTTTTTGGATAATTTCGTATGACGGTTTATTATTAATGATGTGCCTTATCAGTTCTGTTGCGTAAATGTTTCAGATAGGTATTTAAATATACTTTAATATTATTTTTTAAAGGTAAGTCTTACGTCTAAGTAAGTCTACCCAGGCATTATGTAATAAATAATAATATAGATTTCTTAAATGTAAAAGCGTTTGAGATGGAATATTAACTTAAAAACTCGAACGCTCGACGTCTTAACCAAATTAACTAGTAATAAGTAGATATGTAGTTTTACGGGTTTAATTACTTTTAGTCGCGCTGTGTTTAAATTTAAATTTATTTTCACTTAAAACAAATTTCAACTTAAGACAACAAAGTAAACCGGAAACTTAAATCATTGAACTTATGTTTACGTTTAATAGCATTATATTGACCTGCTGTAAACAAACTTGCTATTTCTAAGCTTAAACTTTATTTAAGTTATGTGACATTATGACGCGTCTCCGCAAAAGCAATCAGAAGTAATTTATACATTTACATGTCAATGTTACACCTGTAAAATAAATTTTATGTAAACTTGCAAACGATCGCCATTATCGTGGCAAGTGACATTAAGAGCGACATTTAGTTTGACTGAACTCCGCCGTCCATACAAATAATATTGACTTATCCATTTATTAAGTTGATAAAAAGTCGCAAAAAATCACCTGTAATCAAATAGGACGTACTCGTAATTAGTATGCAACGCCTTACGAAAGAGACATAGGTAGGTTTATTTTTTTCATTTTTTTTTTGTGAAAGGGAGGTAAACAAGCAAGCGGGTCACCTGATGGTAAGCGATCACAGCCACCCATGAGAACCAGTAAACCCAAGAGAGTCACTAGTCCGTTGCCGGCCTTTAGGGGGAAGAGGGTATAATAAATCATGGAATAATTGACACCAATTGATCGAGTCACAAATTACGTATGTAGTATGCGTGTAACATAAAATCCAAGTGTATAGTTAGAAGTAAGATGTTAATATACTAAGAAAAAAAATAATCAAAATTCCAGGTGATCAAAGGGCTGGCGCGTTCCTCGGCCAACGTATAGGCATTGAATACAAAGAGGCAACGCCGCCAGCCTTTTGGGCACCTTGCCCCGAGGTAGCGGACTCAGGGACGTTTGCCATTTTAGGTTCTAGATTTAATTATTGTTATTATTCTTCTTGTTTTTGTTTGTTTTGTTGTAATAAATTATATGAGTCCAAATGTTGGGTCAAATTAATAAAAAACTTATTTAGACAGCAATTACAATGTTCCTCGTGAATTCTGTGCCTGTGTTCCGAGGCAAAAATTGGAAACAGCCAGCAGTATTTGTTGTACTTGACGGCTGGCTATGCTATGCAATCTATTCAAGCGGAGGATCTATTTTCTTGCGGTTTCTATGGAAACCGTGTACAGATCAACATTAAACTCCTGTCTTTGTCTCTTACTGCCCATAAAGTGACGTCTCGCAGATACAGTACGTACTTAATGACGCGGCGCCTTCAAAGCAAACGCTGATGATAATGCAAATTTCCACACAATTCACATTTATTAGTAAATGTAATGTGTTCGGCTCTATGCGGTTTAGACGTGGAAAATTCCCATAATCTTTGCACTTTTTGGTTACTTCCAGTTGTCCTAGAAACTTGAGATTTGGTACGAAGGTAGCTCTAGCACAACCAATCAGATAAATCTGAAAATCTTAAATTTTTATCTCTGTTTGTTAGTTCTGTTATCTTATTTCCACGTCGCAACCGGCTGCATTTAATTTTCAAAGCTATACCCGTAATATCAGTCGCAAGAAGCGTTCACGGGAATGGGTCGGAGCATCACATTTACGAGGCCATAGCGGATCAAATGCCCTGGAAGTGATATCCGTGATCGCTCAGCTCTTTACTGCCACTCTACACGTACCGATTGTATGGAGAATTGTATACGAATACCCTTCATACGCGTTTTTAGGGTTCCGTGTCAAAATGGTAAAAAGGAACCCTTATGACTCAGTTGTCTGTCAGTTAATCTGTCTGTCACAATTGTTATCTCAGGAACTACTAATGCCATTGGTTTGGAATTTGGAAGTTTTAGATGATGCTTGTACAACTATTTTGCGAATAAGAAACAAATTATAATATATTTATTTCTTTGCTGTACCTACCTAAGTACTGAAAAGGGTTTTTAAAACTATAGGCTACCTACAAAGGTCGTGTGGAGTGTAAAGAGTGTTGTTTGCACATTCTTAAAAAAACATTTTTTTAGGCCGCATAGTTTACGACTTTTGATAAAATATGTAAAAAAATACCGTTCCCCCATATTTCAGACTGTTTCCTACAGAAAAATCAGAAACAATTTTCAATAATAGAGGTTTATGTGAAGATTACGCTATGAATAAAATGAGGACTCTAAATAGTACAGTTTTTCAGAATTTATGAAAAAGAATATTAGTTCCACTAAGTATCGGACAAGTGATGGCGTGGTGCGCCTGTTTGTATATCTTAACATTTAAGAACTTAAGTTACACAAATAAACATATTTATACGTAATATGATGACCAGAAAACCCTGCGCGAGTCCGACTCGCTCCTGACCAATTTTTATTACATCTCTTAGTAGTCTGTAGAAGGCATAAAAAAGGATTTGTCGGTATGATAATTATAATATGTTATTACTTGTTAAAATTGTGGATAGAGCTGTTTCATTACGTCTGTCTAGAATATGATTATATCGCTATTTCGCGTGAACTTTATGTCATTTTTAGGGTTCCGTACCTCAAAAGGAAAAAACGGAACCCTTACAGGATCACTTTGTTGTCCGTCTGTCTGTCTGTCAAGACTCTTTTTCTCTGGAACGCGTGGAGGTAGCATGCTGAAATTAATATCAAATACTCAAGCCTGCGGTCCCTTAAAGCCGTGAAAAAATCAACCTTCTAAGTCAACGCAATCAAAAGATACAGTCATTAAAAAATCTATTTAAATAGAAATTGCCGAAATCGGAAAACCCACAGGGTACTTCCAGCTGCCCTAGAGACTTGAAATTTGGTATGAAGGTAGCTCTTATAGCACAACTACTCCAAAAAGCCTAAAATCTTAAAATTTTATGTCTGTCTGTAGATTTCACAGACCAATATAAGTTGACCCCTCACTGCGTACATTTTGCTTAGCAGCAGGGCTCTGCTAACACTGGACTTCTTAAAACACTGGAGAAAAGCGTTAAAATATTTCTACGGACCCCTTGTGCGCGAGTCCGACTTGCACTTGGCCGGTTTTTTATTAGACTAAGATTCTCATTGCTAATGTACCAGAATCAGCACTATGTATGATGGATAGGTGAACTAGGTAGGTTGTATTCTGTCATTTGACCGGCTTACCTTATTAATCACCCTTGATCAATTTGTCTTTGACAGTTAGCTTGGAAGCCAACGCTTAGGTCACAGCAAATTCAGACACTTAATTTAGGTAAGTGACGTTGGCAGTTATTCATGAGGCAAAACTGTAAAATTAAAAAAAAAAGTTAGAATTTCTAATATCATTATTTTTATAAACTTGAAAAAGTCTAACTTCAGGCCCCTATTTCACCAACTTTACAATTGTCAATTTTATATGACAATTTGATCTACACTTCTTTGACAATATGAAGCGCGCTAAAACAAAAGCTCTTCAAGTCAGCAGTTGACACCGAACTGTCATTGAAAACTGAAAATTGTAAAGTTGTGAAATAGGGGCCAGGTATTGTGATACCCGTACGTTTATGGTACGGCTTATCGACAAGTGCTAACCCCAAACGATGCGTGTGAAATTCTATATTCCATCACCTTTATCAATTTACATGTTAGACAGTTAGTATGGAACCGAATGGTAAATGCAGTGTCACAGACGATTCATTATGTAGGATGGCTAGGCTATAGGTAAGGCTATTTTGAATTCAGTCATTTGACGATTGTCACAGCTACAGGAAATATTTGACAGATCTTAAGTACAATTGTTCTACGTAATGTAATGTAATAAACGTTTATGGTATAAAAAAACATCACTGCTTTAATCCGAGATAAGGTAGATAAGAGAATTATTCGTCAGCCTCGAAGTATCCGGTTGGCCACAATTTGTTCCCCCACAAACGCGAGCCGATTCAATATTGACACTGGTACGTAGCTTCCCTCGTGCTCCAGGGTCTAAGGTACGGGTGCAAACTGAAGCCCTATAGCTCTAAAGCTTAAATTACAAAACACGTCATTCAGCTAAAAGTTATAACGTAGGTATATGTAAGTTACTTTAGAAGCTGCATAATTATAATATCGGGGAATCCTTTGGGCGAACACAAGCTTTCACCAAGCATCGAGTTATCGTATCGCCATCGAGAAAATACTTAAATTTCATAGCACGAACTTAGTTACCAAAATACGCTATCGCTGTTCCATAAGTTATACAAATTTTCTCGATGGCAATACGATAACGTTACTACTCGATTCTTGGGGACAACTCGTGCTCTAGCGCCTAGTGTAATCGACGATCAAAAAATACGTCTCGAACGCGTTAAAGTGTGAAATACTATGGGACTAGTTTGTTATCCTTACGTGCCGCTGGAGGCGCTGCCAATTTCCCCGTAGTAGTTAGGCGTACTTGTATGATTAGATGATAGGTACAAAACTCTAATTTCGTAAGCAATATTAATATGGCCTAATTACGTTGTAGGTACGTTGAAGTGAAAATTGACAATTAGATAATGCAGAGTAAGGTTACTGTACGTATAAGTGCGATAAATAATTATCCTAACGGTATTGATTTCACAGCAAGTTTCGAAATGGTAACGCAAGTGACATTATATTCAGTAGTAAACAAAAGAGTTTGGGATCGAAAGTGTTCAGAAATGACCTCCAAACTGAAGAAAAGGTAGAAAAATCAAGATTCTAGTCGGTTTATACAGGAGCGGTTTATGCAATGGCACTATGCAATTGCATTGCACGCTTAAAGTCAGTTCTTAAAAATGCTTCCAAATCAGACAAATTGATTGCTGCGACCGGCGTCCGTTGGCCGCGTCCTCAAATGGGTGCCATCGGTCACCGTCAACGTTAATCCTCTCTTAATGAGTTCAAAAGCGGCAATTGTTAGGCGCGGCTTATGCCCAGGCCAGGCCAACCCTTTCCGTAATCGCGTCCGCCATTCACTTTATATAAGCGCAGCGTACTAAAGCATATATGTGGGAGATGGGTTGATTTTTCAAGTAATTTTTCTTACTTTAACGGTTTTCAATCGAGTCCGTCGCTAACCGCTCCCACCCAGTGTGACGTCATTTGTTTGTGCAAAGATATAAAATGGTGCTGCCGCCTTTCGATGGCTCAGAAGTTGTTTGATTGCGAACACGGCACGACCTGTGCTCTGAACCGTCCACAAAACTCAGGTAACACCCTTTTTTATCAACTCTATATGATTTTATGATTGTGCTATAATTTCGTTACGCTTACTTACTTGACCATGATGTTAACTTATTGTACATTACGTGTTATTTACTAGGTTGCTATGCTTACACACATAATGGTGAGATCTTTGTTATATTTAAGACTACTTGCTAATTTGATGTGCATTTCTATCCTTTCTGGCTTTGATAATTATGATTCAAAATAAATAATCGTTAATTTGACCGTTGTTTACTCAATGCTTTTCCTTTTTCTCTCCCACATATTTCACATAAGCGGTGTATGCCGATATATGTGACTTTTTCAGGTGTAAAATATTTGTACGCGATTCCACACTGTCAAGTTTTTAGGACTGTTTTTGAACTTTTTTGTTAGTTTGGCTCACGCGTGTGTAAAGGTGTGTTTTATAGCGTTTTAGTGAGGATTGCTCGCGTGTGTGAGAGGTGTAAAAATTATAATCTGGATGGTCTTTACCAAATCATTATTAAGTCAGGTTTTTCTGTAACCCAATTTTAACAAACCTTATTGTAATCACAAAGAAAAAATGAGCAACAAGGTTATGGCAAGTCATAAGTAATCGTAGAAAAAGCCGACGCCCCGCCGCCGTCACCAAAATTATCATTCTCTTCTACGTCATGAATAATGATGACGATCATTGATAATCATTGTCATCAAGTAGGAAAGCATACTTTTAAAAAAAATCCTAATACATATCTGGAGTGTCACCACAAAGAGGTATAGAGTCTCGTCGCCCTTTGATTTATCTGCTGTTTTTTAACCCCCGACGCATAAAGAGGGGGAGTGTTTTAAGATTAACTTGTGTATCTGTGTATATAGATAGACACAACCTTGTTTAATCGAGATGGTTTTTAGCTAAGTTTGATTAAAATAGGTTCAGCCGTTTTTGAGATATTGAACTTTGAAATTAAAATGTCAGGGGTTTTTCAACTTTTCCAAGTTGATTATGTTAATAGGTTAGGTTATTTGTAATATTTCTGTGGCTAACGTTTAGCGTGCCGACTGCCTTGGCAAAGTCGCCCGTGTCTGGCGTAAGTAACATGTTATTGAAAAATACCTCCAAACATCTAGCACCTTAAAACCTCACACGTCACTTACAAGTTAAGCAGCAACTCCGAACATGTCAGATTGCGCCGTGCCGGGGGTGTCACTTAGAAACAAACGCGGGGCCGTGTCGGCGACACGCGAAAACTGCATTAATCATACAGACGGAAGGACAAAAGCGGCTTTTTATCGGGAATCTCTGTCCCAAAGGGATTCGTTTGCATTACTCCTTCTCACATTTGTCACATTTCGCCCTTATAGTTTCCTGTTTTTTGGTGGGTGCGGGGTATTTAGAGGGTACTTTATGTCTTTTTACGTGGACAAGCAAAATGTTTCTTAGGATAGGTATGTAGGTAAATGTACTTATACAAACCTTTTAAATTGATGTTACAACACTAAAAAACCGGCCAAGTGCTAGTCGGACTCATGCACGAGGGTTCCGTAGAAAGATTTTAACGCTTTTCCCCAATGTTTTAAGAAGTCCTGTGTTAGCAGAGCCTAAGCAGAACGTACGCAGTGTGGGGTCAACTTATATTGGTCTTTAAAATTTACAGACAGACATAAAAATTTAAGATTTTGAGACTTTTTTGAGTGGTTGTGCTAGAAGAGCTACCTTCATACAAATTTCAAGTTTCTACCTACTGGAAGTTCCCTTTAGGCTTTCGGGTTTCGGCAATTTGTATGGAAATAGCCTTCTTAATGACTGTATCTTTTGATTGCGTTGACTTAGAAAGTTGATTTTTTCACAGCTTCAAGAGACCGCAGGCTTGAGTATGTGATATTTATTTCAGCATGCTACCTCCACGCGTTCCAGAGAAAAAGGGTCTCGACAAACAGACAGACAGACAGACAACGAAGTGATCCTATAAGGGTTCCGTTTTTCCTTTCAAGGTACGGAACCATAAAAAGGTGTCAAGTCCCTCGCGTATGCCGCGCGTCTTATGCAGGTGCATAAGTTGTGTAAGTACTCGTACATGTATATTTTTGTCACCTAATCTATACTTAAGCAGTATAATGTTGAGATTAGTTACGCTCTTAAATAACGTTCAGAATGCATGTGATGTTAATGTCCCTGAGGATATAGAAGTATGACAGCACCAAACGAAAAAATGCACAGCTATGTTAGTACCGACTTTGATTTAACCAGAACATAGAGATCCGAAGAGCAAATATTTTTGCAATAAATTATTGGCAGGAAAATGGACGGTAACCCTATGACCCTAAAAAGGTTTTTATCATTGAATTTATCCGGTAAACTAAACGGCGTCCCGGGTGACTCGGTGGAATCGGCACATCGATCATCGTCAGTAATTTTTTATTGAAACCAGCTTTATGAGGAGTCTTGGACGTAGGATTAAAAGAGGAATCTTTGTTTTTGCATTTTTTTGTTTGAGATTGACGGTTAATAAGAAAGAAATCTTATGATTTTTTAAGCTTGGGCATGATTTCTTTTTCTTTCTCTAATGCCCGTTTGATTGTGAAAAACAGTTACCTATTAATAACAGTAATCACAGCATAATATAAAAAAAACATTACGCGAAAACGATACTATTTCAGTTAATTCAGCAGGTATCGGTATCTGTATGCAGTCAATCGCTAAGTATAAGAACTCAAACGCATAAACAGAGGCAAGAAAATTGGTTGTAAAATGATTTTATCACATAAATTTCCCTTCAGCACTGAAATGCAGTGTGATTACCATTCAATTAACATTCCCGCTGTCGAACACCTCATGAACCAAACGTAACCAAATCATCCACGTCTGGTTAATAATTCGGAAGTCGCACTTCTTGATGCATGAATGGGGAGACCAGCAAAAGTTTCGCAGTAAAGTGCCTCCTGCTACACTTGTCGAATCGACGACTACTCAGCTGAGTTCTATTACTTTTCCGATTCGAACATTCTCATGAAACTGTATTTCGGAGCGCATAAAATTTACTGCGTCGTGAACAAAAATAGATGTCTGCTGATTTTGAATTCACGAGTGACTCGACAGCGGTGGACGTCCCCGTTCCGGTTATTGTTTTTTGGGTGTACGTTTAAGTGCTGTTATATAAATTAAGTTTTATTGTCCGGATTTTATTTGCGAGTGGCTTTAAATTATCTGGGATATGCCGTAGGACTGATATTCAAATAGTGGCCGGTGCTATATTTACATTAATTTAGAGATTCCAAATTAAAAGCGTCGTATTTCCGCATATCATTTTGTAGACGTGCCCATCAATTTTCGCAATAATCTCGGTATAAACGGATAACGTTATAGATAGTAATGAGGGTATAGGTTTCTTTTGTGTTGTCGATAACGCTATGATCGCCGTTGAGAGGGATTATCGAGGAGGAAGATCGTAATTAATACTGGAGCGGACCATGGAGTTACAATCTATCTCGTAAATGGTTGAAGCTTAATTTTAAATTCACAAATACACCTTTCAGACACATATCAGCCGAATTATACTTACGCGTAGCAACTTATAGAAATTATGGGTAAAAAACATGGACTTATGTCCTTTTGTAGCAAAAAATTAAACCCAGTTTTAGTGTTATTTAAGTCCAAGTCGCTGTGTCAGAATGTATAGAACTGTCAGGCTTAAACCTGGTTTAAGACTTAAATACTAGATTTTTTTTTTGCTGCAAATGGCTCTTACACTACCTACTAAACAGTTAGTACGATATTAGGTACATCTGAGCTGAGACCAACATTAAAAAGGGCTTATAAATATTAAAAAATATCAGGATTCTGTATTGGCAATCTCTTGAATCCAATGCCTCAAAATTTTTGAGATTCGCGATACTGAATCGCACCGTATAAATGGAATATGACACTGAAAGTCGAACAGACATGGTAAGACATACTTGCACGTCCCTACCAACTTAATTGTTTATCAGCGCGATGGCTCCACTAG
Source organism: Clepsis dumicolana (assembly GCA_963691665.1). Taxonomy (NCBI): domain Eukaryota; kingdom Metazoa; phylum Arthropoda; class Insecta; order Lepidoptera; family Tortricidae; genus Clepsis; species Clepsis dumicolana. Next base: position 6,894,623 of record OY829513.1, read on the forward strand.
GCAAACGTGTAATTGGAAGGAGGCCTAAGACAATACGGCCCTCCCGGCTCCACAGGTACGCCGAGCGTCGCGATGGTTTCTGCCGAGATTTTCCTCTTTTTCTTTCAACTGTCCCTCGAGACTCGAGATAAACAATGTACAGAAATCCCTCACAAAGCCAACTTCGCGATATACTGACTTATTTTGTCTTTTACTACAACTTTAATGCGAAAGGGTGGCGCTTATTTTATTCGCAACGCGTAGGTTTATTTGCGTAGGCCAGACTTTCTCGCTCGTGTGAGCTTTCCGTTGTTTTCACTTATAATTCGCTTTTAATGAGTCCCATCCGGGCTATGAAGGAATAATATTTTTAAATCCCTTCTCTCATTAAAGATTTGTTCATGTTATTATGATCTATGGGTAGCAGCCCACTTTACCACTTTGCCAGCTCGCAAGTACCACCACAGCCGATAGTATAAATTAGAATTAAAATTTAAGCCAGTCCCAGTACCCACCTATCTATATTCCATAATGTTCTGGGCATAGTCCACCTCTCACAATAAGAGAAACCGCAGTGACAGTGCTTCGAGGGCCTAGAAAGGGGACTGTATAAATCTTTAGATTGGAACGCTTAGTTGACCTGAAGAGAATGTTTGGCTCCCGCAGCTAAAAGTTTTTTTTAGAATAATCTTGGAGTAACAACTACAACCTGCACTGTCCAACTATTCAACTAAGTAGGTTTATAGTTTAAATATAGATTCTTAGTAGTTCTTTGTTTATACTTTACACTGTTTTTAGACACTCGGTCAGCATTTTTTCTTCTCTCAGGGCTACAAAGACATGATATTTTGTGTGCAACTCCTTCCAATCTAAGACGACATTTTCTGCACTTGCCATGTAAATACCCACCGTATCGCAAGGTGCCTGTAGAGCGATACAGGCGGCTTACACCCCGCCGAATTATTTGCACTGCAGTGTATCTCGCTGAACAATATTGGTTCTAAGAATACAATTGTATATTTTCCCACCAAACGCTACAAAAGTTACGATAGGAATCGAAATCCTTTGTTCGGTTGTGTAGAACGTTTCAATGGCGTTATTGCGTTGTGTAACTCAAATTGTTTCTTCAGAGTTTAATAAAGTAAATAAGTATACATGAGTTGATGAAAACACCTGCGACGTTGCTTCACAATATTGCATTTCAATCAGATTATTAACGTCCGCAGTTCGCGTTTGAAGTGCTGCCGTCTGAGTTACGACAAACGGAACGATACAATTTTACATTTAGATTAAGAAACTTCTGTGTATCCCTTTCCAGCACCTCTTATTAAGACGCTGAGAGTGAAACTTCCGAAGTCAGCAATTTCCCCCGGGGGTATGAAGCAAAATGCCGAGTAAACAAAACAGAAATAAGGTCGATCGTTTTAAAATCCAGCCCGAAATGACACCGGGGACAGCACGACAAAGGCTCCACTCAAAACAGTCTGCTAAGTACACTTCGGAAACGAGATGTGGGTTCCGTCGGGTACTTGGACATTTTGATCAAAAGAATACTACAATTAGAACTGTTTAGTTTGAGTGGCAATATCAAAATCATTAGTAGGTTACTTTGAAGTCAAAGCAGACGCAATCCAATTGCCAATACTGTAAGCTAACTACTCGCACACCTTAGAATAATTTATGAACTAAAAAACAATTACTTTGCTCACCCGCGACCACTAATGACAAATAGTTATATCTGTGCGCATTTATTAGAAACGAATCATTCGTTGTTAGACTCAGATACGTACGAAATTTTACATTATTGTGATAAGGGTTTGCGGCTATCGGTTTTAGAACAATTGGAAATAATTAGGTACAACAACATGGGGTCTATTATTAATAAACAAGTTAATTTGGTTTCTTCGCCTTTGTTACGACTTGGTTCTAATTTTAATAATGTGTCATAGTAATAATGAGAACACCGTACTCGGTTAAAAATAACGGGGTACCTGGCGTAGATTAAAAATAAAAATAAAAAGGGTAGTTTGGAATTCATTTCTTAAAAAAGGGTAGTTTAGGACTTACATAAAAGGGTAGTTTGGAATTTATAAAATATTAGTGGGTACGTTGGTTTTGTCATTAACTAAGTTGAGTACATGGTTTACATATGTCAGTAGTGGAAGTGGTGGCATGTTGAGCGGTTGTTGTTGTGCTTCGTAAATGGCCTCGTGGAGAGTGCCGAAACGCGTCAGCGTTTAGTATAGTGGTGGTGGTGATAGTTGGGTCTGTGTGGCATGTGTTGATTCGTGTAGCAGTGGAGGTGGAGGTGTTGCATGGAAACATACATTTGCCGCACAGATATAACTATTTGTCATTAGTGGTCGCGGGTGAGCAAAGTAATTGTTTTTTAGTTCATAAATATGGACCTCCGCAAAGTAACGCCTGATTCAATAAATTATTTAGAATAATTTGATAAATAATATTATAATTATTAGAATGACATCATTAAAATACGAATGAGGACGTAAATATCAAAACTTGTAAAATTAAAGCATACAATTATTATAACCTGTTATGTGATTTGTGCGATACCTTAAATTAGCAGACCTAAACAGCAGTTTAAACACGACGTAACCCCGAAAGCCGATGTTACGGAAAACTCGTGGCCGTACAAAAGTTTTTACGAGAAAATTTTACACATAAATTACGTCACATACGTTCTTATCCGCCATTATTTGGTCTCAGTGAAGTTTCCGCCTGCGTACACTTTTTACAATGTTTGTGAAAGCGCTATAATTTGTCTTTAGGGTATCTGGATACAATTTGGCGCGCTGTAAATTCTCTTACTTCAATATCTTTGATGCGATCTTTGGAGCGGCGATGAACACCTTTATTGTCTTTCAAGATGGGAAATATTATTGTTGGAAATATTTACCCAACACCTTTTTGTCATTAGGTAAACGTCCCAATGATCGACAAGTTAATTCCAATAATAGACACCATGCTTGTCACCTTCATTGCTACGCATTAAGATTGAAGGTGCCAACTATGGCAACTATTGGGTGGGACTGCGTCGGTCACAGGGATTTACCTTACATATTGCTATTGCTTTAGTATTATTTCTGAATATGAGTATGAGTAGTATATTTTCTTCTCTTCTTCTCATTGTTTTGTAGTTTCATAAAATTACCTAGGTAGTTGCGTACAGCTACTTACGCAGAACGAAAACAAATAAATAACATTTCCATTCGGTCCATCACTACCAATCCGAATTAAACACAAAAGAACTTTCCGAGTAGCCGGTTCACTTCGGTAAAATATAAGGCGTGTGTATTTTATAGACAATTTGAGACCCTGAAGGTTTTGTAGGGCAAAACTAAGCACTTAGAGCGATTCGGGCCCTTCGGTGCCCAATCGATAACCCTTAGAGCTACTGTACCTCGCTCACGGCTTTTAGATTGAGAAGGTTGGGCGTCGTCTTGTGTCAAGTTTGACCTTCTGATTTTGGTGGAAACAAAGCAAGTACCTTAGTAGGTACTGGCCGTACTTTAAATTGAACTCTATGGTTTTAATTTCCTTAAATGTTTGTAGTGTTGTGATCACTGACTTTGCTGTCTAATCAAATCAGAATTCTTTACATTCACATGGCGGTGTCTGCCATATGCGTAGAGCAAATGACATTGCATCGGTCATCCAGTACCACCCAGCCGTCCCAGCTGTCTCGGTAAATGTTCCTCGTTTTCATCTTAACTTTTATTATTGGGAAATGTAGGGTAGCACACCATGCACAGAGAGAGACCAGAGGATGGACTACGAATTATATACGTGAGTGATCCATTTATTTTACTGTGATTCCCAGCTATAGTTAAATTGAGAACTGTTTTACATGAAAGAGAGAGAGATAGAGATACATTTTGATTGATTTTTGCCTGACCTGTGGAAAAACTTTTTTATACTTTATGGACTTTAAATATTTTTAGTTGGGCCTTATTTTGGTGGGTAATTAATGATGTTCAATGTGCGTAATTTACCGACATTTCAGCACTTTAAAACAAAACGCATTGTTTACTCGTTACCGCCAGTTTATCTTCACAATAAAAGACTCTTGCACGGACACACCTCGAGGGCACGAACTTTTAACGAGGAAATAGTGGCAGTAAATCAGAGAAATTCGTTCTTATTGAATTTCCCTTTGTCGGTGAGCGGAAGCGACGCCCGCTTTTTTGTTCTGAGAGGACGCCTTGAGATATGTTTAGTTTTTTGACCGCACCTTTAATAAAAGTGAGCATAGCGTTAATTGGAATTAGCTTCGCGCTAAACTTTTTATTTATTACTTATGGGCTCTGTTGCCTGAAAATAAAGAATTCTTATTTTATTTATTTTAAACTTGTCCTTATAAACAGAGTCAGTACATTTTTACTTTGGTTACTAATTAAATACAGTTAAATCCTTGCAACATCATTTGGATATGGCTTTTGCATCGTCATCGTAGAACTTGTTTTCGAGAAAGTAATAAAAATAATTCATTTAAGTGTTTATTTTTAAAGCTGTTGAACTTGAAAGTTGTTTGTGAAGTATTTGATAGGTATTGTCTAAGAAGTATCTAGCAGCAGTTAGTACTAATTTAACAGCTACGTCGCTAGTCAACTCTACGACACGAGCATCGACGTAGCGTTCGTAGCATTTTTGCCGACGTAGCGTAGTAAATGCGTAGGTAGCGTAAACTAACTGCATCTCAACCGTATCTTTGTACACATTCATCTTAATTTAAACTAGCTTATGCCCTGCGGCTTCGTCCCCGTGAAATATTTGAAAATGGGCTAGTTTCCTATCCCGTGGGATTTTCGAAAAAACCCTTGTCTAGGATTCTCAAGGTACATGTTTGCCAAATTTTAAGTCTCTAGGTCCAGTGGTTTAGGCTGTGCGTTGTCTGTCAGTCAGTCACGGTATAGATTATACATTAGAAATATAACTATTAATCATTAATTTGAATTATACATTTCGATTTCTTTAAACACAGTTATCTTAATTATCTATACCTATAAAACAGTACCGTGGCTGACTGAATGACTGACTGACTGACTGACTGACAGACAACGTACAGCCTAAACCACTGAACCTAGAGACTTGAAATTTGGCAAACATATACCTTGAGTATCCTAGAGGTGCACTAAGAAGGGATTTTCGAAATTCCCACGGGATAGGGAACTAGCCCATTTTGAAATATTTCACGGGGGCAAAGCCGCGGGGCATAAGCTAGTTAATAATACGTGAATGCATATATACACATATAGATACACATTTTAACATTATTATATTTAAAATCATTACATCTACCCATACAATATTATAACTTGCAGAGCGCCGGCGGTTTCACGTCAAACTTATTACCGTGTTACAGGTCTTCAGGAAAGTAACAAAAACCGGACAAAACACCGACTTCGGAAAAGTTACCACGGTTATGAAAATTTCCAGCTTTTTTACAAGTAGGTACAAAACTTGTCTATTTTGCAAGTTTTCCTCCCGACCCAGTCTTTTCAGGAGTTTTCATAATTGCCAGTCATTGCGAAAGGGGATAAAAGCTGAATTTCCTTCGTTCAAAGGATTTGCGTAAATTGTGATTTGTAGCCGACCAGAAAAAGTGTGGGTTCTTTGACCCACATACATAATAGTAGTTTATGCAACTGCTACATAATGAGGGTCCGTAAAGCATGAATGTATTTTTATGAAACGAGGCGAAGCTGAGTTTCATAATAGGATCACACAAGTGTTTTAAGGCCTAATTATGACGTATAGTTGCATATCTACACACAATATTATAAGTAGGTACTTTATGATGGGTTTAGAAGCCGAAGGCAAAATAAATCTGTAACGAATTTGACCGTTTTTTCTTTAAATCATATACAAACATATTAAGCTGGCGTTTCGTACTGACTTTTTATTCTAAATTGAGCCCTATTTTTAAATTGTATTAGCTTTTGAAGACGAAAATTGATCGTCATAATGTTGGTCATTACCTAAGGTTTCTGAACGCATAATAGAGGATATGATATTATGTGCGTAGATAAAGTAAGTTACGTACATAAGTAATACATTTTGATATTTTCGAAATTTTTACTCTTTCTCTACGCTTGATTTATAATAATAATAAAAATATAACTACATTACATAATATGTGACTAATCGCTTAACAGTATCTTCTATCTTAGAAAACTGAATGTTCTTCCTCTTTTTAAGGCAGTTGTAAGTACCAAACCTAATTATTCAGTTACTTTCCAATAAGTACGTTAAATATAACTACCTATAATGTAATACAAGAAAATTTTCATACTGTTCTACAAATGCTTAAGTTTGAACAGCACTGGCAATGCTTAAACGTTAAAACATCAAGATTAAAATCCTGGCTTTCAAAGTAAAATTCATTTCAATACGCAGCCTGCGTGTGGATTCTAATTGCAGGAGCTGGTGGTGAACGTTTATATTCGTTTTAAAAATATTACTCTTGCATTTTAATAACATTTATTTGGAGAGAGGCAGAGTTGGCGCGAAATAATGAGGTGACGCGTGAATTGGGAAGTTGACTCGACATAATTTTGAACGTTTTTTTATACTACATGGAAGGCATACGAGCAAGTAGGTCACCTGATGTTAAGTGATCACCGTTGCCTAGCCTCTGTTCCACCAACGTTATAAACACATTACGTAATGTCAGTTTACAATGACAATCTATACCTATAAAACAGTACTGTGACTGACTGACTGACTGACTGACAGACAACGCACAGCCTAAACCACTGGACCTAGAGACTTGAAATTTGGCAAATATGTACCTTGAGTATCCTAGAGGTGCACTAAGAAGGGATTTTTGAAAATTCCCACGGGATAGGGAAATAGCCCATTTTGAAATATTTCACGGGGGCAAAGCCGCGGGGCATAAGCTAGTTGGATATAGATTCCATTTTATGCACCAAAACGTGTCTGCAATTTACACCGAATACACCGAATTGTCATAATACCTATTTAAACTGACTATTAAAATTTGAAATAAAGGCCTGGGAGACGACTGCAACATCAGTGAATATAGGACATTGTTAATTGTAACTAATCTAATTTTGAAGCGACTTAAAAAAAAGGACGAGGTTCTCTTGTTTGATAATTTCGTCGCTGTTAAAGTGTGAGAAGTAGTCACTTTACACGAGACGCTAATTGGTAATTATGCTTATGCTATCTGTATGCTGAATTTAACAAGGTTTTATAGATTTTTTGTTAAATGAACAAAGAACAGTAGTAACTGACAAAGTATGACGTCATTTTCAAAATGCAAGCTACCCATGACCTTTACATATTTTTACCAATATTCTTTATGAATATTGCTTAATTTTTACTATATTTTTATACAAAGTCAGCTGCCCTGTTTAGCTCTATGGAGGGACGTCCAAGTCTCGGTTAGAGTGGATCTGTGTTTAAAGGAGGCTTTTGAGGTCGCTCGGCCGCGAGAAATGTTGCGTTGCCGTCGTGTAAGTGCCGACCAGCTTCTATAAAACCTTGCGAAAATTTCTGGGTTCTTGAGTTAATCTTTTAAATATTTATTGCAACAAGAATACACAAGAAGATCAGAAAAATATAGCTTACCTCGGGCATTGAACCAGGATCCTTGACATTGCGTGTTACGTGCATTGTAGACATTATACACCAAAGCAAGCATGGACTTACCTATCTATCGAAGAAAGACACTGAACACGAGAAACGGACTGTTGTAAATAAATCTAGGTCCAGTAAGTAAATAAATAATGTGCACTAAGTAAAAGACAATTATGAGTTGGTGCTATCGAGCTTTCCAGGTTCAGTTAAGATTTTGTAATCTTAACTGAACCTGAAATGGAGCTATTTGTATAGCTACATTATTTTATTTAAACTCACATTGTTATGGAATTATATCTACACGTATATGACTTACTTAATCTGAATATAAAATTAAGAACTAAAAATGACTTACAACAAACCTTCCGGGGTTGCGGGTGTCTATGGGCAGTGGTGATCACTTACCATCAGGTGACCTCCTTGCTCGTTTGCCTTCCTCGTCGTATAAAAAAAACATGGTATCACGTTCTACTTACACTATTACAACGGACTCGATATAAGTACGTAATTGTAAGTCCCATTTAGGTAAGTTCTGGCGCACACGAGCCGTCGAGAAACACGGCATCGTCACATACGCGATCAGATAAGTGCGTTGTCACGGCGGCCGGCTTGCCAAATGTGTCGCGACAGATAGCGCCGGATTTACTGCCGGGACTCCGTCCGGGCGCCTGATAGCGCTAGCTTTGCCGATTGAGAACTGCTTTTCTATTGATTAATTTTTTTTTTCAGCTGCGATATTTGAAGATTCATAGTACTTTAATAAAGGTAATGTTTTATTGAATTTTTGAGGCATTACATTGCGGGGATCCGTACGCATGAACTAAAACATTGCTACTCTGCAACTACACGTGTATGGCACTGAAGACCAGCTGTTGTCTGTGCGATAAAAATGCATGTTTTCATGCAAAGGCAATGTTTATTGTAACTTTTTCTCAAAGGTAAGCGTAAGAGATATTTACAGAAGTGTAAAGAAGTTGAGAGAGGTAAGTAAAAGGTAAAAAAAATGATTTATGGATTCAGCTATAAGATCCCGTTGAGATTGGCTGACGACAGAATTAGTTTAAGCAGGTTACTAAGTATCTGCGTACAAACTCAATTAATATGAATGTACGTATATTCGAAGCGTTAATTATCGCTAAAGGTTAGTAAATGCATAATTACATTATATCAAATATTTACCTAATGAAATAATAAAATCAATATTGATTAAAAACACGCCTAGTATGCTTTTCTGTATGTACCTACTTGTACAGTCAGCGTCATATATATGGTGACATCCAAAGTGATCAAATAGTTCGGCACACCATACGATTTGTATGGTGTACCAAAGTATTTGAGCAGTTTGGATGTCACCATATATATGACGCTGACTGTACTTAGGTACTCATTTTCGTTAAAAAAACACATTTAATATAAGTTTTCTTTGCTAACGGTACATTTTGTAGACTGTATTTGCATTGTACCGAATCCAAATTACGTAGCCAATCCACCACTGGAAGTGAATCAAAAAATACTAGATTTGCAACTTCTTTAGATACTCGTAGGTATCGAATATTCATTGTCTAGTAAGGATTATGCGCCAGCGACAACAAAACATAAGCTAGATAGTTATAAGACTATTATTTTTACTCTTAACACCGAATAACGTTCTCTTAATTCTCATATGAGCTGGACTCCTTTTTGACGGACTGGCCGCTAATTGCTGGAGATAGCTGTGGAAGTGTTGGCCTTTGCTCAGCAGTGGGACAGACCAGGCTAAATATTAATATTTAATAATAATATTTCCCGTACCAATAGTTCACGTTTGATATGCTAACAACCGTTGTCATATAAAATAATTCTAGTTCAATCCAAAAAAACATGGACTCAAAGAGGCGCAACCGATAGACCGCAACAGCTTTTTTGCACAATTAGCGACGCTATCGAGCACAAAAAATGTTTTTCGGGAGATATCGTCCCGACTTTAATTAAATTTCGCTAAGCACTACACAATGTTCTTTTATTTTTTCTTTATTTTGCGTTGCTCTTGAAACTGTGTTATTTTAAGGAGTTTCGAGAAAATGAATTGTACTGACATCAAGTTATGAATCGCTTAATATAATTATAGGTACATATCTTGGAAGCGAGATCATATACGCCTCTGGCCATTGATAGACACGTACAGGGTACACGTCTTATAATGTTCTTGTAACATAATATGTAAAATTACAAAATTAAGTAACAAAAATGCAAGAACAACAAAATATCTCATGCAATAATTATATAAATTTGCACATACCTACCTAATGAATGAACATGGGTAAGTTTTTATTGACACAAAATCAAGTATTGTGTATATGGTGGCTTGCAAAGTAGACATTTGGGCAAACAAATTATTATTATTATTTTTATACGAAAAGGAAGGCAAACGAGCAAGTGGTTCACCTGAAAAATAATAGAATATAATTTCTCAAAATAGACTTTATAGATAAAATGCAACGTCCACATCGTGACTACCCGTCTTTTTTCAAAACGCGCATTTTACAATACGATCAACAAATGTTTGAAGAAACAGTGTTCCCAGTCACGAAAAGAATTAATATTGTGAGCTCCGCGTTGTACTTTATTTAATATTTATGTTTAGTGATCGTTCATATCGTTCGGTGAAGTAGATATGTCTGTAGATTTTACCGGCGAGCACAAAACTATCAGAGTGGCACACGCAAACTGGCAATCATCACTATTCAACTTATGAATCCAACAAATCGAATGGGTAGCTCTGGAAAACACTCTAATGTGAACACGCAGCGCTAGCCAACCTTTTCACGACGACCATGTTTTTTAGGGCGCCTATTGCTATAAGCACACAAAAATTTTATAAGTTATCATAAAGGTATCGAAGTTAATTAAGCTATTATAAATAGATAAGATACGCTGTCCCTACTTAAACAAAACAACAACTCTGGCTGTTTAACTTTTCGTCCGACCTAAAATGATTTAGAAGTCAAATCCCATAATTTGCACCTAGAGCACAATACGCAAGGTCAAGCGGAAACTTTTCCTATTTGCCCGCTTGTTTATTAAAACCGCAAGTGAAACAGTGAAGTTGGGCAAGCACGACATTTTCGTTTATTTGCAATTTCGCTTAGCGGCTTCTTTATGTCTTGTTTACAATTTCTTGTCTATCATAACTTGACGAAGTCGAGTTAAGGGAAGACAGAAAGTAATTTGGTCTGGCCTCGGGCGTGTTAACGAAATCGGCTGGCACCAATCACTAAGGAATTTTGTTTTGTTTATGTAAAACGGGTGACGACATTTTGGCATCATTTTCTTTTTATCAAGTTTTATGCTTTCAACAGTGTTTCGCACTTAATAAATTAGAACGGCGTCTAACATAAAAGCCCCGTACTACTCGTATTTTTGAAGAAATTTTCATTTTAGTGAATTTAAGTTTCTGCAATTCTTTGTAGCATTTTATACTGTACTTTTTCGAGCCGTCTGAAAGTATAAATACCACTGCCCCACAAATGCATTAATCAACATGAAAAGAATCTACCTAATACTCGTGTATAACAAACCGAGACTGAAGTCAAAGACTCGCTAGGTAAGTACTTAAATATTTAGGTGTAGATGTGGCTGCAATAAAGCAATTTAGCTGACGCCGCTGAAGACTGAGTGGTGCGGCGTTTGCGCCGTGAATATCAAAAAGGAACGTCATCGGAGCCTTTTATGGAGAGCCCTTTTTGATATTGCATTGTGCAGCAACGGGAGGTAGAAACTATAGGTCTTTGTTGGACGAAATCTACTGTTGTAAACTAATCATCGCATGATAGTTATAGGTAAGATGGAATGGTTCAAAGCAACACAGTGCATGATTGGGTTTACATAAACAGTAGTTCTTAAATTGGACGTTGTCTCTGGACTTGTGCTACTTTTCTACTCTAAGTGTTTAGTGATATAATAAATTCCTTTTAAAAAAAATATGGAATCAGTGCTGTACTGTATTTCAAGAAAACAAACAATTTGAATAACTTCACTTAAAACGAACCTAAAGTTCTATAATGGTTCATAAAAAGCAGAAATATGTAGCTAAATCACACCTAGCACGGGTCACTTGCACCATTAAAATTCCCAGAACATTTAGCTTCAGTTGTAAAAACTTTCATTTTCTTGGCTGGCGCGGCACACGGGCAGGGGCACAGGCTGTGGGTTGCGCTTTGCCACGTTATCGGGGCGCGGCACGCGAGCGAACCATCACGGCAGCGAATGCATCAGAACTATGTTTTAGCACTTCAATAATATAATTATCCGGCTTCCGTCTTTTAAAGCTCTTACTTTGTGAAATGGTAAATCAATTCCGGGTATTTGTCATGGAAATGCGTCACGCATTGTTACCTAATGCTACTTAAATCAGGCATAGTTAAGCCATTACTTAAATTATGCAGAATTGGATTGTTTCATGATAATTTTATTACCAATTAGTTTAGAGAACGGCTAAACAGATTAATTGCAATTAGATACTAATACGCTTTTAATTAGGTTTATGAAATTTATAAAAAATCTGTCTGATTTAGCGAGCCCTTATTAGACGTGCTCGGCAGCAAAAGGTAAATAACACCGTTCCACAAATAAATAAATAAATAAATATCACGGGACACTTTGACACCAATTGACCTAGTCCCAAACTAGGCAAAGCCTGTACTCAGCTTTAATTCATAGCTTCACCGATTAAAACTCAAAACAAGCCATTTATATTGGGAGCTGCCTTGACAAACGGCAAAAAGTATGCAAAGCGAGCGAAGACGGCAACGGGCTGACGGCTCACGTGGGAACGGTATGCAAATCGCACCGTTTCGGCACCGACGAGCCGGGGCGTTGTCGGCCGTACGTCAAACGAAGATGGTGGACAAAAACCCTGAGCTTAGGTCGTGGGTGAATTGAAGATCGTTCGATCGAACTTTCGTTAGGGTCACAGTTTAAAAAAACCCGGATAGCCTACTTCCACTCCTGGGTCTTTATCTATTACCTGGGCTGGGTTGGACTAAGTAATACTTATCTAGATCGTCCCACCATGTTCATTTTGATCTGGGCCGTTATCCGGTGCGTGTGAGCCAACTCGTGTTAATTTTGGCCTAACGATTCTGATACACCGATAAAACATAACACAATACAAGAACTCTTTATTAGACACTAAATAACAAATAAAACAGAAAAAATGTAAGTCCAAGGAAAGCAAAGGAAAATACAAATCCAATGGAGCTACCTTGAACAATGAAAATTAATCGCGACTATGTAAATAGTCAATTAAAATTGGGTATTAAATAGTAGACAGTAATTTGAGTTAAAGGAACTTTTAGAGAAAAACGGCAGTTAGAGAAACGTCGTATGTATCTAGCTGTGTAACATTATGCAAGCTTTATGTGCGTACTCGCTACGCATTATTTTTCACCTCAACGGTATGACTATAAGTAGGTAACTAAGTATACTTTTTGCCCATCACAAAACGTATATTGCGATACTTCTTAAGAACTGGTACTGTTCTGCGATGTCATGCAACCGGATAGCCTAGTGGTTAGGGAAGTCTCAGTTTCGATCCCTGGTCAGTGAAAATATTTGTACGATGAATACGAATGTTTGCTCTTCAGTCTTGGATGGTTATAATATGTATTTATCTCTTTATGTATATTACCTATTATCCAATAATACCCATGACATGAGCTCTGTTTAATTTGGGACTAGTCAATTGGTGTCAATTGTCCCACAATATTTATTTATTTATTTTTAAAACTGTTTTCAGTTTTAATACTCAGGAAAAACTTGCAGGCCTAATTCATTTTCCCTTCTAGGAAAAATAATTGAGCAGTGGTTGGGAAGCAACACACAAATTTACAAGATTTTTGAATGATGTTTTCGTAGATGTAGCTAATTTTGAAAATCCCCCTGATTAAAAATTCTGACCCTTGAGTCTTTGAGCTTTCAAATTAATATAATAGCCGTGCTAATGGCAGTAAGTAATAAATTATTAAAACTGTTGGCATTCTCAGAATTCATTTTATATTCACGGATAAAAAGCTTTTATGGAGGAGAAACCATTTTATCATTAGCTAATAAAATAATAAGAAGTTTGATGACGACTTTGTTACTAACCCTTTCATGGCTTCACTTTTCGTGGAAGCACAACTGCTGCTTTCTGCAGCGATTAAATAAGATGTTATATCTTTTTCCGTTGAAAACAGACTTCCCTGTGGATATTTTTTGTATTTTCTTGTGTAGTTTTGTACCATACCGTTCAGTACCTACTGTAAAACCCTTAAAGCGAAAAACGATTTAAAAAGGCACAATTTTAAACTAAACGTTGCATAATTTCTGTTGCCGTTAGCATTATTTTTGTTAAAAATGAAAAAATGGTATGACGATTGTCAAAATGGACAAACTGTGTATTGACGAATCTTGAAATGGACGACCTGCGTACTGACGAATCTAGGAATGGACGAACTGCGTACTGACATACCTTGAAATGGACGAATTGCGTACTGACGAATCTAGGAATGGACGAACTGCTTAATAGCGAACCTCGAAATGAACGAATGAAATTATTGGCGAAGACGAACGGTGAAACGCGAAATGGACAAACTGCGTATTGGACCATCAGCTAGCAAATCATAGATAGGAGGTTGATTTAGTGTCAAAAATGCGGTCCTCATATTTTATGTAGGTAATTTTATATGTAGACTTGATCAAATTTTGTCCCGGTAAGTATACTTCTATACACACAATTGAAGTACCTATGAAGCAGCAGTAAATTTAATTAATTAGGCTAAATGTAGGCCATAACCTTTGGAATTTTACATTAGCAAGTTTAATGATGACAATTCACACCTCCAACTTTTACTCCACCACCATAAACTGGATAAAATCCGTCTTCCCAGACCTGTTACCTGCTAATTAGGAAAGTCCCTTTCACATTAAAGTCGACAATATTTTTTTCTGTACTATTATCAGTTTTCTGAAGAGCTAAAGGCAAAGACATTTTTAATTTAAGCAGATTTTATTTAAGTACTTATAGAAGTTTTTTTAGAATCTTCGTCTCAATGTGATTGATTGTATACAAAAATATCTTACTTTTTTATCTTTTACCTGATGGTCTCAACTGCACTGGTGACAGCGTTGCGTTCACGGCAGTTTCCGTGTCAGCTAATTTGACACTCCGACACTAAAACAGCCGTGGAAATAACCTTGTTTGTCACTAGGTATTTTCTATTTTCTTTTAATTGGTGCAATCGCCGTATTAACAACCTACCGGAAATATAGTTTCGTTTCAAGTTACTAAACTAACAACTCAGAAGTGCATGTTTTGACAGCTTCACAGAATGTCCTTAAGTTATTGGACGGCTTAAAGAGTTTAAGGAGCGTATTAATGCATTCACTTTGTAAATCGAGCATCGAAGAAGCCACGCACAAAGCCGACACGAAAAGGTTATTAAACAGCGGCTTCGATTTAGCCCAATAAGTTATGTAAAGTGCGGATGCATCGCGTTACACTACAACCCCTACGTCGGGGGTTGGACGCATGCGCCGCGCACGGCATATGCGGAATATTAAAGGAGGAAAGAGAAAAAAATTAACTTGTGAAGCCATTTTCGTCTCTCGGCGGCCCCCTCGCCCGCCACAGGGTTTCTCGTCTCGTACTGGCAGACTGCCCCGCGCGGCCACGGCGAACGAACGCCGCCTCGCCCCGCCTCGCTCGCTCGCTCGCCTCGCGCCTCGCGCCTCGCGACAACCGGTCCGGCCGGTCTCAGTCATTACACGTTATGCGACCAATAATAATCGTGTTGTGTTACTAGCAAAGACTTTTAAGCTTTTTCAGCCCTGGAACCTACTTCTATGCGCCTGTAACAGGGACTAAGTTTTGTTAAGTGCGATTCAATTGACACTTTGGTGTGATGTGTACCTACCCAAGTTTGTTTTTAACTCCACCCCAGTGATAAAGTTATGAAGTGACATAAAGTATCGTGATTACGTGCCGCGTTTCCGTAATTTTCGGTTTGTTGACAAGTTAATTACGTTCAGCAAACAATTTGTTGTGTCAGTCAGAAAGTCGAAACTTTGGTCTTCTGCTTTGTGGAAGGAAGCTACGGTTAATAAGACTGTTTATGACAACAATTTTGAAAGGTATTGTAATGTTAATTAATGATTATTGGTTAAATTAGGTTTTAATTTTTATTTTATTCTGATTATGTAGCGACATTAGCCCAGCGACGCTTTTACCATTTCTGATTCTTTAGCTCGATGCCAACAGGTCGCTCTACGCTATTTGAGCTGTTTGAAACAATACTTATAATATATTGACTTTAACCCAAGTTGTTTGATCCGACTTTAGTTTTACTCTAAACACTGAAGATTATTGAAGGCGGTGTCATTGCTTTCAATTCAGTGAAACCAAAGAATATATTGACGTGAAACTGATTTAGCTGTCTACTCAATAGGTACATTTATTTTTATTTAGTTTTACTTGTCAAATTAGTATCATTATGTACTATTATTAGTTTATGTACTTAGTACTTAGCCCAAGTTTTGGAATTCACCAAACTTAATAATTATTTTAACACTATACCTACCACTACTGTGTTACTGTGTTTGTTACGGTTAAGATTTTAGGGTTTCGTACCGAATAAACCCTCATAATATTGAAGACATTAATTTTTTATTATCAGTCATAGGCGAATAAAACATAAACATCAAAAAGACCGCTTCATAATTTAAATGCCTTCACTGCTTGCCTATCCTGTAAGTATAAAGCTTCACCTAGCAGTTGTCATAATAAAGAAAAAAACCTTTTAATGCTCCCAAAAACTTAAATTGCTTTCTGAAGGATATCGTAAATCAAAACTTATTATTTATCGCTGTGCTTTAACAACCTTATGACAGAGTGCACTTTAAAATAGACAACTGTAATAAAAAAATGTTTCATACTTATTCCAATAAATTATCGGGAGACGTGCTTTTTATTGGAGTAACGAATGGTAAGATGAGAAATGGCGCAACTTTTACCGATAAATCATTGGTTCACTGACTGAAATGCGCTTCCAACGGTGGGTAGGTATTTGGCAAGAGTCTCCCTTGCTTGTTAGTTCTATCTGATAGGTGCGCTTATCTAATAGCTGCAGCCAGAGATGTAGAAAAAGGGAAAAAACATGCGACAAACGCGGCCAGGGAACTATTTGATCAAGCAATGTTTGCCTTCGGTTGGACAATAGGAGTAAAACAATCAAAGAGCCCTGGGACCGATTTTAAATGAGTTTTTAGTGAAGCAGATACTTAGGTATAGAAGGAAGAAACAAAAAGACAAAATCCTGAGCTAAATCATTTTGGATTGAGCACAAGAGTAATCCTCTCGTTCATTTCCACTCGAGCAAATTCAATGTCTGGCTGAAGTGATGTAATTACTGTAATTCTACATACGTTACGTACTGGGGGAAACTAATAAGCCATAGCAAAATGAAACTCGTAATTGAAGAACATCGGCTTTGGCCCGGCGTCTCGTCAAGGAAATAGAAGTGCTAAATAGACCAACGGTCGATGGGCCGTGAAATGATGTGTCGGTTCACGATACCATTTGATGAACTATTGTTAAGGAAAGTATGTTGGGTGTCGGAGCTGATTTTACGCGCTCTCAAATTTTCTGAGGTCTGTTAGTGAATTGAAATGCTTTGTTACTAGATATTTGTTGTTTTGTGTTTTACTTTGGTTGTATCTGTTTTAGCCGTGTTCTTGAATTCGTGTAACTATCATGTGACTCACTTGCTCGTTTTCCTTGCTTACACATTAAAAAAAAACTATTCATAAACTATTCGTAAACTATTCATAATCTTTTTTCTTCACACTTGTACCTATCATGCCATAGCTGATAATAAACAAATCAGCGGTAGGTACCTACCCCTATCGCTGTTTTTACTGGAAAGAATATTATTCATGTTTTTATTACCTGAATTTACTAGAAAATAAGTGTTCAAACTTAATTGTTCCCCTGCAATCAAGTTTCGGTAGTGCTTACCTCCCAAGAAAAAGTAACTGGCCGGTGTTCATAAACTGGCTAATCATGATTAAAAGCCATAAACGCAGCGTATTTCTGTCGATAATGGCGGCGGACCATCCTTGCAATTATGGCTGAGTACTCTTTATGGCGGATAATGGTTAAGATCCGAATATCGAATAACAGTAAGCAGAGAAATTATCGACAACAATAAAAAGGCGTTCCCACGTTGCCGGAAACTGGCACTGATCGCCACGCTCTGGTACTTATGCTCTTTCACCATTGTCCCTTTGTCCCTACTTAGCTTCGTCAGGGCTTCAAAAGAGCGGCTCTTTATACCATGGATCTAGTTTGCCGCACTCGGTTTGTATTGCATCATCGGTTCCATTGCATTTTTTTGCTTTATTTGAACCACTTCGATTGCTCGATCGGTATCCTGCCGTATCTTTTGATACAAGTGTCGGAGAATTTGTCGAATCATGATTTTTATGATCTGTTCTAAGACTTCGACCGGTGATTCCAAAAAAATCGTAACTACAAAATGCTGGTTTCCAGGAGAGCGCAAAAACGATTTTAAATACTTTGAGTCTTAATAATATGGTTTCTTAGTTAAACATAATTGAATATTTATGTGGCATATGTTTTAGAGTTTTTCGTTTTATAAGAGAGTATTGTTATTTTATTTAAAAAATGCTTTATTTCGATTTTAGAAAGAGTTACGACCATAAATGTCAACAATTTGTTAATCGAGTATTATCGTCCCTGCAGAAACTGTTATACCATTCCATATATGAACGTATTTTACTAGTGGAGCATTATTGTAACCTATGATTACACTGTACTCCTTAGTATTATTTTGTCAAAATACTGTTGTTTTCAGTAATACAACATCATAACCAAAGTTCGATTGCAAAAATTAAAAAAAAAAGTTCGTGTGAATATTAATTGATGATGCTTGAGCGAATATTCTAAAAAGCCCAATGCACAAAATTATCAATATAAATGGGTAATGAAGTAATCCTATTTTCGTGGCTACTCGTAGCTCCAATAGCGCGAGGTTTTACTGACAAGTAAAATTGTATCGACAGTTACTGATAGAACAGTTGCAAAAACTTCGATGGACTAAGATGGTAACTCCTGATCCGACATTATTCCCACAATAATAATTCGCCTTTTCGGTTTGTACTGTACTCAAAATGTTTGTAAGTCGCGAACGGATTTTATTCGTTAAAACATTTTACTTCAAACCCTTACTTACTGTGTTTTCATACTGTGTGTCAAAATTTTGAAAAAGTAAAAATACAGTTCGATAGGGTTTCAATTAATTAGCTTCTGATACAAAAGTCACGAAATATATTATTTTGAGTTACGATATTTTTCTAATCAATGGTCGACTTCTAAGTAACAATACAGTTTTTGGTACATAATCCAGTATGATAGTCGACTTACGGATAGAAACAAAAACTGTAGACACAAATATAGAGTCCGGCTAAATTAATAACCGTGAAACGCAATTTGTTAATTCACATGATTTATTACATACCACAAAGCAATTTCTTAGTCCATTTTAACGGTTTACATCCTGCGCGTCCTGCTAATTGCCAGAGTTCAACAACACGTGACCAGAAACACTGGTGAAATTTGCATTCCTGCTTCGCTTCCATAACATTGTCTAGGACCACCCGCGTCGCCTTCCTCTGCAAATCAATACCAGCTTTATTGCAGTGCGCCAGCTATCAGATCACGATGCCACGCCACTCCGTCGTATCGCTTGCAATAAGATGCTCTACAATTCACTTGCGAATTTCAATATGTGTATCGAAAGATAGCTATTGGATTTCGGGGAGTTCGCCGGCAACTCCAGACATGTTGAAATGTATGTAATCAGCTTGCTGGTTAGAACGAAATCTATTCAAAAATATTTTGTACTTTAAAGACCCAAATAACGTTTTTTTGGAATCTGGGGGCTAGCGCAGCGCGTCTTTTCGTCTCTTGTCGCTCAGAGTCACCTTCACTGATTCAATCAGTAACTGAGCGACAAGTGAGAAAACGGCGCCCGTGCTAGACGTTCTGAGCGGTAACTCGTTCAGATTTTTAATCAACGCCAGAAATCTCAAATAATACAGCTGCAACATTCGAATCTCATTAGCAAGCAAAACAAGAGAAAAAAACTTGGAGCAATAAATTTTAGCGAGGCTCAAGTCCAAACGTTTACGGTTCCTTTTAATTTGGTTGCCATTGTCGAGGCGTCCCGCTGAGCGCCGCCCGTCGGATTTCTTGCGAGAATTCCAGCTGCTTTAAACATTACTTCTTATTAGTCGATTATGAACGGAAATTAAAACGATTCATTCATTAATTAAATGTAATGTGTAATAAAATGTAACTAAGACCGCTTTTACTGAACTCTGCTCCACGTCATATGAAAGGTGTTGATGAACCAAAAAAAAAGGCAGATGCCGAACACGATTCTACCGCTATCATAAATCAAAGTGGATTTTATGATCCGTGATGGGGCCAATAGCTACCGATGCTGACAGATTTCGTAGAACTTGTGTTTATTTTGAACGTCTTCGAGTATATCCCGCTCGAGTCCAGGCTCGGGTAATATGAGATGGATGACGCTGCACTTTCTTACCGCCCCGCCGCGTCGCAGCGTGTGTGAGCCGTGAGCCGGAGCTCTGCACTGTTAAAATTGATAGCACAGAAACTATCGATTACTGTGATAAACATACTTCAGTGTAATGTTAGTTCCATCAATCACCCGCCATTAACTTACTTAATGAGAGATACAAGGTGCTGATCTGGTGAAACAATGGCTAACTGATACACAACAGACAGCCAAATGTTTTACGTTAGACGTTTTCTAAGAATATTTCGTTATACCCTGTGTTAAGTATTCGTTATTAAAAGTTTTATGATCTACAGCGACACGTGTTTCGCAAAGTACCCGAACCGACTGTGGACCATCTGTGCAGCAGAACGTGCCGTTTTGGTCCCATATTAAAATTCCCACACATAAAATTTAATGTAAAAAAGATTCAATCCCACCGACGGCCCCTTTTCTCCGCACAACAAACAAGCAGGTAAAGGAATGTCCCTTACAAGATGCCGAAGAAAATTATGTCTTATTAGTGTTGCGTAAGAGCAAGATCATAAAGTAGAATATCAACAGCTTATTCGCATCCTCTGGTAGGAATAGCTGAAGGAGACTTTTGTTTTCTTTTCTGGTAACAAATAAAATGACGTTTCTAGTCCTAAGAATTCCGCAGAGGCAAGCTCCAATTTAACTTTGACACAACTCAACCGTTCGCTATCGGTATCCAGAATATATCGTTTACTCCGTTTTCTTTGAGCTCGTTTATTGCTTAATTACTGGTGCTAGTATCACTACTTTTATTTATTATGCTAATTGCGATCCATTTTATTATAAGTCGAGTTAATGATAGCGGGGAATAGCTCTAATCATAATCATTCTAAGGAATAAATTTACAGGGGATTACGGTGTGGTTTCTCTTGGTGGATTCGGGCTTATATAAATACGAGTACAGGGATCGCAAAGCAATAAAATGTTCATTTTGGTATCATCTAGATTTTATATCAATTTACTTCTTGTTAAAGGTAAATACTTTTATTCTATTCAATTGTGATCTTATTGTATTTATGTGTATCCGGGCGTCGAATGTTGAAACTAGCATACACACTAATAGCCTCGACGAACCGCATTCAATTTCGGCCCGATCTCTGTCAATAACTGTGTGTTCGTGACTGGATTTCGGCTAATCATTGGAAGGATTTAAACCGGCTATGACAGCGTACATTCCAGCGCCTGCCTTATGTCGCCGGTCAAATAGACTCGCGCGGCGGCAATCAAAACAGCGCCGAGTGGGAAAGTGTCATTTTATGTTGGCATGACAAACATTAGGCTGGGAGTGTGAGCATGTGATATTATCAACGTTCAACTCCGTCGCCGCTAGCGGGTTTTCATTTGTGTTAGTAATTCCAGATTCGAATTATGTAGCGCGGTAAGACTAACGTTTAAAATATCCGGTGTTATTGCACTTGCTTTTCTTAGAAGCTCGGTAAATTGCGACAAAGAGGTTGACGGAGCGTTTTGTAGTGTCTGGTTTCCTTTCTTGAGAAATAAGAGGTTGTATCTTCAGGGGTTTTATTTAAATTATGCCTTTTGTTTTTTGACATTAATAAATCTAGGAAAAAAAAATTACGTTTGCAAGTAAGGAGTTATATCCTATGCTCAGTTTGCCTAAGCATAATAAACTTCAGAAGAATTGTCTCCAGAAAAGATGGTAATAGAGAGCAAACACTGTTTTAGAACCTCTTTTAAACGTAGTTACATAACTCGCCATTGACTCGTTCTGAGATAAGCTAAGGTTACAAGGAAGTAACGTCCAGCGGACGGACTATCACAACAGCGATGTTATGATAGGACACCACGGCCTGTGTTTATTTTAAACATTCGCCGACAGCTGTAGGTACATTATCTTCCTGTACCCGAAGTGCTCTTTGTTTAGAATTACTGTTTTACTTTTACCTTAGCTTCTTCATCTGTTTCGACAATTTGTAGAATGTTAAATGTTAATATTTTACTCAAACAGCTCGGCATTGCCTAGGCAAATTAGATTCTAAGAAAGTTATTCATGTCATCTCTAAGTTCATTCTTTATTAAAAGTCGTTGAAGCAACATGTATTTAACTGTAACTACCGTGAGACTCAATCATAATGACTTCAAATTCGGCCGAAACTTTTCAAACTCGGGCTAAACTCGATTTATGTACTTATGTAGGAATGATCCGTTTATTTCACTACCAACATGTATTTTTACGAAGAAAATAAAATAATTTTACACTTTAGACGAGCAGAAGCCATCTAACTTATTACACGAAATCGAATACCGATATATCAATAAATATTATGAAACTTTACCGACAGCAAATTACTTACGTTAATTTTAAACGATAAGATGCGCAGGCGCGTGTCTAATAATTTTGACCAATGGTCGTTGATAGCTGTAAATATCTTCTATTAACTAAATGGTCCAACTGGGTTTAAATTGCTCTCAATATGTTACTTCGGAAGGTAGTGGCTTTTGTAATTAAATTTATATTGACAAACATGAAGAATTGTGCTGTTTGTTGATATATTATAATAGTATAAATTTTGTTATAGGCTCTTTAATTATTTTATATATTTTTAGAAAAGATGAATGTCACGATTGATGACAGATTGTGTTATCCTTCACAAACACTTGTAAAACACAAAAATATAAAATGTCATCACACATCCTACCCTGGCCACACCCTAGTTCAATGGTTCATCTAGTACACCATAACATAAAAATGCGACTTACAACCATTCTTCTAAACTTTTATTTTCTTTATAGCTTCTCAACAACCATTGAACATTCATAAATGTAACAATAAATTCTTCAGAATAAAATCGTTGTA
This sequence comes from Clepsis dumicolana, assembly GCA_963691665.1. Taxonomy (NCBI): domain Eukaryota; kingdom Metazoa; phylum Arthropoda; class Insecta; order Lepidoptera; family Tortricidae; genus Clepsis; species Clepsis dumicolana. The sequence continues at coordinate 6,917,699 of OY829513.1, forward strand.
GTGGCTGTAATGTAACACAACTCTTTCAGTTTTTTTATCACTAGCAATCTTCATTTTTAAGCAATAATATATTTTATATGTAATTCAAAACCAGATAAACAAAATAAAAGTTTGGTTTCATGAGCTGTAGGTTGGTGGCCGCAGTTGACTTCCGAGCCTCGACGTGCGAGCGGATCGAACTTTACTGCCTATAAACTCTTTATTGCCCATTGTCGACGATTATTACTTAACCCTCATGACTTATGAAGTAATAAATTCGATCTTTTCATACCGGCCATGCCACGGTTTTCAACCATTAGCGTCGCTCCTTCGATCACGCACACACCTTTCAGTCATAACCAAAACCGATTGCAAAAATATATTGCTCCAAATTGATGCTTTCGCATATTGCTTTATCGTGTTCCCGTTACAAAGTGAGGTCTCGCTCAGATCCACTCGCAAAGTGCAATCGGTGATATTGCAAAAAATAAACAACGTTCGGGTTGGACAGATGCATATGCAAACATTCAGTCAGATAAGCCGGTTTAATATGGTTGCACCTGCATAAGAAGTCACGCAAATAGCGTTAGTGTCAACGGGGAATTAATCAATTGAACTTATCGCGCCCGTCGCATTCAAAAGGATAATTCTACCCACTAATGACACCTGATCTGCGAGACCGGATCTGAAGAATTTAAATCTTTTCAAGTGCAAGTGCAAAACGAACCGCACTCGGTCCAAATACGGATATCAATTGAACGAAACAAGACGCTTTAGAACTAAATGCATAAAGCGGAGTGAATCAATAGATTAAAGATGGCGATAAGCTTAAAATATCTACCAATAGGCGGGCTGTAAATAACTTATTTGTAATTGCGGTGCAGCGATTGTCTGATGGTAAAAGGCTGATGCTGATGCTATCGGCGCTGTGCCAGGCTCCCTTTTGGAACATATTGCGTGCTTCGCTCAACCGTTTGCGTAGTTTTGCTTCTTTGTGATGTCAGTGCACACATATTTCAAGTTAAACTAGCTGACTCACCACAGGATTTCCTGACTCAAAATGGTTACTTTTTCAGATTTAATCCAGTACCCATTTATTTGTTTAGTGGAGTTGAATCTTTAAGAGTTACGGTTAACAATTTGAATGCTTGAATTATCTACTTACTTTGAGGTTACCTATTTATCAAGTCATATTAGGAGCATGCATAATTTTTTATAAGTAAACTAATCGAATCAATTTAACGAAACTCTTTCAATAAACGTCAATAAATGAAGAAAAAAAAGTTTGTTTTATAGACGAGAACTGGCTGAATTACGTTACGAGTACGAACGTTTGCACAAAGTATATGAACGAAAAAGTATATCCTAAAAGGACCATTGGCTTTATTGAAAGCTGTGCTTGCTATACTATTCCCGCTCTCTGAAGCATGAAGTTATTTTCACAACAAAGCATGCGGGGTTCCTGAGCTCCTTATATTGGACCTCTCTTGAGCCGACCCATTGTGATCTTAATGCCGTATTATATTAATGCGATAAACATCTCCAAGATGAGATCTTTTCTCCAGATTTTTTTCACTACTAATATTAGCAATATAAAAACCAAGCCCTGGTCTCTTTAGTTAGTGGTAACACGAATCTGAAGGTATCAAATTCTATCGGAGAAATCATATTCCACAGTCGATTGTCATGAATTACTTTCGACCGCTATTGTACTTAATGGTTAAGACATGTTCATGCTCCAAATAGTTTTGATAATAGAATGCATATTATAGTGTGTGATGGCAAAACATGCTTATAAAATATAATAACCATATTAAAACACTCCCAGTCGGATGACAAGGCATGAAAATCCAAATTTAGTGAGCATTCTGTGGAACGGCCGGCGCAGCGCACCACGCACAATGAAACCTTGCCTTCTCTGAATAATTGCCGTATTTAACTCCAGAGATTTACCGGCCCGGATTGCATCACAATAGAGTATTTAGTCCGTGAATGAAACTAAAAAAAACTATTGTTATGCTTGAGACAAATAAACTCGTACAATGTGTGATGGGTACTTACATTTGAGTTCTGCCGTACGAGTTACTTCAATAAGAACCAGATTATACCGTAATCTAATAGACCAAGATAAACCGTATAATGGTTTAGTAAACGAACTAATGCCCCTGGTGCCAGTATCATAGATGATGCGTAACCGACATAAAATTAATTATCGTCTTTCAACGAAACGAAGCAGCTTGGGCATGTTTTACGACCAGCGCACGATCATAACCGTTTTAAAAAAAAACATTAACAAAGGAAGAAATTGTATGAAAGAATCTATTCACAGGCAAACACGAAAAACACACATGCATGTAGAATGAGCCTTTTTGAAGTCGGTCATAAATAACTTTGATGACTTTTTGTTTCATCAGACGATTTATCTCAATCGCCGTAATGCGCTCTAAGTGCTTGGGTGTAAACTTTTTGTAAATGATAAAGTTGCGGTGGGGTAGGGTCGGTGGGGTATGGTGTCGCGGAGTAGAGGATGCAGGCGAGCGTGGTCGGCGGATGGCGACGGCGACGACCGACGTCGACGAAGCTTGCAGCGCCGAGTGTTGCGTCGCTTTGCGCGCTGAGTAATCGCCGCGAGTTTGCGCCTCGGATTTATGTGCCGTTTCTACACCCGGCCACAATGGAATATTTAGGGCGAATAAAACTTTGCACCGCACGCCTATATTTTATTCCGAACGTGACATGTGAATACTTTGCTTTTTACTAAAGCATCATGCAGTCGGCGGCGGGTGTATTCCATGGGTAAAGCAGATTTTTGCGAAGTTTGGAAAAGTCACGTCAGCGGAATGTTTTATTTAATATGGGATGCACATGGTTCTCCTCTATTAAATACGTACTTAGTCGTCATATTATTTGCAGTATCTGACTGTTAACTGTCAGGCAAGAATAAATGAGGTTTATATATTTTATACATATTTACTATATGTATATATATATTATAAATATAAAATTAAAGTGAAAAAGATAGAACCGACATTAATAATATGTCTACAGTCATGTTATATATGACTTTGTATACCTTTTTAAGAATTATGCGAATTTCACTTCACTTTGACTTGAATTGGAAATAATGCCTTTGTTATCAACTATAAAATAAAATGTATTGAACTTATTCTAATATTATCACAAAATTTATCAGAATAGATACATATTTAAATATCGTTGACTGAGTTTGTTACGGTTATGCCTTTTTTAAACAAAAGCCACGGTCGTCAAATGGCGTGAGTGAAACATGTTTTAAATACGCAGCCATTTTGTTTACAGTAACCGACGTCGCTTCATTGTTATGTCACATCGAAACTGCATTTATTCCGCATGGTATAATGTGACATAGATGTGATTATATAAGTAGCTATTTTTAAAAGATTTTGGTCGACTTCTGTGCTATTTATTACCAAGTCGAAAAATACTGTTTTCTTTAAGTCATTAAAAGACTGTGTTAAGTAGGTACTATTACAAGTTTAGTTTAGGTAGCAATATAGCAACAAAATTCCCAATTGAAATTGTATTTTTTCTTTTGTTTCGTTTTTAACTGTCACTAACGCACATTATGAAAAAAAAACTAAAACGAAATGTATCGTCATTCTTGTTTGAATTGTTTGAATTTTAATTCGTAAAAAAATGTTTTTCAAGCAGATAAGACCTGGTCTAATTAACTAGGCTATACATTATAGAAGAGTTCGCAAAAGCGACATTTGACCGCAGCGTAAAGTTATTATTTAATTTTTTCCCACAAAACAAATATAAAATTTAATGTAGTCAACGATATTGCATTTTTTTTTAACTAGAGCGAGATGCGAATACAATAGGTAGACTAAACTAAGTAGGTACGACGAAAGTGTTAGACGAAAAGTTAAAAGTTAATTTTGTTAAGAATGCGAAACTGTGTTTGTTTATTTGTCGTTCCTTACGTAAAAACAAAGTAATACATATGTGGACAAATTGAGGTATTTTCCACACAGAGAGCTTGAGTGGAGAACTGGTAAGGATATTGTTAATTTTATTAGGAACACAATAAAATAATTACCTACGTAAAAAAATTACAGTCAAGTGCGAGTCGGACTGACGCACCGAAGATTCCGTAACGTTTTCCGTTTTTTTTTGTGTTGCACTGCGAGACCTTGTTTCGTGCCAAATTTCTTATTTGTAGGTCAATCAAATGGGAAGTACCTGTCTACAGGTCAGATGGATAACGAAGTGAGGCTCGAGCACGAATATTCGAATCCTGCGTAACGTAATAGAGTAGTTATCATGAAATAAATTAAATAAATTAAATAAATTTGAATTCAAATTTAAATATAAAAGTTTTTTACGCGATTAAGTCCCGAGTATCATGATAATGTGTGAAAATCGCGGAAGTTTAAATCAATACGTAATCGAGTAGTAACGTTTTTAGAAATTTGTATGACGTTTGGAACACCGTGAGCATATTTGGAACTAAAATGAGGTTTCTCTTAACCATGCACACTACTGTGAAGCAATTCAATGGTGTGTGTGAAGGTCCTGTTACGAACTTCGTCCACGAGGGAACTAAAACTTAAGCCCTCTCATTTTGAGAGGAGGTCTGTGCTCAGCTGTGGGACGTATAACAAGGCTGATGATGTGTGATGTGATTGACTTAAAAAATAGTCGCCTTGTAATTTTATTCGTTTCAACAGCATCAATATGAAGCTACAGAGTACGTAACGAGTTCTACATGAACGCACGAAGCTTACATAGTTAAGTAGAAGTTACTATATCACATCATATTTTCTCCAGCTTTTCAAAATATCGCTGACACGTGTGGCGACATGGCGTAGCTCCTACAGTAGATCTCAAAGGGAAAAGTTGTGAAAGAATTTAAATACGTTAACTTGCAAACGAGGTCGCTTGTATTTTATAATACCAACCATGGGCCTGAGCAAATTGCACTGGAGGCATTAAAGTTGCACCTTGGAGCTCGAGAAAGCGGCGTAGGAGTAATATGAAATGTAGTCAATAGGAGCTGAACTCGGAATGAGTTGCTGCCAGTTTAGCGTCAATGTTTTGAATGAGATGTTCCGACGTCAAGCTGTATAACTGAATTTAATGTTAATCCTACATTGACGTTGGTTTTAATCCCAATGAATTATGAGATGTAATCCTAACAAATGTCCGATGCCTGCAATTGCTGACTACATAGGGATTACAAAATCTAGTGATACTTATTTTGGATTGGCGTATGCAAACTGTTTTATTTATTTTCATTTCCTGTTTTTATGTCTAACTGCTGAGTAAAAGCCTCTCGTCACTCCACAGCTCCAGATCTGGCGCAAAATCCGCCAGTCCCTTATGTATAAGTGTCCAAGTCATCCAGCTATTTTGTTCTTGATGTACCTAGTCAAAGCTTTAATAAAAGACAAAAAAATAACTATGAAAGTCAACTACTTCGGCTCTGTAGTCAGACAACACATACGGTTTTGCGTATATTCTCAATAATTAGTGAAATTTGCAAATAACCACAATCTCATCGATTCTGATATAAATAAAAGGACTTTAAAACGTACCGTAAAATCTGCACAGCTTCCATTCGGAGCCAGTGCGAGCTGCGAAGCCTGTTTAATTGGCACGCCGCGGCGCCGGCGTGTACGCCGCGTCAGATAACGTAAGTGCTGCGGCACTCGCGTTACCCAGCCCTTATGCACCTTATCGCAAAACCTTTACGAATTACATTTAAACACCTTTTATGCCATACAGCGCATTAAAATAACACTAGCAAACTTTACATTCGATAATTGACGCGATTTTTAATTACTATATTTCACACGACTAAAATCTTAACGTCTAAAGCAGAAAATCTAAAAATGTTGGCAAGTTTGATATTTCAAAAGGCAGTCCGAAACTGGAAACGAATAATAACAATTTTAGTGAGATAATTTGAGAGAAATACTAGACTAATTATAGTCTGCGTTGGAACTGCATAATTGCAATTTGCATAAGTTTGGATAAAGCTATTTCTATTCAGCGACAGTTCTCGCAGCTTCATTCACAGGCTTGGAATAGCGGTGATGAGAGCTGGAATGGTCGATCGGGACCGAGCTTCGCGCTGCTGTTTGTTTGCTTTGACACCGGTTTTAGATTTTCCGTCGATAATGCCGTCGGAGACCGTGCTTGCGGGCGATGAGTCGCGGCGGTCCTTAGTAATTCAACAGCGGACCTGCATAGTTAAACATCTCGAAATATAGCCAACAAAACTTCCGGAGAAGCGACTGGCGTACAAATCACCAACGGAATTATAAACGCGGGTAGAACTTGGGTTTAAAGAAAGACGTTAGAGACAAACCGAGGAACAGCGTGAGTGGCATGTCTGGTCGCGTGCGAAGCGAAGATCCATTTAATGTAGTCTGCCGTGTGCTGCCGCCAACAAACAAATTACGGATGCAAACACGTCGCAACACGCGAGCCAGCCTTGAAAGCCTTTTGCTTGCTTTGTCAATTTTGTTCCTCCCTCGGCGTATCGCTTCGAAGTCGCTCGGCCGAGTAATTTGATAAATGTTATTGTTATTGGCAAAGCTAACAGAGGTAATTGTTTTACAGTTTGTTCATGCTAATGCAAAGGGCGCACTGTTGTTTGCAACAATTTGGCCAGATCGTAATTTCAACGGCTTATGTGCAAATTTTTAAAAGTCATTCCCGGGGTATACTGTCTTTTCTGGTTTACTATGTTCTCGTTTCAGTTAGTAAGTAGGTATTTAGCAATTTGATTTAAATAACATAAGAGGTAAAAAATTGCAGTTGATATATCCAAGCAGTAAAATTTAATTAATAACATGAATCTATTATATAAAGCGCCAAACCTATGAAAGGATAACATTATAGAGTTTTTATGATTGGGAACGTGCGATTCGCTGAATTACCTAATGTCTACGAAGTTGATATACGATTCGAATGAAAGTGTGCATTTAAATTGTTGAAATAGACACATCGCCACCACGAAACTTCAGTGAAGTGTCAAGCTGTTGCTCAGAATATAATTTTAGAGCGGAAAAACTGACACTTTTATTTCACAGGTGCTAAATTTATCCTATGTAATTGAAATTGACAGGACAATCATATTCACACACGTTGGTACTTTTGTCTTAATTAGTAAGTACGAGTATTTAACGAAAAAGTATTTCAGCCTTTCCAGGACTTGCCGTGCCAACAATCTTCTCCAGAACAATATACCTTTTGTCTCTGATCGTAAGCACCGTTTCCTTGCTGCCATTTGTAATCGAGTGGGAGGTTCGGGGGGGATATGGAGGGAGAGGGGGGTGTTACATGGCTTTACTAATTTCCTAGTCTCACGGGCTCAACTTGCAGCCGCTCACTTGCTACTACAATTTCCTATTACTGAGCATAATTCAGACAATAATCAGTATAACACGTGAAGTTAAATTGAGGTTAAAATGGTAGGCTATATTGTAGCTTGTAGCTAATATTTATTACGCTTAAGGCTTATTTTCAGCAATCAGTCTTTCAAGTGCAATGTGTCAATATAAGTTAGTACTTTTTGTGTTTCATAAGAAATAAGCAGGTGTATGTTGAAATAGCACAACATAATCGATATTTCTTACTGTTACATACTCGTTAGTTCGTCTTAAACATGTGTTGTGACTAAACTAGAGTAAACGTTGTGAGTCACTAATTAAATTAGAACAATCCGAGAGCCTTCAGGACAATCGGCCATTACTATTATTCCGACCTCTTAGTAGCCAGGATCAACACTGATTACCTAATAAAATCTATTCGCCGAAACAGAGGAAAAACTTTCTATTGTGAATAGTTTTGGCCAAGATAAGAAGTGAATAATAATAAATTTAGTGGATTTCGCGCAAGATAATGCCGGACTCCTTTTAAAATATGAGAAAATTAAACGTAAATTCATATTTTGGAGTAATTCGATCAAAACCGTTTGCCCAGATGACTTTTTAACGCTTGAACTAAGTTTTACGAACGTTAAATAAATACTTTCTGTTCAATGACTTTACATTAATATTCGTTTTTCTAGCATTATCATTAGTAGAAAGCCTAGGCAAACTGAAAGATAGAAAATATTACGGGAATATTTTTGGCACAATTCATTGAATTTTTGTTTCAATTTGTGGTTTTTATCTCATTTGGGCCGTGCATATTTGCGGCATACGTTGCATGTCGCATTACACTTACGTATCATGACTACGCCTTCGTGTCATTTTGTTTTGGCTTATAATACTAGCTCCAATGGTTTTTAACATTAACACTGGTATAATGCAAGTTGTAGTGGCAACACTGGCAACTAGCGTGTCGGGCAAGCGACCGTGTAGCTGTCAATTAGGGCTGCGTTCGGTGCAGGCGTCGTGTGAGCGACGTCTCGCCTCGACTCTGTCGCCGGCGTATTTACACGAGGTTCTAGTTAGTCAGTGACTGTGTTTGGTTTTTGGTTGCCGGCAAACAGGTCTCGGTGAGGCGAGAGTAACTTCCAGCCGCAGCACGAGTCTTTAAGATCTAAGGCGTTTTAAATGCTATGTAGAATTGTAGAGTTTCGGACTACTTCTAGAAAGTTGTACCTACATTCACTCTCATTTCAGTAAATGACAAGTTTATGGAGGAATAACTAGCTCTAATTTGAATAAAATGTAGGTATATTATTTTAACTAATGACCTCGTTAAATGACAAAAACGCGTGGGCCCTTAATACACGTAAAAACTTTTTTACTTGTAAATAGCGAACTTGGCATTTTTTAGTCCATTAGTGAAAGATGTGAAATTAGAATACATTAGAATTCGTTTGACGTTTGACGTTTGATATTTTACACGACGGAACATTAGTCGAACAAGAACTGTTATTTACATATTTGATGCTAATCATTTGACAAAGATGCTGCGTGTTTTGATAATATTTGACATCGGATGCTGTCTCTACCTTTGCCTGAAGAACTTATTGCTCAATCACTTACTTAGTCTCTGAGATGAGTAGGTAGCACGATTATAAGCAATACCGCTTTCGAATAGGTTGCGGAACTTAAACATGGCCGACGAAGTTTGTATTCCAGAACTGGCTCTGTGACAAGCGAGAACTTAACGGTTGCCTTAGCATAATAGAATAGATTTGTGTTACATGCAATTAATTCAGCTGTTTTATGCAAATGTTGGCTCGTTTTGGGAAACAAATCACTGCGACACGATTTTTTCCCACGAGTAAAAATCCGTAGTGTAGGTAAAAATTTATGTCGAAGTTTTTTGTTTTTTAAATTAGTTTACTTGTTTGTTCTTTTCAAAACTACGAAACAAGAACCTGGTGTTACTTTCAAGCCCAAACAAACTAGAATACTGTTCATCGTAAAACTCAAAGTAGCACCTGTGCAGCACTGTAAGCACTTGGATCTACATCCATATGGTGTTAGCTAGAATTGTCCATTAGGTACACTTGTGGTGTAACTGTACAATCCTCTCATAGGTATGTCGCCACTCACCAGTATAGTTACATTTGCACAGCAAGACGGGATAGCTATGCTATGGCTGTCGTTATTACTATGTGCATCCCTATCTATTGGAGCAGTAGAAAAGAGACCCACTGAGCGGTAAGTGAGAAAATGTCATACGTATAGGTTGCCTTGTAATGGAAGTGACACAAGTGGCTCGCCGAGTGACACTTGTGAAGAATTGAAAAGTTACGCCGACGACAGCACTTCCAAAGAAAAACCCTTGAACAAAAGATTAAAAAGTTAAATATAGAAGCGCTTACGAAATATAATGAGTTCAAGCGTGGAAATGCAATGTCTGCAGAGCACAAATCGTTGCTTGGAACGAATTAAAGCGCTTGCATGGTAGCAGCACATGTCAGAGTTCAAAATTAATATGCTTTGGTGCACTACCTATATAATAAGGATTCCAAATTATACAAACACATGTCATAAAGTTACATAAACTGGATTGAATTGGAAAGTTGACGAATATGCGTCAGTAAAACAATACACTCTTTTTTCTTTGGGCAGTCATGTAAAAAAAAAGGTTAGTTTCCTATATATACCGTGGGAATTACGAAAAATCCCTTCTAATAGTGCAAATCTATGATATTCAAGATACAAGTTTTCCAAATTTCAAAACTGTCTTTCTGTAACGGACATCCTGATGTTCAGTATGTACACTTTTTTCCTCGCGCTAAACGACAATGATTTACATAATTCGCTAATTTATTCTTGAACTTATCGGAGGTTAATTTACCTGATACGAATACTACGGTGTGACGAACGCTGTGACTAACCGAAATACTTTGCACGCTCATACTCGTATATAGGTTTTTATGTTGCGTTCCATCCGGCAGGCGAGAATGCCAAATGCCTTTATACTGTTCCTTTTAATTTCAGTTTTACCTTTTAATTTTCTCAAGCAGGTTTTACCAAATAAAAGTAACTTAGTTGCCAATAATGTTAATTAAATCGACTCTACTAATTTAGGGCCCGGCATTTAGCATGTTGGGAAAAAGCTATTCTGAAGCCCGTGTTTCCTAGAATATGGCGGATTCTCTTATAACTTTATAAGAAATCAGCCCCCGTCGGGCAGTGCTCTTGAGTATATAAATGATGTTCATGTCCGTTCCTGATTACTTACAACCAGATGACCCTTTCGCCCAGTACGTTAAAACGTGGCATAGAGAAATCCATTGCAATCCACTCACGTAAGTTACAAACGAACCACCGGACAGATGCGTCACGTGCACCGAGTGCACTCTTTACCCTCAACTTCAATTTAGTTAAAAGTGGTGGAGGAAAAGTAGTGAGTGCGGAGTAAAAGTAGTGAGTGCAGTACAGGGTGATCTTACTGAGGTCGGCATTTGGTCTCGCCTTTTGAAACCTCGCAACTCTGTATCTGAGATGCCGGTAAACTTTAAAGTTGTAAATAAATAACAAAAACTGATAGGTATTTCGCGTTCGTATTTGGGATTGAAAAGTGGCCGCGGCCCTGCTCTGCGGCAAACACCAAGTAGGTACTTATTAACCTTATTATTAGCTTCGCGTGTAAATTGGTTTGTTTATATAAACAAATGTTGCAAGTCGATTGTTATCCGCTTCCAGTGGTCGGATTGACTCGATGTCGTAATCTAATAGTAATATAATAGTAATATCGTACTGTTAACAAAACAGGTTGCATTGTTTTTGTTTAAACCAAAAATGAATTATCGTATCTATTTACTTTTAAAATTAAAATGTGTATAATTACAACAGTTAAGATAAATAAATAAACATCATGGGACAATTGACAACAATTTACCTAGTCCCAAACTAGGCAAATCCTGTACCATGGGGTACTAGACAACGGATAAATATACTAATATAGGTTAATACATACTTAAATACATATTAAACATCTAAGACCCGAGAACAAACATTCGTATTCATCACACAAACATCTGCCTCGAACGGGGATCGAACCCGGGACCTCAAACTTCATAGTTAGGGTCTCTAACCACTAGGCTATCTGGTCATCAATTGTCAAAATATCAATTGTCTTGGATACAAGTTTCTGTTCATTGGATAAATTTAAAAATGCAGCATTTCCCAAGTAGGCGACGAGTTTTGTAGCTTTAATTGTACGCATCAGATACTAAATCTAAATTTAAACCGCTAAATTCGTACCCATGCCGAAAGAAAAACCTAAGCCCACCCTAATTTCACTTTGTGGAGTCAACGTACGGTAAAGTAACTTTTTCAACAGTGTAAATCAAAATGTCTTTTGCTAAAGCCAGCTTAGTGCGGGCGACTTACCGCTTACGATTAAATTAATGTTGTCTTCAGAATCGCCTTAAATATCTCTGTTTAGGAAATATTGAAACGGAAATTTAGAACAAAATTGTAAACATAATCTTTAATACCCGCAATACATCAACGTCATAATCATTAAAATATTCATGTTTATTTAAGCTTTGTACTTTGCAGCGGCACTTTAACCGCAGACACAATATGCGTGCTTTTTCCGGTTAATAATCCTACAAATTGTATTTCGAACGTGGCAGCTTTGAATTTTACATTAAAAATGAATTAAGCGTCAACAAACACGATCACGGGTAGATGTTATCGGGGACGCATTCTTCAGGCTTGTCGCTTTTTTTCAACAATAGTTGCACCAACGACATGTGTTTCGTCAGCCATCCGGGGCCGCCCTACGAAATTAACATACAGTTACCGGCCGTACAAAAAACCATTTTAAAACTGTGACATGACAATGATGCGTTAACATTATGACAATGGCCCGTTAAAGGCAAATGGGAAGTGAAGTCCGTTTAATACTATTCACGACTCACGCTTTGAGCTTGTTTACGCGGCCTTTCTGTACTCGGAGCAACGTTTTTGGTAATTTCTCTCATTTGTACTTATCGTTTCAATTGTTATGTTTAAATTGCTTTATACTGGCACTGTTGCGTAATGATGAAACTTTTTATAAAGGTTAGAAACAGTCATGCTTAGAGACATCGCGTTTAAAATAAAAGAATTGCATTTAAAACAGCTGTATCATCCGTTTCCGCTTTGCATTCAGTATTAACGCGCACTACACGAGAGTAGTAAAATTGAATTTTATGCTTATGGTTGTTATATTTTTAGGTATCTCCAATTGATATTGACCGGGGCAATATGTTCCGGAAAACCAGTTGCATAGTTATGCAAGCCATCATTCCATTATGGGTAGGTATTCCTACTGCATTCTACTCGCATGTATCATGCACGCCAGTTCAGGTTGCTTGGCTCCCCGGCATATATTTTATTGAGTCATGTTTCGACATTGGAGAAGCAGGTGTAAGGTGACCCATTTGCCACCTTTCTTTTACGAATGTTTTCGTATGGCCTAACTGCGCCATTAAAACAAATGCGTAATGTTTATTTCGATTTCGTATAGGGAAGGTTTTATCTATTGAGCGACGTGACTTTTCATTACGCAAGTACCTCGTGGGTGGTAATGGATAAATAATTATTTTGAAGGTTTTTGACACACGAAACGGCCGATAACACTTTTTTTTACACAAAAGTAATCTGCTTATAACACATAAACATGAAAAACGTCTTGAAAAACCTCATGGTATCAGAAAGGATGAGATAAAATGTCATTTATCAAACTTTTCATTTCTTTCAGACGAAATAGAGTAGCGTAAGACTGTAGGCACTATTATGAAAACTACTAAATTGCTTACAAATAAATGTAACTACATCAGAATTCAACGGGAAACCATCCGTTCATTCATTAATTTAAAGTAAACGTCACAACACATCAACTATTCATCTGACTCTAGAAAATAATGGGCACAACATTCAACCACCCATTAGAGAGTCGCTAGTCGTAATTAACTAAGTGAAAATGCACTCGCAGATAAAGAATCACTAGACTCAAAAGGCTTCACGCCGCGCCATGCGCCGCACCGCGCCCGCCATAATATATGAGGCACTACACCAATTCCTTTTCTGAGAAACACCTACCTACGCTACGATGGGCTATTTTAGACCAGCATGTAACTTATAATAGGTATGTAATTTAATGCGCAGTCAGCCCATTAAAAAGCATTCAGCCCCGCCGCGGCTACATCGCAGTGCATTAAGTATGGACTGAGCACAGAAACAAGAAAGCATGGGCCGAGTTCTCTTTATTGTTATTTTATGAGGTTTACTTTACAAGAAGCGAAGTTGAGTCGTTGGATCCTTGAACAACTCGAGAGCTCACTATTTTATTTTATTTAAATTGTAAAATCAGCTCTACTCTCATATTTTTTTAATTGGAATTACAGATTTTCTTCCCGGTAAAGTCAGCAGAGGTTTACGTTATCTCGATCACAAGTGGTTGCGGAACAAGGTGTTGCCGCTAGTCCTACCTCGATCAAGATATCGACTGCGAATACCTTACGCTAAAGCTGTTCCTAGGCTCCTTCGGAATCTAACCCGACGTACTTTACTTCCAATCGATATCTCCCTAGTGTTCTTACCGTGCCTTGTAAGTATTCTCCAATTTATTTATTTTATACGTTATCTAAAGTATGCTGCAGTGAAACAAATTATTTATCTTTTGACTGCGATTAAACTAACATGAAACAAACGAAAGCTTTGAAAAAAAAAACGAAAGAAAATGATATCCCGTTACTGTCACAGGTACGAGTAGCTCCCAGATTTTATTCTGCAATTTTCAAGTATGAGAATGAGTTGGGTACTTGAGAATAAAATAGCACTTAAACGTGACGTTCAAATTGTGCGCTACATTTTTGTTTTCACTGTGAAGTAAACCTGAGGCTCAGTTTACGACCAAAAGCTCGTGTTGCATTAGACTTTAACAACAAACTTTTAAGTTAATTATCTTAACGCGTCTCAACCTTGGGTAGGAGGGAGATAACATTCTGAGTTCGCCGGGCGCCCATCGGGCATTTAAATACCACCTGTAGCTCCGTGGTCCCCAATAATTACGGAATGGTTGACTCTAATGGCCGACTATCGTTACAATTTATCGTTAAAATTCTTTATTTGAATTTCAATGGGAACGTTACTGATCTAAACGAGTTTCAAGACGCTTCTAAATTGATTTCAACAACGAGTTTGTTTATTTAAAATAATGATATTAACAGTTTTGAATAAAATAATTGTCCTCTAATAATGAAGTTAGGAAAATAAAATTCCTTAGATATTTTGTAGAGATAAGTACGTAAGTAAGTAAACGCTTTATTGTACAGAAAATACAGAAATAAATACAGGTTCCCAACAGTGAGATACGGTACAAAGGCGGACTTATCCCTATAAGGGATCTCTACCAGTCAACCTTTGAGCGGTAGAGAGGAGAAGCTAGGAGAGATAATAGCGCAACAGATACTAGCGCGAATCTTTCAAAACTTAACACGTTGCCATTAATACTAGTGATGTTATAAAATATTAATTATTTGTATCGGGTATCGTGTTTGTCAATGTGTAAAATAAAACTACATACAATACCATCAATTACAAAACAAACAAATCTTTTGACGCACAAATTACACGTTCGCAATGAACATGCAAAATGCTTCAACTTTAGTGCAACTTAAACGTAATAAGCGTTTGTCAGTTCACTTCTGCTGGAAATTAATATTAAGTGCATGGGCGGGGCTCGTAATTACGGCCAAGTAGCGATTATAGCAATAAACAGAACCCGCGGCGCATCAAAATACGATGAATTTATTATACTCACCTAGCTTAAGAATACACAGCATTCAATTGCGTCATTAGAGTTGCCTTTAGTAACTACATTTTTTCTAGAATTTTTGTAAACTTAGGTGTACAGGTTTTGGATTCCTACAAACTCCAAACCAAAATACAACAGTCACACAATGCGAAACATGCTCACTAAAATTATCATTACCAATTGGATCATTTTACCTGTCATATTTTTATCAGAGGGGAAAGTGGGCAATGTTGTCATAATTTTTAGCAGAGAAGAAAGTGCGAATTACCTTCTTCAGTCATAAATGATTTGTGGCTAGGCTGCTTTTGTTCATGTACACTGTAAACTCTATAGTTTACACAGAACTTGCTATTGCATATCACAAACTTTTGATTTACCTCGACGTTTCGGCCGTATTGCAAAGCTCGTACAAATAAGACGACTGAAGAGACGGGTGTCACTGTTGTAGAGTCGCACTATACCTCTGAACTACCCACACTGTGTGATCTTGTTGTTTATTTGGATTTTCAATGACAGTTGCTATGTCTTTATCGTTAACTCTATTCGTCTACCTTAGGTAAAGGTTGAAGATTAGTAAGTCCAATGGTATTAGGTATAATTTATTATTTATTCACCGCTGTTATGAAGGTAGAGGATGGTGCGGGAATACGTAGGATATATTTTAAGAATAAACCATTTACGAATTTTCTTTTCGGTAAAGTTTTCCTAGCTCGCACAAGCTTTCGAGTCGTCATCAAAACGCAATTCGTTCTTTTAATCTTACTCCCAAACTCGAGAACCATGAGCCTCACGAGTCTTAATAAGTGCCCTCCATAAAGGGCTTTGGACTTTAACAAAAGAGAAATTGCTGCTTAAAAATTTGAACCCGTTTTTTATTCGTTGGTTAATTGTATGAGCTTTATTTAGCGGTGTTTTGTTTCATGGCCGCTTTGGCACGAGATGCCACGCCCCGTGCGCTTGCTCACTGATTGGTCCGGGACACTCTTTGTCTCACCACGCAGCCTTTGTTAATACCACCATTCAAATTAGCGATTATGAGCGCAGTTCGAACCTTGAAAACTACGCCAAGTTTCCCGCATTTGTGAACCTTGATTTTTATTGGATGGCGTTTTGTGCAGCTTTGAAGTAAATTGTTTGCAAACGTTATTAAATCTATAGGCTACACCTAATTAATAATGTGATTATGATTAGCGGTATAGGGGTAATGTGGGCACTTTTCATTAAGTTCATAATTGCTTTTTGAGTTATTTCATTACAGGCGTTGTGAATATTTCGTTAAATCTTCAAAAGTAACATTTTAAGAGAAAGAGTATAATATTTATATGTATTTACATTAATAGCGAGATTTATATTACGACAATTCTCTACGAAATACATTTGCAATTGTCTGAGTAAGCGTCGGCGACGCGCCTCGCGCCCTACCACCATCGCATTATTATTATCATTTTATTGGGTGATAGCATCTTAAGTTTATGACCATTAAATTTCAGCTAAGTAAATTATGCTTTGATTTATTTTTGCGATTAAGATCAGATGGGTATTTATGCGGCAACAAAGCACTATAAAATTATTACTAGCGACAAGAGGCAGTAAGGAAGTAGGTAATCACAGGTGGATTACTAAGGCGGTGTCTTCATGTTTGTGAATTTTAATCAGAGACTTTATATGCATCTTTATTGACGAAACGTAAGTTATCATTCTCATAATACCTTCCAAATAAAGTAAACGTCACAATGATCGACACGTTAATTCCATTAATTGACACCTATGCTGATTACCTTTATTGCTACGTATTAAAATTTAATTTGCCAACTCTCGGGACAGTGTGGGTCGCAGGGACATTTCCCTTACATACATTTTACGTATTTCATTCAGTTTAAGTAATTTTTCATTCCGTTTCATCGTTCACATTATCGTTTCTCATCACAGCTCAAACAGCGCCGGAGATCTCAAAATGATCTTATCTGATCGCGTGTAGGTAATTTCTCAGTATCTGTCTCTACTGTGAACTCGAAGACAAAAGCACTCATGTTCATTCAGTGCACCATCCTCTATATTTAATCATCTGTGGGTGTTCGGAGTTCGTCTTTCGTGCAGCACGCACGCTCCCGACTAATCTATCTCTAATTGGGACATGTAACATGGATAATATATCTTCAACTATAAACCCGAAAATCGGAGGCTAAACCGATAATTGAAAATTAAATCTTAATATAACCCAATATGGCTCTACTTTCATTGAAAACTGACGGGGTCGGATCTAGTTAAATACCTACTATCGTTTAGACTGAAATTCGAGATGTTCCAACAATTTTATTCAGCTGTGCTTATGAGTTATTTACTTGGTTTTTGGCACGGCATCAAGTTTTGCGATGGTGCATGTTTCAGTAAATCATAATCGCGAATTCCGTCACAATGCTATAACGATTCCAATCGTTGTTTTGTTACACTCCACTGGACGAAAGTTACTCGTAATTGTGACTTGGGTAATAAACTAACATTATTATACATACATAAGTACGGCCGGTTTGACGGCCGGATAGCCTAGTGGTTAGAGACCCTGACTACGAAGCTTGAGGTCCCGGGTTCGAATCCCGGTCGGGGCAGATGTTTGTATGATGATTACGAATGTTTGTTCTTGGGTCTTGGATGTTTAATATGTATTTAAGCTTGAGGTCCCGGGTTCAAATCCCGGTCGGGGCAGATGTTTGTATGATGAATACGAATGTTTGTTCTCGGGTCTTAGATGTTTAATATGTATATAAGTATGTATTTATCTATATATGTATGTTTATCCGTTGTCTAGTACCCATAGAACAGGCTTTGCCTAGTTTGGGACTAGGTCAATTGGTGTCAAATTGTCCCGTGATATTTATTTTTTAATTAATATGTATTTATTTATATAAGTATGTTTATGAACTAAAAAACAATTACTTTGCTCACCCGCGACCTCTAATGACAAATAGTTATATCTGTGCGGCAAATGTATGTTTCCATGCAACACCTCCGCCTCCACTGCTACACGAACAAACACATGCCACACAGACCCAACTATCACCACCACCACTATACTAAACGCTGACGCGTTTCGGCACTCTCCACGAGGCCATTTACGAAGCACAACAACAACCGCTCAACATGCCACCACTTCCACTACTGACATATGTAAACCATGTACTCAACTTAGTTAATGACAATACCAACGTACCCACTAATATTTTATAAATTCCAAACTACACTTTTATGTAAGTCCTAAACTACCCTTTTTTAAAAAATGAATTCCAAACTACCCTTTTTATTTTTATTTTTAATTTACGCCAGGTACCCCGTTATTTTTAACCGAGTACGGTAAAAAGAGAAGTCATGTTCTCATTATTACTATAACACATTAATAATGTGTCGGTTAAAAATAACGGGGTACCTGGCGTCAATTAAAAATAAAAATAAAAAGGGTAGTTTGGAATTCATTTAAAAAAAAGGGTAGTTTAGGACTTACATAAAAGGGTAGTTTGGAATTTATAAAATATTAGTGGGTTAGTTGGTATTGTCATTAACTAAGTTGAGTACATGGTTTACATATGTCAGTAGTGGAAGTGGTGGCATGTTGAGCGGTTGTTGTTGTGCTTCGTAAATGGCCTCGTGGAGAGTGCCGAAACGCGTCAGCGTTTAGTATAGTTGTGGTGGTGATAGTTGGGTCTGTGTGGCATGTGTTGATTCGTGTAGCAGTGGAGGCGGAGGTGTTGCATGGAAACATACATTTGCCGCACAGATATAACTATTTGTCATTAGTGGTCGCGGGTGAGCAAAGTAATTGTTTTTTAGTTCATAAATATGGACCTCTGCAAAGTAACGCCTGATTCAATAAATTATTTAAGTATGTTTATCCGTTGTCTAGTACCCATAACACAAGCTCTGCTTAATTTGGGACTAGGTCAATTGGTGTCACTTGTCCCATGATATTTATTTATTTATTTATAAGTATGGAGGTCGTAATATACTATGACGAGGAAAGAAAAAAAGCGTAATCCAATTTTACTGGTTATATTCGTTGTCGACGTGAATTCTTCATTTACGAGTTCTGTTTTCTTTGCATTTTTATAGCTCTACGTTGAACATTGAGGTACGTCCCAATGATCGACACGTTAATTCCTATGATTGACACCCTGTTTGTCACCTCTATTGCCACGTATTAAGATTGAAGGTGCCAACTATTGGAACAGTACGCAGCCATATTTACCTTCCGTCGCCTATATACATTGTCTAAACACGTAATTCCAAAATTGACATAAAATTTTAAAGTTCCATAGGTACCGTAACTGCTGTGTGTTACCGTATTATCTTAATAGTTGACTTCCAGCTATTATGGAAGAAAAACAAAACGGTTGTTAAGTAGTAGACGGCATTCTGTAATTTGGATAGTTACGTTCACAGTTTTGCTTTACAAGCGTTTGAAGAAAGAACTCAGGACGGCAAGCTTTTGCATCACTATTTTATGCTTTGTAATTATCTGCTATTTCTAACATAAGGTAGGTCTAAGATCAAAAACGAATTAATTTTATTGTCATTGCATTAAGTATGTAAATTGTTTTCTTTAGAAAACATTAAAAAGACGAACATGCTAGTAAGTAGTGGTTGTAGTAGGTAGTGAAGTAAAGTGCAAAATTAACGACAACAAATTTTGTAATAAGCGTATTTCTGACCATCGGTATAGTGTTTGTACACATAAAACTTTACTTAACAAATTGAAAAGAGTCCGTAAGTGCATACAATATTCGTCCTCTCAACGTTTATCAAACAGACGAAGACGACGTATTGGTGGGACTAAAAAAATATCGCACTCTAGTTTTTTCCATGCATTCTTGTGACAAGCAAAACGCTTTAGTTTTTTTTCATTAAACACTCGAACCGCAAAGTTTTCAAGTTAGAGTGCTCGGTTGATCACGAACAGCAGACACGGCTCGAGAGCCGGATACCTTATCTTGGCGAAGCCTGGGAGCGGCGGCAAACTGCTGCAGGCATCCATTTTAGGTAATTTTACAAAAGAACAACTTATCCGACAGCTGTTACTTTACCAAATAATGTTATATTTCCTCAATAATTCATAAATGTGACAAGTTAACTCAATAATTCATGGAAATATTTATTTTCAAAGTTGTCTTTCTATAGTACGGGTGAAGGCTCATACATATTTTATGCCTCCAGTTCTACGCGATAAAACTATATCCCCTACGCTAAGTTAATCCAAGCACCTTGACGGGATCATTGGAAATCATTCCAGTCAGTGGGCACAAATCGATTCAGCAGATGCTTAATGACCTCAAATGTCGATAACTTACAATACCTAACCTACAACGCAACTTATAAAATTAATTTCCAAGAACACGGTTTAAGTGGTTAAAAAAAGACTCGTTTGTCGTCGGATAATAAGATCGACCCGCCATCAGAATAATGGGTAATTTGTTTCGAATAAAAAAAACCTGTAAATGGGCCTTAACGCTATAATAAAAACAGAGATATGGGCCTCGGTGGGTCGGATCGAGAAATGAATTTAGATTACAGGTTAACGCCGACTAAGTGTGGGTTCGCCGCTTCACCTGTGCTTGAAAAAAACGTTGTGTAGAGTCGGTCCACACTCGGGTCCAACCCCCGTCATTAGAGGCGCTAGCGGGGCCTTGTGTTTGCAGTCGGCCGGCCGTCCCGGCTCGGAGCCGGCGACGACTCTGCGCCGTGTGGCGGGCTGTTGAGCCTGTCTAAAAACAGCCGAGCGGTTGCCTGCGCCTTTTCAGCCTGTCACGTCATGTGGCGACGAGCCATTTTCGGACGGTCGCTTGTCGTTCTACCGGTTCGTTGTGAATTTTTTCGTATCGAAAGTTTTTTGTTAGTATAAGTTGCTCGCTCACCGTACTTTTATATGAACTCGCCAAATATGCTTTCAAATTCAAATGAGAAAAGTTTAAAGTGCAAATACATGTTTTTCAGTGGGATAACGCTTGTTGTAAAAACTTCGTTGTTCGATAATTTGATGAACAAAAAACGGTGTTACTGAGTAACTTGTTTCAAAGTTTGAGTGGTCTTAATCCCTGACAGCTGACAATTACTGATACTTTGCCCGTTTTACCATCCGAAGACATTCTTTTTATGCCGAAAAATTGGTGACGTGAAGGATACCGTAAATACCAGCATTCCCGTTTACTTAGTTATCTAACAGCTGCGTTATTTTGACTGTGATCTTTTAACAAAAATATCAAGTTACTAGTTCGACCCGGGTCGTATCGCTTCCAAGTATTTATGATATTTTTCTAATATTTCTTAAGATATTATTTTTACCAGCCGCATCCATATTTTACAAATAAAGTAGGTAAGCAATGTATGAATATACACTAACAGGTAGGTACTAATCGTTTCGCGAAACATGTAAATTTGCGCTAAAAGTTCTACTTGTGCTCCGGTTGTTTACTCAACTGCACTGTAAGTACTTACCGGTACTTCCGATAAGGAATCGGTATTATCGGTTTTCGGTTTCATAAAATTATCGATGCCAGTTCTCAGTGCATCGAAACCGGTTCTGTGGGGAGTTGGGAGTTAGTACGAAGTTATGAGTACGTTTATTAAGAAGCCGTATTTAGGACGGCGAATATTCGGATGTGAAGTTCCTAAATGGTGCTTCAGGTTGCTTAGCACGAATAAGGTTGCTTATTGCTTCCAAAAATGCTATCTTTTTAAAACGTAATCGTTTAGAATATATTAGGTGGACAGGCGGTGGAGGAGAACCTATATCCAGCAGTGGACGTCTTCCATCGGAAATGATGATGACGCTGTACAAGCACTAGTGCTACTGAGCCTGGTGAGCGACGCATAATAGAGATCGCATGTCATGCCAGCCGTGATGACGTATTGTATCAGGAAATGCAAAAACGTTGCGAATGATATAAGGTAAATGTCCTTGTGTTCGATGATGTGCCAATCATTGGCACCTTTACCTTCGATCTTAATACGGAGCAATAAAGGTGATAAGCTGTGTGTCAATTATTGGAATTAACGTGTCGATCATTGCGACGTTTACCTTAGGTAGGTACAGTTTAATTTTTAGTTTAAACCAGAAAATTACAAAAAATGTATTGTGAATCTTTGTCTGAATACATACTTATAATAACTTAGGCTGAGTCTTCTGTCTTCTGTATGATTCCTTCAAAAGATTTTTTCTTTATTTATGCGACTGACAGGTTAGTTATGTCATATAATTAGGGGTCTGATTTTTGCGGGCCGCCGCGTTTGACAGCTTGCTTAGGGAAGGAGCACCGCTTCTTATCCATGTTATCGACACACAGATTTTTTTAATCGACCCCTAGCTATAATAGATCGGTAGTCAACAAAAATGCATGAAAATTTACTAACCTACATGATTACTGGTTACGCTAGCCTGCTCAATATTTCAGAATAAGGCAGCGCCGGCGAGGCCGTGACTAAATATGAACCCACGCGTTTCGAGTCATGATGAATAATTTCTTGTCCCTCTCAAGCACTACGGAAGCTTGTCCGTGTAATTAAATTTATCACGCATTTTTATAAGTACCTAATGCGATTATAATTCAGTTTTGATCGGTCGAAACGTAAGACTACCTTTTTAAAGATACATTGTAGAGCAAAGCCAATCATACCTACTTGGAAAATGAAATAACTTCTTGATGCCCTTTTGCTTTACGCTTACATTTTTAGAGCTTTGTTTACGCTTTATTTTTTTAATATACCTTTGGGTGTATCAAAGCGATGTCATGAAATTTATTATAAAAGGGGAGTTAGTTGTGACATTCATTAGTTTAACGAAAGCACCTTTTTGCCACCGTGGGTATAAAAAGTCGGCGAATAAAAGCTCGTTAAAATCACTCGCTACTCGACCTTAAATAAAAAAGTTTCGAACGCCCTTTTTATGTCTAAAAAAACAGGAAGTGAGCCGTATTTAATTTTAATCGTTACAAGCCCGGCAGGCTTTTTCATCTTATGAATTAATTTTAATTCTATTTAACATAGTAAAATAAAAACTGAGATACCGACTGGAAAGCGAGGGATTAATTTAAATCGAAATACAGAGTCGAGTGCCACATAACTGTGAACGGTTGAAAAGCCAGTGTAGTGATGGGTTTATAATATAATATTTCTCGCTATGCAGGCTCTAATCGAGCACGGATCGATATCTGTTACGGCTCAACTTCGCCTTTGTTATCTATGCTCTATAACCCACAACTCTAAAATTACGAACCGTTAACAACTAAGCTGAAACTTACATCGTCTTCTAAACAAAAAACTGTTGTGTTCCAACTTCTTACGCGGAGAGCAATGTATTACTAACATGAAGCCTCGTTGGTGAGTATCGTCGACACCGATGTAACAATAACCGCTAAGTTTTTGTGGGCGATTCAAGACAAAAACTAATAGTGTGGTAACCGAACAAAGGCTGTGGTTGTGTAGCGACGATGTGATGCCATCCGACGCGTTTAGTTTACGATAAAGTAATGAGACATTTTATTGTTAACAAAATGAATATTACAGCGGAGCTAAACCATCTCCTCGTCATTTATACCACCTAATGGCTCAGCCGACAATATTTCTTCCATACTCTATCTACATTACTTCTGCAAAAATAACAAAATAGTATTCACATGAGATGCCACAACTCGATAAGCCACGGCGGACTGCATAGAATGAGGCACTTTAACAGTGTTGTACCTTTGTTATCTGCGTTTGAGGAAATGCAATCATACGGCACAGGTTTAAGATTGCTTTTGTAGTTTTTTATTCTTAGAGTACGACAAAGGTTCTGATTTGTGGTCGCGATAAGCACGCGAATGATGCTCTCGGCCGCGCAAGGACATAGTTGAAATAAAACTACACATTATTTTGTGCTGATAAACAGAGTCCGGCTCTTACGGCTGCTAGTTATTTTGATAACTGCTTGATAGTCTGCAACTACGCGTAAGTATTTCTGTTTCGATACTTATCTACGTTAATAATTTATTCTAAAAGGTAGTTTATCACCGGTCCAGCCATATGTAATATGCTTACACTATGTGAATTTCTAAACTTAAAACGAATAGGTAAACAAAACAAAATGATTATTCTATCATTTCAAAATGAGGATAACAATTATCAAAGTAAATCAGCAGTAAATCATGATCATGACTGAGAACGATAAGTAATGTAATGATATTCATAGTGTTTATAAATTAGCATCTAGCCGTGCCCACAAATCGGAATATATTCTAATATTATTAATACTTGTGATCGTCAAACTTTTGTTAAAAATACGGTGTTATTTTTTAATAAAGGTATCAAAGTGCATTTGATTTGGTTCAAAACGGCGTCAAGTCGAGGGCTCTCGTTACATATTTATAAGTTCTTATATGGAGTTAAATCGATGTAAGAATTTTGTATTCAGCCGGGCCCGCGGGGCGAACGTACCGGTAATCGTGTCACGTCCTGCCATATTAGACAAGTTTTCAATGAATTTTAATGTTAGTCAAGAGTCAAGACGTCCACCCAACTTGAATCACGGCTATTGAATGCGTCCGGCGGTTTGCTGCTTTGATTGATTGTATGCGGACACCATCTTACCTTATACAACTCGAATTGGTAGCCCAATGCACATAAAGTGCGGCTTCGTGTTTTTAAACTGCGGTATGCTTGCGGTCAGCAATATTTATCGTCTATCTTTCCTCGCGCTAAGATAATTTGTAGCAGAACTTGCCAGATTTATTATCTGGTTATTTTGCTATCGTGCAAACGAGTCAGTAAAGTTCAATCGTTTCAAACTTGTTCGAACTCAATATGGACATCGACAACTCGATGTTTTCAAACTCAGCAACAAGGCATCCAGTTCGTAGCGACAAAAGTAATACCTAAGTATGTTACAAACTTAGTAATTTCAGTTTGTCGAGTTTTCCAAGAGTTAGAAGTCTGTACAGCTAGATGCGATAGCTTATAGTTTTTGCAACTTCAAAATGAAGTGTTTTCAACACTTAGTCTCGAAACTTTCACCGTGACAGTATTTTGTGTCTAAAACCTTTTCGCCACAAGTGGATCAATATGTGTTTGTCAAATTTAAGTAATTTTGTAACTCTTTAAAGTTTTAACATTCTTGATTTTAATTAGAACTTATCGTCGGAACAATCTGACCGCCACATGAAATATTAAACTGACTACACAGTCTACACACCTTCGAGAAACCGCTCTAATTCTATGAATTATAAAATAGTTGACAAATTAACATTTATTTGCCAATTAATTTAAATGATTGTAGATAAGTTATTTATTTAAGTTTCAAATAGGGTTGACAAGATGTATAAACGAATAAGACTAGTATTTTGAAATGAAACGAAATAGTTAATTCAGGTAGGCATTCAATCACATCAACATTTTATTGGTTAAATGGAAGACAATAAAGTGAACAAAGAACTAGTGACATATTGTCCTGAAAACGGCCCATTGTTTTGGCACGCAAACAGAAGGAGAAGTTCACATGTACAATAAGATATATTTTAGGGCTGCTACCAAACACACAAAACGTTTTATTTTTAACCAACTTCAAAAAAGGACGAAGCATGTTGCTGATGATGTTTTGTAATTTAGGTTAAGCTAGTTGACGAGGCCTGTTGCTGATGTATGTCAATGTAAATGCCCATTACTAGACATTGTACGTAATATTAATGACGTAGTTTTATAATGTATTAATAAATTGTAAAAAAAAGGAGGAGGTTCTCAATTCGTCGGAATATTTTTTTTATGTGTGTTCCCCGATTACGCGACTGCTTTACCGATTTTGAAAATTCTTTTTAATTTAAAAGGGTACACTTTCTAGTTGGTCCCATTGTCACCAAGTCATGATCTGATAATAGGATCTCAGGGAAATCGAGGGCAACCCCCTTATATTATAGGCAGGTAGACATCTCGTGTTGACGAAGTGATGATGGAAGGTACAACTGCTGAACTATTAGGAGTTGGGGGTAATTCTTTAAGCATTAACGTAACTTAAAATTGTTAAATAAAAAATCTTTTAACAAAAGGTAAAACCGCCGTCAAACAAAAAAAAAACAAAATAATCCTCAAAAGCCATCAGTTTTATGGCCTTCATCAGTAATATGAAGTCGGTGCTTCATTCAAAGAATAGGTATTCCGCTCGCACCGCACCGACTTTATATTAAATTTGTGATAGACCATAAAGCCTCCTCAGGACCATTCTAGACCGAGTGGACTGCCCTATTGTACGGCATTGGAACACTGTACATAAAGGTTCGAGACCTGTGTTATTTAATAATGGATAGTTCCAATAAGATAGAATCTCACGGTGGTTTTATATTAAAAATTGTAGGTACAATATATTATGTAAGTAATCGTGACATAATCATAATAGACATTTTAATTAGATTGGTGTTATTGAATGTTTAATGTTATGGAATTATTTAAATTTACTAACATAGTTATATAAGGTAAAATTACTAACCATCTATGGACATGTGTTCGCAATAAATGATTATTATTATTATTATTATATTATAAAACTGATGGCTTTAGAGGATTTATTTTTGTTTGAAGGCGGTTTTATTTTTATCTCTTATGATATCAAGTTCATATTATTATTTATTTCAACTTGTACCTATCAGTTGATGTCTACAATAAACATGTCTAATATTTGGTACTATTTTGTTTCCAGGTAAAACATCCGCGATAGTGTTTCGGATTTTCGCTGTAAGGTTGTTGGTTAGGTACTTGGGTAAGTTATCAAAACCGTAAGTTCCATTGCTTCACACGTTCAGTTCCATAATACACGTCGCTGAGCTGGCAAAGTTGTATTTTTTAAACGTTTTCTGGATTATTCCATAGAAATTGAATGAATTTTTTTAATGTGGTCTGACCAAATCGTTTTTAGTGTAATAAATAATTATGTATCTAATTTTGATATAAGTGCCTAATTTTGTTTTCTTACTAAACGAACAAATGTTTTTTGACCGTTTAATAAGAAAATAAAGGGATATCGCGATTCGTTATTGCATTAGTTAGACACATTTATTTATATACTAAGAGCGATTTGGTCTGAAAACATTTTTAATTTTCATTCAATTTCTACGAAACCATCGATCGGAAACTAAAAAAAAAAAAAAAATGCAACGTTGCCAACTCAGCATTAAGACTCTCTTAAATTATTTCAGTGACACTGAAGTAAATATTGATAATGGTCTTTTAGCATTTTATTCTTTGCTCTTTATTTAGAGTCCAAGTTCGTAACATTACTGAACTCTTACCGATATCTATGCTACTACACTTTCACACGTGCAACCCAACGTCTGGACCGGATTAAAAAATGCGAAAAGTAACATTATCTTATAGTGATTAATAAATAAATTAACAACTAATTAATAACCTTGAATGATAGCGCAGTGGCAACCCTACGAGGCGGCAGTGTGTGCCGGCACACATAACTGCGTGTAGGCACTAATTTCGCTTTCGGCGACGTCGGCGTTTAACATTTCGGACGCGCCGCGAGTTTTAATTTGTGATCAATTATGCGCGAGCACTGTTATTTATACTTGTTTTATTTTATTTATTCTCTCACAGCGCTTGTGGGTGGTCTGGTCACGATTTCGGGATGCCGCGCTCACTGATATGTGCCCAATCGTTTCGCCATTGAGTTAACCTTCTAACATTTTTTGCGCGGACCTCTAATTGAAATTGAAGTCATATTTATCTTTTTATCTGGCGAGTTATTTAAAAAGTTTAAGGCACTTTCAAGATAAGAAGGACCCTCAAAACTTGGGCACATTTTAAGGAGCCGTCCCTTTGTCTTCATCACGTTCAGAACCTTGAATAAATAACATCTTCATCTGTAAAGTCTGGAATATTCTTAATAGGCTATCTCAAGCCGTACCCTGGGAATAAGACCCAACTTATGCTAATATAGTAGTATAATGTAGTGGTAAAACACGAAATATTGTATATAAATTACGATTAAAAGTATCTTTAACATTGCTGAGTTGTCCACAAGTAGTTTTTACTTCTTTCGCCATTAATAGTCCGAGACAGTGTCAATCCATTAACCGGTGTGCTGCGCTAAACTCTACAGACCGAGACCGCCTTGTCTTACCATATTCAGCTTTACGCTGCGGACACCTATATAGGCTCCATGCTTTAACATTCATTAAAAAATGTATCTTGTTGGTAGCTATTAAGCGAAGCGAGGCTATTTTTATGTCAGAATAGTTTTTACCTGTATATTTACTTACATGGAAAGATGCAGCAATACTCATCGATGTTTTTGAGTTTTTCTAACTCAAGTTACGCCCATTTTTAAGGGATTGACAAATTGCTTATATAACAGTTAGAGCGATGATTTTAAGAAAGCTGCGTTAATAATTAGAGAAATCAAAATGTACTAAGCACTCTACACAATAATTAATGTAAGAGACACGTCGAAATAACAATTTTAGCTGACATATTTATAATTAACTTTAAAATCAAAAGGCAAACTCGAGTTAGCGATGTGTTCGGAGGATCGGAGCAGTGGGTCTAATTGAGCAGTTAATTCGATGCCCAATTAGAGTATTACCGCGGAATCGTTTCCTGCAGACGAGAGCTTGAGGTTTTATTGTTAGGTACTTGATACTTGTTATGAAGTTAAATGGGATAGAAGTGTGTCTATTGCTTACTGTGTGGTAGAGTCCATAAGTTAGTGGGTAGTTTTCCTTTGCGAAAGTGATTTCAATGAGACGAGAAGGTTAGTCGGGAATATTTAATCAGATCAGATAATCAGATGTTTTTTTTGTGAACTGATTGTAAGTAAGTATAATTTGCACTGTACTTGGAAGATTGTAATAGGTATATAAAATCTTTACTTACTTTTTACTTATAGTCACCGTTAATAGCTCTGTCTGTTAATGTTTTGTTTATAGTCGAAACACCCAAAAAACCTTTGGATTTAACTGTTACATTAGCATTAAATTGTTCCGTTTCGGCTATTTCAGGCTTGTAAGAGTATTGTACAAATTAGAATCTCACAATTTGCGGTAGAAATTACACCGGTTTTGTTTATAATAAGTTTAATAGCTGTCTAATAAGCCTTGTATAATAGGCGAATACGAAACAAGGCTGAAACAAACGAAGAGTTGTATCAAAACATAATCCTTATAATAACGGTAATTACCCTTTGTTGCCGTCATACCTACGCTACGCCCTGAACTTAAGCGGAGCGCTTCTGCTAAATTATAATTTGTGATCTTGTTTGGTGTAAGTACTTACCTAAGCTTGCGTATTGGTAAAAAGGAACTACATATTTGTAACATTCGCAACTATGACGGTAGTTATAATACTGTCGACCTAACAGATATGCTTTGAGTAAGTGTAAGCTTTTTTCAATGTATTGCATCGTAATAATTATGTATAAAAATTGTTAAACCTACATTTTGATGTTTCTACAGGTGCGCGTAAAATAAAGATTTGAATACATGCAAATAAAAAGTGTGATTTAGCTTAAGTTCGTCAAATACCGGTATCGATTCTGTATTTAATTTCTGGATATTCAAATTACCTAAGGTTTCTTAATACTTGGTATAAAGTAGTCTAGTCTACGATAAACCTGTTTGCACATTGTGGTGTCGTCAACGTACATCATTTTTTTTTTCAGAAAAACAATAAAATATAATATTCAAACTCTTTGATCCCGCCGATAGAGTCAACAAATGTGTTTATCGCGTGGACGCACGTCCCTTTTATTACTAAATTTGTGTGTCATTCTGACGTCGCCCACGCCGCCGATTCTAATTAGTACAGGAATAGCCCGGGAAGATTTGTCAACTTCCGAGCCTAGTCGACATTCCTTTGAGGTGTACCCTCACGTAAATAGATCGTTAAGCGACTGTGACATATCGTTCTGAACTTTGAGGGTGGTCGCGACCGAATGACAGTAAAAAGGCAACGCTCTTAATATACATGACAGCTGACGCATTAAGCTATTTGTCTTGCGAATCGGAATTTGTGTGATGAGCTGTTAACCTCCGACAGAAGATATGAGATTTAAATTTATAAATATTCAAGTTACGAGTTGTGCCACCACAAGTTCGAGTTGTGTACATTGCACCAGATTATAAATGCGTTTTCAAGAAATGAGATATCTAACATGTTTGACTACAGTGGAAAATATTGTTTGAACGAATAACAGTAGCCTTAATAGTAACCGAGTGTTAGGTAATATGTCGATAAACGCTGTTTCATTAGCAAATGAAAGAATAAAGCAAACGAAGCCAATATCACAAGGGAAAATTAATCTGGGGCTAAGAGACGCCCTCAGAACTTATCTGCGCGGAAACCGGGGCGGCATGACCTCACAATCAAATGTCAAACAAAGTTTTATCAGAACGAAGTTGACAAATAAATCCCTCGTCCTAACTTTTCTCATAGTCTACGCAGCGCGACGTGATTCGGCCGGTTCTATTGCTCATAATGTGGGAGTATACGGGGCAGACCGGCAACTATGTCTTTCTATGCACGGGAGGCACGTTGTTCATGCACGACGTTGTCACGGGCGATGGTTGAATGTATTGGTTGGTCGAAGACACGAGGTGTTAAGACAGGGTTGTTGTAATTTTGTCAAAATCTGAAGATTGCTGATTAGAATAGAATGTTTTGTAAAAAATAAGTCGTAACTTAGAATTTTTTTATTAGTCAGCTAGTTACATAATCACGTAACGTAATATGCAAGTAAGTATATAAATTTACTTTTATTTTCATAGAGACAACAATTGCAAATTCATTGTGCAGCTTCCAGTGGGTAAATATACTTAGCATTAATCTCAAAGGGGTTTCGTTACCTACGAAAAACGGCATAACCCATCTACGATACTTAATCCTGTTCGCATTGTGTTTGCAAAATACCTTATGAGATCACATAAAATACCCCCGGATACCGGAAAACTAAACTTCAAACTTTATATTTCGTGGTCCACGGATTTTCGAAGCCCCCACTCGACTTTCCAAGAGCTTTATTAAATCTCTTGTCTTTTAATAAACGTATAAAAGAGCTCCCGGCTAAATTAATACGAGTTAATGTGACATTTAGTAGTGATTAAGCAAATTTATAAACGTAAAATGTATCATTGTAGTCGATGAAAATTTTTGTTGTACTTAATTAATTTCATTACTTGTGCTCACATGACAGTTTAATTCGTTTAGGTAGGTGTGTAATAATATCTACGGCTCGTTTTATGTCAGACGTCATTTTTTGGCTCAATTTTGATGATTGCCGTGTTTAATATTAACCTTCGAGGTAAACAAGTTGGATTATATGATTCATTCACTCCGGAGTAACAATTGACAACCGTTTTTCGTTAAACTTAAATGATTGACAAGGTGTACTTAATTTAATTTACGATTTCATTACTACTTTTGGATGGAAACGATCAACTGATTGTTGCTTGTCATGTCACTGTAGTTAGTTACAGTTCTTTGTGAACGAACAATATTGAGAAAACAATGTGTTTTCCGACAAAATAAAGTTATTCCATTTGTAATTTATGAAATATTCCGATATATATATCATATAATACATAGATGTAGATATAGATGTTTCTATCATATTAACACAGTAAATTTCCGCACCACTATCTAACACATTATATCACAGCCGCAGTGAATCTCAGCATGCTCTAGGCTAAGGCTTTATAAATTATCAGGCCAGTGAAAAATCCCTTCTGCGGATAAACCACGGACGTCGCCATCTCCATCGTATCTCCACAAGGCCTCAGATAGAGTGCATTGGACGTTTTTAATAAGAGAAGCGGATTTAGGGCTACTTATATTGTTAGAATATTTGTTTATAGCTTTTAGCACTGCACAAACTATAGGTACTTTTCGGTACGTATCATGCAAACTAAAAAAACTTGTTATTCATAAGTCACTTAAAAAGAACAACTGACAAGCAATTCCAAATGCCAGTAGAATACGGAATGAAAAGATAATTTCGCACACGCCGCCCTTAGAGGAAAGCCCGAGACATTTCGGCACAATGCGATTGCGGTTCAGCGGGATGAATAACACCCGGGTTGCATCGCATTATTTCTGAGATAAACTAGATTGACAACTCAGCTAGCGCCTGAGCCCGCTCGTGTGCACCCGGCTTTACTTTAGTATTATGTCCTATTGTTGTTTACGAGGGATGAAGTTGTCATTTGTGATGGTCACTTGAATAGTGAAATTAAATACCTGCTTTTGTTTATAATATTATGTTAGAGCATCCCGCTATCGCGCATATGCATAGACTTGATTGTCATAACTATTTGACATTGGTTTATTTGAAATACTGAGAGAATCTACATTTCGTTAAAATATTTATAGTTACTTTTTCTTCAAGATCAACTACTCCATTTGCCACCAAATTAGGTATGAATTGGGAACCGCTGACCAATAAACCCAGCATCTGTATTACCCGCCTACGCCCTATAAATCTCTAGCAATCCTGATTCGGTCGACATAAAAACTCGTGGCTACTTTCTGGACAATCTCCCCTTTAAACTGCCTTTTAACCGTCTGACGACTGGACCCTAGTTTTATTGCCTCGCAGATTAAGGGGGATTCACGCTACACTGAAAGCAAATTTTAGTTGGTTTTACCATATTTCAACAAAATTTTAGGGTTAATATAGCACCTACCCTTGAGTTTTGTTGTTTCAACAAAAACTGTATTGTTGATCAGTTAAGGTAATTTTAACTTGCTGCATATTTGTTGATTCAACATTTCAATATAATAGTAAAATTAACCCTCTAATAAGGGGTTAATATAGCACCAACCCTTGGATTTTTGGTTGTTTTTACAAGTAGCACAATGGTAAATTTAACCGTCTAGCGTAATGTCAATTCATTACCTGCCTTTAGATTTTTGTTAGTTTTACTAGTTTGCACTTCGTGCAAACCTGTAAAAACAACAAACCATGACAGTAATATTAACTCTTCAGCGAGGGTTGCTTTAACGTACTCGAAATGTTAAAAACACATGTGTGTTTGTGTTGAATCTACTTACTTTTAATGGTTAGTTTTACTAGTTTGCACTTTGTGCATAACTGTAAAAACAACAAACCATGACAGTAATATTAACTCTTCAGCGAGGGTTGCTTTAACGTACTCAAAATGTTAAAAACACAAGTGTGTTTGTGTTAAATCTACTTGCTTTTAATGGTTAGTTTTACTAGTTTGCACTTTGTGTAAAACTGTAAAAACAACAAACCATGACATTTAAGTTAACTCTTTAACAAGGGTTGCGTTAACGTACTCGAAATGTCAAAAGCACAAGTGTGCTTGTGTTAAATCTACTTTCCCATTAATGTTAGACTAACCTTCGAACTCAAGGTTGCGTTAACTGAGTTACTTCTATTGGTTCAACTCGTACTGTATTGTTGGGTCAACCCAAAACATTTTAACTACAGCTAACAATATAGTACAAGTTAAACAAACCAATAGTGCGAAGGTTAGTTCAACACAAACACACTTACGTAATCAACGCAACAATTTTGTTGAAAATACTATTATGTCTAGGTTAATACTACAAAACATTTTGAGTATTCCCAACAATATAGTAGACGTTGATACAACAAAACTGTTTTGTTGAAAATGCTTTTAATTCTAGGTTAACATAACAAAATATTTTAAGTACAGCCAACAATATAGTACAAGTTAACGCAACCTATGCGAAGGTTAAACCAACACAAACGAACTTGCGTAATCAACACATCTGTTTTGCTGTATTAACCTAGAATCAATACTGTTTTTAACAAATCAGTTTTGTTGAGTCAACATGTACTATATTGTTGGGAATACTCAAAATGTTTTGTAGTATTAACCTAGACATAATAGTATTTTCAACTAAACAGTTTTGTTGTGCCAATAAGTGCATTTGAGTTGAATATACCAGATCTTAATGTTGAATTAACCTTTAAAGGAGAGGTTGGGTTGACC
The DNA here is from genome assembly GCA_963691665.1 of Clepsis dumicolana. Taxonomy (NCBI): domain Eukaryota; kingdom Metazoa; phylum Arthropoda; class Insecta; order Lepidoptera; family Tortricidae; genus Clepsis; species Clepsis dumicolana. Next base: position 6,951,880 of record OY829513.1, read on the forward strand.
TAGATTTAATGGTATTTTTAACAAAATAGTTGCGTTGATTCAATCAATGTCTTGATATTGAATTTACCTGCTTTAAAGGTTAAATATACTTTCAGGAAGGGGTAGGGTTAACAGTCTTGCAATGTTGAACCAACTTTTGCTGTTATAGTTAGGTCTACATGTGTGATTTGTTGCATTAACCTTGATTATATGATAAAATTAACACTGTAGTTTTGTTGAGGCAATAAGTGTCTCGCTGTTGTATTAACCTAGAGTCAATAGTATTTTTAACAAATCAGTTTTGCTGTGTCAACTTCTACTAATTTTGTTGGGAATACTGAAAATGTTTTGTGGTATCAACCCAGATTATAATAGTGTTTTCAACAAAACATTTTGTTGTCAATAAGTGAGTGTCTGTTGCATTTACCTGATAAAATAAAGTTGCATCAACTTTACGAATTAGGGGTTGGATTAACCCGGGTTACAATGTTGAATCAACTTTCGTGATATTTGTTAGGACTACATGAATGGTATCTTTACAATGGTATTACAATGGTATACTAGGTTAATTTAAATAATATTTATCAACTTAATGTGTATACTTAATAGATCACATTAACTTGAATAATGTTGTTACAATTAACCTTGAAGCTACCGGCAAACATCTTGAGCAACGAGTGACGTGGCGGGAGCACGCGCAGAAGAATTTTTATATGTAAATTAGTTTCTGCGCATGCCCCACCACGTCACTCGTTCAAGATGGTTGCCGGTAGCTGTACCATTGTAATACCACTACAAAGAGGTCAGTTTCACGATATAATCAAAGTGGTCCTGACAATTATAACGGTAGTTGATTAAACATTGTAGCTCGTGTTAATCCAACCTCTACTTTAAAAGGTTGATTCAAAAGGTTTTTTCACCAGGCAGGTGCAACACAAACGCACTTATTGACACAACCAAACGGTTTTGTTGAAAATACTATAGTGAGCGGTACAATTAATGGCCCACTTTATTTTTACTATTTATTGTAAAAGTATTCCTTAAATAATGTTTTACATTAAGCAAGGAAAAAATGGCGGGTGATTAATTTTGCATCCGAGTTTATTATATCCCACGTGGTATGTTGAGTGCTCCCAACAAAGTTAGTGGGAGTTGACAGCAAAACTGTTTTATTAAAAATACTGTTGGTTCTAGGTTAATACAACACCAAGACACTAACAATATTGTTACTTATGTCTAATCAATTGGTCAAATCACACAGATAGAAGATAGACACGACACTAAACAAACAAAAGTATCTTCTACATAGGTACACATATCTTGAATTCAAATTAAATAAAATCTAGATTTTAATTATATGTAGCCTAAGAAAACAAGTTGGTTCCACATAGCAAATACTGTAAAAAGAACATTAAAAAACGAACGATACGGTGTAAAGTATATTTTAAGCAATTCAACCTACCACAGGTAGAGAACAATCAAACTTATCATACATAAGCAAACAACAAATGCAATAAGTATACAAAAAAGAACAAATTAGTAAAATTTGTATGCACTAATGCCTAAAACGAGATTAATTTTAACAATATTATCTAACATCTCTAGACTCTCTGCTTTACTTCTTAGTCTTGGCCTTAGGCCAAGAAGTAATGTATGAAAAACCTAAGAATAGTACATTACTGCAAAGGCCGTGAAGTAAGGGATTGATGGACGAGCTTTGGGGCAGACGGCAGAGTCGTAGACGAGGCCGGGCAAAAGGAGTCCAGCAATCCCTGTTCTGGCCGAGGCTTGTATAGTGCTTTTCTCAAGCTATGTGAGGAAATATTAAAATCAAAATGACTACCAGGTAATCAAGTAAAAATTGTTTCATTTGCCGCTTTTTTAGGGTTCCGCACAGCAAAAGGAAAAAGGGAACCATTATAGGATCACTTTGTTGTCCGCATGTCTGTCAGTCAGTGAGTCAGTCTGTCTGTCAGACAGTCAGTCAGTCAGTTTGTCTGTCAGTTTGTCTGTCGGTCGGTAAGTCTGTCAGTCAGTCTGTAAATCTGTCTGTCTGTCATTCAGTCAGTCAGTCAGTCTGTATGTCAGTCAGTCGGTCTGGCTGTCTGTAAGTCTGTCAATCAGTCTATCTGTCAGTCAGTCTGTTTGTCAGTCAGCCTGTCAGTCAATCAGTCAGAATGTCAATATGTAATTCTGTCAATCTGTCAGTCAGTCTATCTGTCAGTCAGTCTATCAGTCAGTCAGTATGTCAGTCAGTCGGTCTGTCAGTCTTTAAGTATGTATGTATGTATTAAGTCTGTCAATCAGTCTGTTAGTCTGTCATTGTCTGTCTGTCAGTCTGTCTGTCATTCAGTCAGTCAGTAGTCTTTAAGTATGTCAGTCAGTCTGTTAGTCTGTCATTATGTCTGTCTGTAATTCAGTCAGTTTGTCAGTCAGTCAGTCTGTCTGTCAGTCTGCCAATCAGTCAGTCTGTCTGTAAGTATTTAAGTCTGTCAGTCTGTCCGTCAGTCATGTCTGACTGACAGATTGACAGACAGTTAGACTGACAGACTGACTGACTGATAGACTGACAGACATATGGACAACAAAGTGATCCTATAATGGTTCCCTTTTTCCTTTTGCGGTGCGGAACCCTAAAAAAGCAGCAATTGAAACATGAAACATTGAATTTTTACTTGATTACCTGGTAGTCATTTTGATTTTAATATTTCCTCACATAGCTTGAGAAAAGCACTGTACAAGCCTCGGCCAGAACAGGGATTGCTGGACTCCTTTTGCCCGGCCTCGTCTACGACTCTGCCGTCTGCCCCAAAGCTCGTCCATCAATCCCTTACTTCACGGCCTTTGCAGTAATGTACCATTTACATAGGCACACAGTCATGTCATATCTTAAATTCAAATGAAATAACATCAAGGTTACAAAAGTTACAAAAGCGCTTAGTTGATGCAACTTATGACCAAACGTCTGGCGTTTTCTCTCTCAAAGAATCAGCATCGCTATTCAGCGAGGCAACGCTGCCAGCCTTTTGGGCACTATGCCACGGGGGCCTTATTTAGATTTAATTTAGTTTTAAGTTGTAGTTTATTTAGTTTAAGCTTAGATTTAATGTCATTGTAAATTGCTTTTATTATGTAAATAAAGTTAATTCAAATTTTTACATCAAGGTTAGAACGACTTGTAATATTATTATGATCAGACATAGGAATCCACGGGGCAAAATTTTATAACTGGTAAGGAGTTCCTATATCCATAAACTCAATTATCGATGTTTGTTCCATATAGTAGTTATTTAACACCCTGAAATAGATTCATCAGTCAAGACGTTTAACGCCCAAAAATTTGGAACAAATTGTAATCGTTTATTTGAAGAACAGTAGATGGGACAATAATAAGAAAAAATTGTAATGAGTAAAGTTTCAAAAATCGTTGAGAAAAAGAAAAGAATTACGCTATTACCTATTTTGTTGAATTTATACACTTTTAATAAAAACGTATTATTAAAAACATCACATGAAATGATTGCAAGAATATGGAACAAGCATCGATAATTGAGAGATAGGCATTTATTTTAGTTTAGTTTATTTTTAGTTTTTATTTATGTGTGTAGATGTAGTTTAATTTAATATTTGATTATTTGTAAATATGTATACCGTGGATTATGGATTATTGGAATCAATCATCATGATGATAATTATGATACAAGTTCGGAAAGATAGCAATTCCCAACGAGTATCTGTGATCTTAAAACGCGAGCGAAACAAGTGTATTGAGAGATTATCGGTATAGGAACTTACCTACCATGAAATTTTGTCCCGTGTTCCTATGTCTGATTATGATACTTTGTAACATACAGAATGATTTTTTTATCACTAGCCAAAGAGTGTAGTAGTTTCAAAAATTGCACCCAAAGCTTTCGAGTTTGAAACTATTATTACAGCAATATTAATATTAGTTTCATGTTAAAAATACAGCAATGTTTATACAAAATTTGGTATTTGTCCGTTTCGTACTTTTTGAGAAAGAAAATAAAAGCGTTTTAGGGTTAAATGGATGCCGTGAGGTGTCAGGCGGCAGTAGAGGGTTTAAAATTGATATGAAGTATTTACTCCTCACGGGACATCATCTGATAATAGTTCCAAACTCAAAGCTTTGGGGGCAATTTTTGAAAGGCTATTCTGCTATACCCTTTGGCGCACTTGCTCAGACCATCAATCTGAACAACTCATTATGGGAGCAACTAAGATATCACAAAAAAAACAGCTGTTTCTAGTTTACCTACTAGACCGAAACCGAAACCTAGTGACAGTAAGTAGTCATCAAACTGAACAACTTTTCCTTAAGAAACATGGGTCGTAATATTAAAAAAAAAATGGTCTCTTCATACTGTTTTTTTCGTATTTCAACCCATGTTTCTTAGGAAGTTGGTCACTTTCATGAGTACTGTCTCTGGATTTCGGGTTATATACTGGGTTTTCGTAACAACTTATAGGTCTGTAAAAAAACTTTGAAATATAGAATGTTTTACTCTCACTGCATTTTTATAATACAGTATTAGATTAAATCTGTTCTAATGTCTTTATTCTAAAAACAATTGGAATCAGTCTAATGCTAGGGACCAAAAACGGAGAGCAGTTATAGACGGACTGCATTTCAGCTGCGAACAGACTGCAAAATTGCAATAGGGAAGGTGGCTGCTGTGCTACTAGGTTGCTAGTTCGTCTGTAACGGCCGTAAGTTTTTGGACACTGTATCATTCATTAATCTTATTTAGTATTTGCTCAGTCCTATATGGCTGGCTCTAAAAAAATATATAATAATATCCAGTAAACTATAATGCATGACTCTAAAAGGTAGCCAACTCCCTACAAGCAATTCTGCCATAAAAAATTTACTACACTAAACTGCCGTCCTAATAAAATACGCAGTAACTATGTATCCAGCTCATATGATATATAGCTATTGCGTTTTTTTAAAGCCGCTGAAAAGTGTCCTATTGCTCTGTAGAAAGTGGCGCCTATGTACCAAAATGTATGATATATAAAAAAACTGAGAAATTAACGAGCGTTTGAAATTTGGACATTTTCATAAAAACGGGTCTTTAAAGATCATAAACCGAGTGATGCCATCTTAAGATATTGAGGGTTAACGTTTTTGGAGACTGTGTATCACTCGTTAATCTTATTAAGTATTTATTCAGTCCTATATGGTTGGCTCTAACAAAATATATAGTCATATCAAATACACTATAATGCATGACAAAAGGTAGCAAACTCCCTACAAGCAATTCTGCCATAAAAAGTTTACTACACTAAACTGCTGTCCTAATAAAATACGCAGTAACTATATATCCAGCTCATATTCATGAAGGGTACACGGGAAACAACATGTAATCACTTTTTTTAAAACGAAATTTTAATCTCAAAATGTAGAGCATACAATAGACTATAAGTTACGACTCAGTTATAGATACAAATATTTGTGTAACCTGTCTTCTTTATCAGTTTGAAAAAAGATGTAGGTCTTTTCTTCTTCTTAATGGATTATGGATAATTACATCGTTCCAAACTAACAAATCGCGATAACTCGAAATGTTGCTAATGTAGACATGATCTTTCTATGTACCCCTTATAATGATAAATAGCTCTTCCGTTTTTTTAGGGCGGCTGAAAAGTGCCCTATTGCTCTGTAGAAACTAGCGCCTATACCAAAATTTATATAAAAACTGAGAAATTTGTAAATCAGCACTATTTTGTAACGTTACATCAAATGAATATCCATCATTGAAGCAGGGTGCCAGAGTTTAGAGAGAAGATCATAAACCGAGTGATGCCACCTTAATGGCAGTTAAGAATTAATGTCTTAACAATTTTGTGCCAAAGGACTGTAAGCACTGGTTTATATTTAAAATGGTTTGTAGATGGAGTTGGACTTTGAATACAGACATTTTTACAAAAAGTTAAGTAATGATTATTTTTATTGAGACTAAAAGTATTTCAGCAGATCCGATAAAATGTAGAGACGAAAAGGTATAGTAAGTAAGTAGGTAGGTAAGGTAGGTAGGTTTACTCATAAGCAGACACCGGAATTCTCATAGCACTTTTGAACTGTCATAATGACAGTTCTTTTAACGACTTTCGATGTTTACCGATATACTAAACTTCGAAATAGGTAGTTAGATACTAGTGTCCTTCGTAGGTATTATAATATAATAAGTAATAATAAAAGCATTAAAACAGTTACTTATGTGATTATTGCATAATGATAGACTTACCGAACTAGTTATTTATGTTAAAGTCAAAGGAAGTTAAAGCGGCCGTTGACTCTTTACAAATGAAATTAAGTTAAGTAATAAAAGATTAACGGATTAACGATTTTGTGCCAAAGAATGTCTGTCAGCACTGGTTTATTTAATACCTATGGTTTGCAGATGGAGTTGGATCTTGAATACAGATCTCCCAAAAAAGACATCTCACTTTTTTTTTAAGTTCCCACACTATTTAGAGAAAGTCAATGATGCTTTTACTGACGTAAAAGTATTTCCAGAATTTAAAATTATCTTCAACAACACGACAAACGAAGGTAAATTTTGCCTTTGCTCAAATCGCGCGATATAAATAGATTTATTTTAAGTGGATGGATCTTGAAATCGGGCCGAAACAATGAAATAAGTACAATAACAAATATATACCTGCCAAAGGAAAACTGATAGATAGGTATAATAATCAAAGGAGGCTATTAAAACGAGAAGGAGTACTTGGCCGGAAAAGAAAACTTGAAATTGAAAATATTCAGGAACATTCAGGTACCTGTATTGATTTAAACTTTCGCGATTTTCACACATTATCATGATACTCGGGACTTAATCGCGTAAAAAATTGTGTACTTAAATTTATATTTTTTACGCGATTGAGTCCCGAGTATCATGATAATTCAGGTACCTACTTACATTTGTACAGAGTCGACAGCAAATACACTTTTTAACTACAGGCAAAGTACCCAAATGTATCATAAGTCGTAACACATCTTTATTATTATAGGAATAAGGATGCATCCTGATGTGTTGCGAAGTATTTGGCCACTTTGGTTACTCTTACGTGTTTTATGTTGACTAAGTGTGCTGTTTTGCATTTTACTTCTCTGCTGAAATTATATCATTATCATCAGACATTGCACATGCAGAAGACGAGGAAACCGTTATATGGCTTCAGTATAATAAAGAACCCTTTCATGAAGTAAAAGATAAATGGCTGGAAACTAGGAAATATCGCATGGAAACTGATTACAAAAACGCAAAACATAACTTGCAAGACATATTAAAGAAATATCCATTGTTGAAGCAGAGTTTTGGCTTTCAGCTTGTAAGTATAAATTTTTAATAAAGCAGTAAAATAGTTACTCATGTGATTATTGCATAATAGTACGGGAAGAAGTGGCATTCAATGTATGGGAGGTGCAAATTTTGTTATCAGATGGATTCACTTGGCACAGTAAAGTTGTATCCTAGGTCAAACTGAGCTGATTTAGCCCGGTAGCCATCCACTACCCCTCGGGGGGTAGGGAAGGGGGGCACTCAAAGTTACACGCCTCCGCGCTTTAGAAAAAAAATCATATCGGCTTCTATTTACCTACCATCTCAAGTGTGGTGTCATTTTCTGAAAAACCGGACATGAGGAATTCATTTTTTAGACATTTCATGTACAGTTCCATAGAAAAAAATGAAAATATTGACGAACTTATCAAAATCGGTTTACTAATTTTTTTATTCAACTATCAGTATCTTTAAAAATAGTTAATATTGTGCAAAATAAAAAATACCGTCTCAAAGGAAATTTATCTAGCTTTAAAAAAAAAAATACTTTACTATGTACAGCTATCATATATCTATCTGAAAAAAATCGGACATGGTACGCGGCGGCCTCGCGCCGTTAGTTATACACCGTGTTATACGCCGCCGCGCTTTAGATAAAAGAGAATACATCGACTTCTATTTTCCTAATAACTCGAGTGTGGCACTGGCGTCTGATAAATCGGACATAAGGAATTCATTTTTGAGACATTTCATGTATAGTTTCATAGAAAAAATATATATATATATATTGACGAACGTATCAAGATCGGTTTGCTAATTTTTTTATTCAAGTATCAGTATTTTAAAAATACTGAATTTAGTGCAGAAAAATAAATACGACCTTAAAGGAAATTTATCTAGCTTTTTAAAAACATATACTTTACAATGTATAGTTATCGTAGGTGTATCTGAAAAAAAAAAAAAAAAAAAATCGGACATGGTACGCGGCGGCACCTTCGCCGTTAGTTTTATAGGTTCGCCGCCGCGCTTAAGATTAAAAATCATATCGGTACGCGGCGGTGCTTACTAATTATTCCAATCGTCTAGTATCACCATAATTTGTTGAAAGTATTGGTTGATTTTTCATGCAAAATATATAGAATACAACTTAGCTTAGCTATATTGACTGTCGCATCAATAATACTACCTATGTTTATATTTCTATTGGTTTAATTTGAACTACACATTCCACCACAGTGGCATAATTCGGTACATGCTAATGCCAATTGCTTTTTTTGGCAGCTGTACCTAACACCGCATCGTGACTTGCACTTGCACCGAATTAGCTCCCAACAAGCGGTAGCAGCAACGGCTGCAGTAGTCCAGGGCCGTGTTTTATACCTAAAGCTACAAGTTGTAATTACAAGCGGAAGTCTCGGAAAGGGTGATAGAATGAGACTTCCGCTAGTAAATTGTAACTTGTTTGTAGCTTTATAAAACACGGTCCAGTTTGGTTTCCACTCATCTGATTTTAATACCCATCGCCAATCCGCTGGACAGGGAAGATTTTGATGTGGCACCCTCAGAATACAGAAAAAACCAGAACCCGCGAGCGCGCCTAAAAGCGAAAACTAAAACTACTCTTAAATAGAGTAGTTTGGCATAGTCATCTCCGAGCACGCAGCGTATCCTAACGTGTTGTACGAATGACAATACGAATTAATCCTTTCTCGTGACTTTCTTACAAACAAAAACACATATATAAAACAGAATATGATCAAATTTCAAATATAAACGGGTAGAAAAATCAATAAAAAATGGCCTCACTCCGAGGCGTACGATTATGACTGAATGCGGCTTCTGGTTTATTGCGTATTCTGAGGTGGCACCATAGCTTGGCTCCAAACGTGCACACCCTGGTAAATAGCCCTAAGGAGGTGTTGCTCAAAAGTCACAACAACACAACAATTTGAAATGTAATACCTGATTTCGTAATCATAATCAAAAAAAGACCAACAGCCGGAAAATATTCCGCCGACGGAAGTCAGTTTTGAGCAGCACCTCCTTAGAGCTATTTAACAGGGTGTGCACGTTTGAGGCTAAGAAGGTGCCACATGAAAATCTTCCCAGTCCAGCGGTTTGGGGATGGGTATTAAAATCAGATGAGTGGAAACCAGAGCAAGGGCAAGTCACGATGCGGTGTTAGGTGCAGCTGCCAAAAAAGCAATTAGCATATACCGAATTATGCTACTGTGGTGGAATACGTACTTCAAATTAAACCAATAGAAATATAAAAATAGGTAGTATTATTGATACGATAGTCAATATAGCTAACCTAAGTTGTATTCTATATATTTTGCATGGAAAACCAACCAATACTTTCAACAAATTATGGTGATACTAGATGACTGAAATAATTCGTAGGCACCGTCGCGTACCGATATGATTTTTAATCTTAAGCGCGGCGGCGAACCTTTAAAACTTACAGCGCAGGTGCCGCCGCGTACCATGTCCGATTTTTTTTTTTTTGATACACATAGGTGTAGGTTATCATAGGATAACTATACATAGTTAAGTATGTTTTTCAAAAGCTAGATACATTTCCTTTAAGACAGTATTTATTTAAAATACTGATATTTGAATAAAACAATTTGCAAACCGATTTTGACATGTTCGTTAATATTTTTATTTTTTTCTATGAAACTATACATGAAATGTCTCAAAAATTAATTCCTCATGTCCGATTTATCAGGTGCCGGTGCCACAATCGAGTTATTAGGTAAATAGAAGTCGATGTATTCTCTTTTATCTAAAGCGCGGCGGCGTATAACACGGTGTATAACTGGCGGCCCGAGGCCGCCGCGTACCATGTCCGATTTTTTTCAGATAGTAAAGTATACATTTTTATAAAGCTAGATAAATTTCCTTTAAGACGGTATTTTTTATTTTGCACAATATTCACTATTTTTAAAGATACTGATAGTTGAATAAAAAAATTTGCACACCGATTTTGATATGTTCATATTTTTTTTTTTTCTATGAAACTATACACGAAATGTCTCAAAAATGAATTCCTCATGTCCGGTTTATCAGGTACTGCCACCACACTCGAGATGGTAGGTGAATAGAAGCCGATACGATTTTTTTTCTAAAGCACGGCGGCGTGCAACTTTGAATGCCCCCCCCCCCCCCTCCCCCCTCCCTACCCCCCGGGGGTTAGTGGATGGCTACCGGGCTAGATCAGCTCAGTTTGACCTAGGATACAACTGCGCCAAGTGAATCCATCCGATAGCAAAATTTGCACCTTATGCCGCTACTTCCCGTACTATAGGGTCGTTTGAACACAAATCTTTAGTATAATTGTCTTTGTTTCTCAAAGTACAAACTGACTCAACTGTTTGTTTACACATTAGACTTGTGAGTTTTACAAATTCAGCAATAATAGTTACTGGAAAATGAGTGACTAATGCCCGTTTTCACCAACGACACCTAAGTCACCACCTAGTCAGGGGACCTCTATCCTAAGTGGCCCCTTGTATCTCTCCCTAACCTAATTTTATTTTCACCAACCTAGGTAACACCTTAATAAACGTCACTTAACTAAGTGACGGTTTGTTTTAGCTGTAGTGATTTCTAATACCGGTTTTGTATCGATATTTTTTTTTAAGAGGAATAACTTCAAATATCGTATATAAAAAATTAAACCAACATTTTAAAAACATACAAAAACTAGACAAATGTATTATTACTACTAAGTTGACGTCTTATTTTTTATTTTTAAATGTTGACTAAGCTGTATGGCATTATCTTTGCCATCAAGAAAAATAAGAACTTACAGTGACAGTTTATAACTATCTATTTATTTTTCGAACTTTCGGTGCGATGATTGTAGTTTATTAGCGAGCATTCATTGACTGAAAGCTGGAATGATTATTTATGTGATAATTTATTCATGAACTGCACATATTTTCAAAGTACTGTGCTTCGATTTCTTTGAAACCCGTATAATACAGAACAGACCAGTGCCCTAAGCACGACTTGTCGAATCCTGCGTCACGTAAAATTCGAATAGTAAACTATAACGAGTTTGTATGACGTTTGGAACAACGCCCGCCCGTGAGCGTATTTGGAACTAAAATTTAGTATGAGATTTCTCGATCTCGATACGATAACCGTAACGTAACGCAGGATTCGACAAGTCGTGCTTAGGGCACAGAACCCGCGAGCGCGCCTTTACGAATGACAATGTTAATCAATCCCTTCTCGTGTGGTTCTTACATGCAGAAATGACGTTGGGTTTATAAAAAAACAGAATAAGATTAGTGTAAACGAGTAGCGAAATCAATAAAAAAATTGACACAGTGCGCGGCGTGCTGTTATGATTGAACGCGGCTTCTGGTTTGTTTTGTTTTCAATAAAAGTAGTGTTGGATTGGCATCCATGGCTACAGCTTTTAAAAGAGACTCCACCTGGTAAGTGACGTCATCAAAATTAACGTAGAACTCTGAAACGTTTTCGACGTGTGGCCCGACAAAAATAACAACAGGTTGGCATGCGAGTCCTTTTTCACGGTGAATATCTCGTAAGGCAGTTCTGAATGTCACTCTTGAGCCTAAAACAATAAAAAAATTACACATTTGACATTAATGATTCCGAATAAGACAAATCCCAAAATTAGGTTTGCTTCATGATTTGCTATATATGCTGATTGAAATGTCTAGAGAATGTTATAGATTTAGTATTAACAATCCTATTCCTAACTAATATTATAAATGCGAAAGCAACTCTGTCTCTCTGTCTGTCTGTTTGTTACCTCTTCACGGGAAAACCGCTGCACCAATCTAGATTAAATTTGGTAAGAAGATAGTTTGAATATAGAGGAATAACATAGGCTATTTTTTATTCGGGAAATTTATATAGTTCCCGCGGGATAGCGATAACCAAAATCTACGCGGACGAAGTCGCGGGCAACAGCTAATAGAGTATAAAATAAAATAAAAATTACCTTCACATGCAATATCAAACTGTCACGTGATTCTAATATGGTCGGTTTGTTATACTTTTCTTTTTCAGCAGAATCCTTTGAAGATCGCTAAAAACAGAAATATTTCTAAGCAAAGGGGTTACGTATAGGTAAATAATTAAGTAATAAAATAACTGTTACACATAAAACTGTGAATAGTCTTCTTTTTTTAAAGTCGATTATATTATAGTGAAACCTACCTATAATATATTATAACTTATGCCTTATTTAGTGCTCTCCTGATGGTCAGTGCGTGCGTATTTGTATGCGTGCGTATGCGAAATGTATCTATGACGATAGCTACGGAAGATCGAAGGCAGTCCTGACCGTCAGGAGAGCACTGAATGCGGCCTAACCTATCTTAGGTAGGTATATCCTGAGGAATAAAAAAATAAACCCATTAAAATGTGAAACAAATGAAATTAGTTTCTTATAAAATAGGCCTAACTTTTAATATTTTTATAATAAAACAGAAGGTGAAAATTTTGAACAATCCCAAAACATTAAAATCCGGCCAAGAGCTCTTGCATGTCGGACCATGCGTGTAGGGTTCCGCAACTCGGCATATCAAAATGTAATAAAAATACGATATGGAAAAGAGCACACGTAAATGAGCGTAAGTCTTCATAGCAGCATTCCTTTTGGTGAGAGTAAAATGCCTGTGACATACGGACGGACGGACATCACAAAACTATAACGGTTCCGTTTATGCCATTTTGGCTACGGAACTCTAAAAAAGTTACCTCGTTTTGCAAAAACCTCAAAACTATTAGAATTTTAAAAATGGCACAAAACGCTCTTCTCATCTACCTAAGCCTAAGTAATGTTTCAAACACTTACGCGTGAGTTTTCACTGGATTTCGGGAGCTCGTTAGTGCTAGACGCAGGGCTTGAAGGCGCTGATATTATGTCATTACTATCTATGTCACTTGCCGTGGCATCCGATGATTGTCCTGTAAAAGTAAAAATTTAAATAAAAGGAAAACAAAACTGTGGTAAGTAGGTATCAACAAAAGCAAAGTGTCATTTTAACTAAAGGACAGCTTGGAGTTGTTTTAACTAAATAACCTAACCGACTCAGAAAACTTGAAAAACCCCCGACACCGTCATTTCAATGTTCAATATTTCAAAAAAGGGTGAACCCATTCTAAGAACCATCTCGATTAAAAAAATCGCATTGAAATAGGTTCATCTGTTTGCGAGTTACGATGTCACAGACAGATACACAGATACACAGGTCAAACTTATAACACCCCTCTTTTTCGTTCGGGGTTAAAAATAAAGGTTGAAAAGCATATAAAGACATACATACATTTATAAGTTTGTGTAGCTTTTCCAACCCAGATCTGAACAAAATTCTCTCTCTTATATTTGGCACGAGTTCTTTCAGCTCCTCAAGAATTCATATATTTCATCAATTCGAGGGAAATCTCATTTTCTGAAATTGTTGCATAATAAAATACACAATTAGGTAAATTCAGAATATCATAAAACACACTAAAAAAACAACATATATACCTATACACATACTATACTACAAAATTATTGTAAGAATCAGCCGTTGACTAACAGTTATATATATTATATTAACGGAAATAACAAACACGTACCTTCTTAACGTTTAATTGTATCAGACAAAATACCCCAGTCGGTCAAATATGCAAGACCTGAAAAACAAAATAAGTACTTAATTAATGTACACAGATACACCATGTTAAAGTTAAAACACATTTATATGTCCATTTTCTTACCCACCAATGCTTAGATCCATTATTTATTGTTACGGCGCACACACAACAATAAACTAATATGGCGTTTATCACCACGGAGCTCGGAGCGCAACTAAAACGACTTAAAACGAGTGAACTGTTGAACTGACTCTCACTGACTGGCTGGCATGCGTGGCGGGCGCCGCCGCCGCGGCGCGAGCGCTAGTAGGGACTAGGGATGCTCGATATTCATCGATGTTACGTCCTCGTAAATATCGACACGTCGATGTTACGAGAATAATATCGGAACATCGGTATTACCTACTCTAGGCCACTAAAATTGTATTATCGGCTAATCAAAAGAAAAAACGTACAAAGATTATAACGATTTTCCCCAGTTTTTTAAGTTGTCCAGTGTTAGCAGAGCCCTGCTCCTAAGGAAAATGTACACAGTGTAGGGTCATCTTATATTTGTTTTGAAATCTACAGACATAAAAATTAAAGATTTTGAGAATTTTCTGAGTGGTTGAGCTATAAGAAAGAAAGAAAGAAAAAAATATTTATTACTACCAACACACATAAAATTTATATAACATTATAACAAAAAAGTAGATTAGTAGTAAACGGTTCGGCGTCAGCAAATGCTGACAGTGCCAACTCACAAGCGACACTGCAGCGCTGTTTTTCAGCCGGAACCCATTCTGCTCGCTCCAACAGTTAATAAGTGCTACCTTCATACCAAATTTCAAGTTTCTAGGACAACTGGAAATACCCTTTAGGTTTTCAGGGTACGGCAATTTGTATGAATAACACTTTTAATAACTTTATCTTTTAATTGCGTTGACTTAGAAGTTTGATTTTTTAACCCCCGACGAAAAAAAGGGGTGTTATAGGTTTGACATGACATGTGTATCTGTGTATCTGTCTGTGGCATCATAGCTCCCAAACGGACGGACCGTTTTCGATGTGGTTTTTTTTAAATCGAAAGCTAGCATATAGATTAACTATATGGTTCTTAGCTAAGTTTTATTGAAATCGGTTCTCCCGTTTTTGAACTTTGAAATGACAATGTCGGGGGTTTTCCAACTCTTCTAATTCACAGCTTCAAGGGACTGCAGGTTTGAGTATTTGATATTATTAATTTCAGCATGCTACTTCCACACGTTCCAGAGGAAAAGGGTCTTGACAGACTGACAGACAGATATACGGACAACAAAGTCATCCTGTAAGGGTTCTGTTTTTTCCTTTTGAGGTACCCTAACAAAACCTCTCGGCCACCCAGCGTGAATTAGGTGAACTACTTTCATTTCGCTGACTTTTATTTTATACGACGAGGAAGGCAAACGAGCAAGTGGGTCAGGTAAACTAATGGGGGCTGTAAACTAATCGTAACAATTTAAGGCAGTCAAAGAGTAAAAATGTTGGCAGTGCTACAAATTTAATAACAATAGTGCATTGAACAAGAATTGAAAAAAAAAAGCAAAAAAAAAAACAATTAGATAGCCAACGGTAATGTACAAGTCAAGGTGGCAATAGTCAAGCAGTTGGCAAGTTACTGTTAAAACAATAATAATAAAACAAAAAAAATAAAAAAATAACCGCCACCTATAGACATCTGCAACTCAGAAGAACTTACAGTTGCGTTGCCGACCTTGAGATTCAGGCTGAGGTGTAATGCCTGTTTGTGCTAGTAGTTTAACCGGCTATCTTGCTCTCCTAACCGTATCACAACAGTGCAGGCACTGCTGCTTAGCAGTAGGATTATGAGCAAGATGGTGGTTGCAACCCGGACGGACTTGGCACAAAGTCCTTACCACCAGCAAATTGTGAAAAACAAGGAACTAAAATAGAAGATATACAAGATTTTAAATCGATGTCAACGTAGATGTTTTTCTAATATGGATCATCCCTACGCGCGCCCTGCTGACCGCGGCGCGAACTGTGCCAACCAACCAATGCGCAACGTGACATAAGAACTTCGAACAGACTATTGGTATTGTAGCGTTGATTACGAGAGTTGCCTTTACAATGTGAGTGTAATACAACTAGCCGTTCGCTTCGCAATGGCCTTAATTATTAATTAACATGACTACTTGCGTATATTGCCTATAACAACTATCGGACATAATGTCCGAAATTATAATTATGGTCACTTTATTTTCGTTAGGTAGGTACCTACCTATATCCGGTTTCGACTGGATAGTTAAATTGCGAAATGTTTTTACATGTCAAAGTGCTTATGACATTGACATGAGATTGATTTTTGCCTGACCAGTGGAAAAACTTTTTTCGCTAGACCTGTATCATTGTGTGAAAATCGGCAAAGTTTCAGAAATCAGATTCCCTAGCACGGCAAGGTTTAAACAGATTTATCTACTAAGTACCTCCATAGCATTGGTAGACAAAATGGGTAGATAAACCTGTTTAAACTTTACCAGCAGTGGGTAGGTACACGATTGTAAAAAACTTGAGTCACGATTTTTTTTGTCTTATACCAAACAAAACTAAATCTGTTATTATTGGAGTTTTGAAAGGATAAATTGGCTACTGAATTACTTGCAAATGCTAAGAATCACCGTCTTTTTTTTATACGACGAGGAAGGCAAACGAGCAAGTGGGTCACCTGATGGTAAGTGATCACCACTGCCCATAGACACCAGCAACCCCAGAGGGTTTGCAGATGCGTTGCCAACCTAGAGAGCTAAGATGAAATGCCTCTTGTGCCCGTAATTACACCGGCTGTCTTACTCTCCACATCGGAACACAACAGTGCAAGCACTGCTGCTTAGCGGCAGGATTAGCGAGTAAGATGGTGGTAGCGATCCGGACGGACCTTGCACAAGGTCCTACCACCCGCAACCCGTCTTTACTAATGTTCAAAATCTTTCTGATCTTCTTTTGCAATTTTGCCAGCTCCTGTATTTAAGTGCTTTGTGGTCTTTTGATTCTTACCAAACTGCGAATGCGAACTGACAACGTCGCATAAGTTCGCCGAATCGAGTGCGGTGTGTCAAAAGAACTTTTAAAGAACACCGCTGCTATTTTGGCGTCAAACAAATTTGCACCTAGTTGCTTTTGTTTTAGATCTCTTAACCGTCGTACATTTATTGTACTTGTTTCGCTTTCGGCAAAGAATATAATATAACTTTCGGCCTTTTTAACCGACTTCAAAAAAAGGAGGAGGTTCTCAATTCGTTGGAGTATTTTTTTATTAAAAGGAAAAAACAGAACCCTTATTGGATCACATCGTTGTCTGTCCGTCTGTCTGTCTGTCTGTCTGTCAGTCTATCCGTCTTTTTCTCTAGAACACGTGGAGGTAGAAAGCTGAAATTAATATCGAATAGGTAGGAGCTTGCAGTCCCTTGAACCTCTGGAAAAATCAAACTCAATCAAAAGATACAGTCAGTAAAAAACCTGTTTCCTTGCAAATTGCCGTGGACTGGAAACCTATAGGGTAGGTAGGTACCTACTTCCAGTTGTCCTAGAAACTAGAAATTTTTATATGAAGGTAGGTGTAAGTAGGTACTTAGCTCTTATGGCATTTCCATACCAACCAGAAAAATCTGAAAATCTTATGATTTTTATCTCTGTATACCCTGTACTAATATAATCAAAATAATGGTATCAATGACCAATATAAAATGACCCCACACTACGTAGGTACATTTTGGTTAGAAACAGAGCTCTGCGAATACTTGGATAATTTAAAATAGGTCCTCGGAACATGGGGGAAATACCTACCTCGAAACTCGATTCCCTTGATGGACGAACTATTTACATACTTACCTAGTTATAAATTTGGTTTTCGTTGCCGCTTTCCTTGCGAATGGCGTAGGTATGTATCTGCCTACTGTGCTGGAACACTGAATTTGACCCAAACTAGTACTTACCTACCTATAGGTAGAAGGCACGTAAATACCTTGAATGTGTAGAAGCGATTTATCGTAATCAGTCTTCATAAACTTTTATTTAATTTGCACTATTCGTATGTATGTATGTCTAAATGTTTGTTTGTTTGTTTGTTTCTTTGTAGGTAAGTTTTTCCGTCAAATATTGCGAGTTAAATTCCACCGGTTGAATTTACTTGAAATTTGGTAAGTATAGGTACTTAATACAACAATTTGGTAGTGAAATTCTGGTGGTCCGTCCAGGATCGTCTCCGCAGGAGGGAACTCTTCAACGGTTAATGGCATCGACTTGAAATTTGGTATGGATGTTTAAGTTGGTTGGCATGATGCAAGTACATGACTGTACTTGCATCATGCCATAACAAGAAGTACGGTCGGCAAAAAATCTCAAATTAAAAACGTTTTTTTTTAACAGAAAACACTTATTTAGGTATATGGTATGTGACGTTGCCAGCTCGGCACGGGCACCAACTACGTAGGTACCTATGTGTTGCTGTTGTGTTTACCTGTTTATTGTTATCCCAACTGTTTGTGAAACGTCTAAAATAAACATTTGAAAGGTTTGTGTCTACTCGACACGTGTGTGTGTGTGTGTGTGATCATGAGGTTGCCACGTCTTCCTCCGGTACCTACCAGCTACTTGAGTGGAGTACCATTTTGTTATTTAAGTAGGTACTTACTTACCTACTCAATGAATAGATAGATAGGTAAGTAAAGTACCTACCTACTTAACATGGATAGATACAGTTGTAGCAGTGGGATTGTTACGTAAACGCAGCATTTCTTAGTAGGCTCGTGACATTATATTTAATTAAACGGATCACTCACGTATGTCAGTCGAGTAAGTATAGCTCGACATGTTTCGGACTAATCCGTAGTCCTTCCTTCCTTTGGGAGCACACGCGACGCCGGTGGCGAAACGTAGGTACTTACTTAAACTGTGCATGCACATATACATGTGCATGTCGAGTTATAAGTACTCGACTGATATATTTACGTGACTGATCTGTTTATTTTGACTGGACTTGACTTTGAATCTCACGGTAGTTCCATGTTAAAAGTACCGTGAGGTTGTTTAATTCAATAGTTTGTTGGGATTTATATTTACAGCACAGCCATTAAGCGTTTTAAACCTACTCAAACCGACATAAGCTTGACACTTGCAATCAGCCTTTTGCCTAAATTTACAACTGCAGTTTCAAGTGTTATGCCAATTGTGCCCTGAAGGCCGAGCACGAAGTTTTCGAATCCTGCGTAACGTTATTTGTTATCGTATCGACATCGAGAGCGAGAAACCTCATACAAAATTTTTGTTCCAAATACGCTCACTTGCGGGCGCTGTTCCAAATGCCATACAAATTTCTCGATAACGTTTACTAAGTAGGTACCTACCTACTTGATTACGTTAGACAGGTTTCGAATATTCGTACTCCCCGGGCCTCTGTAACTTATGTAGGTATAGTTACAGTGTTTAGTTAAAACTTAAAATAATGAACTAAGTAATATTTTTACGTATACACTGGGCCCGTGTATTTGCCATAAGAATAAATTAGTTATTCTTATGCTATTTGCCCAAGCTCTCTCAGTCCGACAGACAGGAGGCCTGTGCTGACAGTAGGACGTAAATAAGCTGAAAATGAGATGTGTGATACACGAAATTAATCAACAAAAATTTAATAAAAAATTGGTACAATTACAAAAAACGTGAAAAAAATAATAATAATTGCATTTGATAACCGAGTTAGCTAGGAAGAAAAGTGTCTTTACCATAGAAAACCAAATAAAATAACGGTTTTCTACGAGGAAAATATAGTTAATCCCATTTGATAATGAACAGAGTCAGAGGAAGAAAAGTGTCTCCGAATACTAGTTATCAAACTTGGTTATGTACGAGGAACGAGGGGATTTTTCGCACCTGTGAACCCATATTAAGTACATATTTATATCGTAAATTTCATCTAAATCGTTACAACCGCTTTCTAGAACCCATTTACAAGCAAATATACTTACCTACTTAAATAAACAACAATTTGCTCGTTTAATAGTACAGGATCAAGCTAGGTAAGTATATTGCGCTTAATTCAAGTGTTCATCTTATAAAAAAGATGTTAGACATACATGTACACATGTACCTAATAATTTTTAGAGCTTTAATCGTAGAATATCATTAAATTTTGCATTATGCTTGCCTAAATTACTTACCAAAACTGTAATCAATATACCTAGAGAAAATAAAAATGTCTTCAAGTTGCATTCAAATTAAATGAAAAACAATCAAGGAAAACCAAAAAATAGGCGACGTTGCTATAGCAAACAGCAAGCAAGCAGGAAGCGGGTATCAACTATGTATTGATGTTGAGTTTATCTGTTGATATTGTTATCCCAACTGTCTGTCTAAGATTTAACATGCTCATTTTTTATTTTAACCCTAACTTGTAAGTTAGTTTAACCATTCGAACATGTCGATTTAGCTGTACGTGTTGCTGTAACTTTACTTGTTTATATTGTTATCTCAACTGTTTGTGTAACGACTAAAACAAGCATTTGAAAGAGTTAGTTCCATCCACCATTCGAACATGTTAACGCAGATTTTTGTCTCGCTGTGGTTTTTACCTGTTTAATGTGTAATTTTTACGCTAGCTCGTGAGTTAGTTTAACTATCCGAACATATTATTGACCATGACGACCGAATAGCCTAGTGGTTAGAAAAACTCACTATGAAGCTATAGGTCCCGGGTTCGATCCCCGGGCGGGACAGAAATTTGTATGATGAATGCAAATGTTTGTTCCCGAGTCTTGGGTGTTTAGTATTATATATTTAATTATGTACTTATCTATACATGTATGTATAAAATTATCGGTAAGAACCCATAGTACAGGCTTTGCCTAGTTTGGGACTAGGTCAATTGGTCTCAAGATGGTGTCAAGAGTCCCATGATATTAATTATTATTATTAATTTTATTTATGTTGATTTACTTTTACGTCTTGCTAATGTTTTCAACTGTTTCTATTGTTATCCAAACTGTTTATGAGACGGTTAAATACACTTTTGAAAGGATTAGTTCAATCATTTGAACATGTTGATTTAACTTTTTGTCTTCCTGATATTTCTACCTGTTCATATAGTTATTTTAAACCTGGCTCGTGAGTAAGTTTAACTAATCAAATATGTTGATTTAGCTGTATGCGTTGCTGTTGTTTTTATTGATTTATATATTGTTCTCCCAACTGTTTGTGGGACGGCTAAATCAAATCTTTGAAAGTGTTAGTTTAACCATTTGAACATGTTGATTTAGTTGTATGTGTCGCTGTTGTTTTTATTGATTTTTATTGTTCTCCCAACTGTTTGTGTGACGGCTAAATCAAATTTTTGAAAGGGTTAGTTTAACTATTTGAACATGTTGATTTAGCTTTTTGTTTTGCTGTTGTTTTCACCTGTTTGTATTGTTATTTTAAACCTGGTCCGCGAGTTAATTTAACCATTTGAACATGTTGATTAAGTTGTATGTGTCGCTGTTGTTTTTATTGACTTTTATTGTTCTCCCAACTGTTTGTGTGACGGCTAAATCAAATCTTTGAAAGGGTTAGTTTAACCATTTGAACATGTTGAATTAGCTTTTTGTTTTGCTGCTGTTTTCACCTGTTTATATTGTTATTTTAAGCCTGATTCGCGAGTTAGTTTAACCATTCAAACATGTTGATTTAGCAGTATGCGTCGCTGTTGTTTTTTTTATTTACATTGTTCTCCCAACTGTTTTTGTGACGGTTAAATCAAATATTTGAAAGGGTTAGTTTAACCATTGGAACCTGTTGTGAGACAGTTGAAATCAACATTTTAAAGGGTTGTGTCAATTGGCTCTTTTAGTACTGGACTTAACCTGTTTATGTTGTTATTTTAACCCTAGTTTGTGGGTTAGTTTAACCATTCGAATATGCTGATTTAGCTTTATTGTTGCAGTTGGTTTTAACTGTTGGATATTGTTCTCTCAACTGTTTATGTCCGGTTAAAACAAACATTTGAAATGGTTGAGTTAATTGACTTTTTTTGTGAAAGATTTAACCCGTTCATATCGTTATTTTAATCACTATTCGGGTGTTCGTTTAACCATTCGAATGTGTTGATTTAGCTGTATGTGTTGCTGTTGTTTTTATTTATTTCTAATTGTTCTCCCAACTGTTTGTGTCACGGTTGTAACAAACATTTCAAGGGATTAGTTTAACCATTCGAATATGTTGATTTAATTTTGTGTCTTGCTGTTATTTTTACCCTTTTATATTGGTACCCTAACTGTATGTGAGCTGGTTAAAACTAACATTTGAAAGGGTTAGTTCAACCATTCGAACATGTTGACTTAGCTTTATGTCTCGCTGTTGTTTTCACCTGTTTATATTGTTATTTCAACGTCGGCGCGTCAGTTAGTTTAACTATATGAATACGTTGATTTAGTTTTATACCTTGCTGTTGTTTTCAACTATTTATATTGTTATCCAAACTGTTTTTGTGACGGTTAAATCAAACATTTGAAAGAGTTAGCTTAACCATTCGAACAGGTTGATGTAGCTTTTTAGCTTGCTGTTGTTTTTACCTATTTATATTGTTATACCAACTGTTTGTGTGACAGTTAAAATCAACATTTTAAAGGGTTGTGTCAATTGGCTTTTTCTGTACTGGACTTAACCTGTTTATGTTGTTATTTTAACCCTAGTTCGTGGGTTAGTTTAACCATCCGAATATGTTGATTTGGCTTTATTGTTGCAGTTGGTTTTACCTGTTTAATATTGTTACCTCAACTGTTTGTGTAACGGGTAAAACGAACATTTGAAAGAGTTGTGTCAATTGACTTTTTTTGTGAAGGATTTAACCCGTTCATATCGTTATTTTAACATCTATTCGGGTGTTCGTTTAACCATTCGAATGTGTTGATTTAGCTGTATGTGTTGCTGTTGTTTTTATTTATTTATAATTGTTCTCCCAACTGTTTGTGTGACGGTTGTAACAAACATTTGAAGGGGTTAGTTCAACCATTCGAACATGTTGACTTAGCTTTATATCTCGCTGTTGTTTTTACCTGTTTATATTGTTACTTTTACGTCAGCTCGTCAGTTAGTTTAACTATTCGAACATGTTGATTTAGTTTTATATCTTGCTGTTGTTTTCAACTGTTTATATTGTTATCCCAACTGATTTTGTGACGATTAAATCAAACATTTGAATAAGTTAGTTTAACCATTCGAACAGGTTCATTTACATTTTTAGCTTGCTGTTGTTTTTACCTATGTATATTGTTATACCAACTGTTCCTATGACAGTTGAAACAAACACTTTGAAGGGTTGTGTCAATTGGCTTTTTTTGTAAGGGACTTAACCTTCATATATTGTTATTTTTACCCTAGATCGTAAGTTAGATTAACCTTTCGAGCATGTTGATTTAGCTTTATTGTTGCAGTTGGTTTTACATGTTTAATATTGTTATGTCAACTGTTTGTGTAACGGGTAAAACGAACATTTGAAAGGGTTGTGTCAATTGACTTTTGTTTGTGAAAGATTTAACCCGTTCATATTGTTATTTTAACCATTATTTTGGGTGTTCGTTTAACCATTTGAAAGTGTTGATTTAGCTTTATATTTCGCTGTTGTTTCTACGTGCTTATATTGTTGTCCCAACTGTTTGCGGAACAGTTGAGACAAACATCCGAAAGGGTTATGCCAATCGGCTTGGTTCCAACATTAACAAATACATTAACTCAACTATTGGAAACAGGAATAATCAACAAATTTATTTTGTTATTTCTGGTAGTCAACAAATAGTTGAATACCTGTTGTTGTTTTAACGTATTTATTTTGTTAATTTTACTATTTAAATTGTTATGTCAACAATTCGAATAGTAAAATCAACAATTACCTATTGGATTTTGCATGAATTGTTACGCCAACATGTATAAATAGGTAAAAACAACTGTTTTCATATCAACAAAAACTTTTCTGTGAAAACAACAATTTGTTTAAGTTGCCTTAACCCATCATTTTGTTAATTCAACTAATTTGTCGCCAACACGTGCAAAATCAACCTTTTCGGTCTTTCAGTGTATGTCGGACCAATACATGGCAATAGTTGGTTTATACCTGCCTGCTAATAAAACGACGTTGGAACTGTTAGACATGAACCCTTAAACTCTTAAGTAAATACGTCAGAAGTTCTCAAAAATTATCGTTTCCTTAGGCCAAGTCCTAATAATGAGATACTTACGGTAAGTAAGTAACTTACCTGCCTTTGCCAAGCAAAAATTGTACGTCTTTCTTATTGTTAACTAATGCATAAAAGGACGTTTTCGCTATGGTTCAATCAGTTTATACCAGACAAAGACATGAAATAACAGTAACTGGAAGTAGAACTAAAAACTAAAACGGTCTTGATGCTGGCAAACTGACGTGCAACTGTACCTATTCTCAATATTGTGACAAAGTCAGGTACTTAAAGGATTTGAAAGTGGAAGAACCTATACCACAGACAAGAAGGAGTTCCAGCTAGTCGCCAGCCCTTATAATTATAACCAGAAGCATGTCCCATCTGATAACAATATTGTTCAATTCATCTCTCAAGCAACTTTTTCACTTAAACAAGTTATATTGTTTTTCTTAGTTATATTCGGGGTACTCGTACAGAAAAAGGAAAAGTAAACAGAGGGGTGAAAACTAGCACATTAAGTTATCCATCAGGACTGGCCAAAAGTGATGGATGGCCGGCGTTTCCGTTTTAAAACTGTCGACTACGGCTTCGGCTTCGCATTGTTGTTTCAGTCGTCGAAAACGTAACGAGTGGGAATGTTCAAAGTGACGGCGCACATATTTATAAGCGCCATTTGTCTGAGGCGCATGTGTGTCCAACGCTTGCGCTGAAATATTTACGAGCTATTAGTGCAACAAGAACAAATATGTGCTCGGCTCGCGTTTCTCTTCCCCGCTCGAACCCGGATCAAGCGTCCCTCGGCAATGACTGATTTAATACCCGTATGGAATTAAATCAAGCCCTATAATTAACGTCGCATCTTCAATATATCTTCGAGCACTTTGATGTGTTAGGGCCTTATGAATTGCTTGTCTAATTACGCATACGTTGGGACCGCATTTAGATATTCAATTTGAATAAAATGTTAATCGCACTCGGTATAAACCTGTCGAATTGTGGCCTCACGTAAATCGGGCAGTTTATCGTTTTAATTCAATTTCTAAATTGAAAATCAGTTAAATGAGTGCAGTTAACGACTCCACCCAGATTCAAAATGGGCGCAGCGCACACTTGACAAATTGGTTCATTTTATTGAGTGGTCACATCGGCTTACCGGGCTATTTATTCGGTCCGCGAGCCGGGGGTGCAGTGCGCGTATTACATTACCACAATACTCAAGTTGCATTAATTCACTGAACTGTCACATTAACCAACTGCGACAAAGAAACTGTAATAGGCTCGTGTATATGCTAATACACTTTCCAAATGCGTGTTTTAAATTAAAATAATCCCAAATTTATATGTTAATTTGTGACCGCACTTTGTCCTTGGCGGCTCCTCGTTCCGACATCGATTACGTTACACGGATTCGGGCTGAGATCCGACTGATAAGTTTAATGAAGGGTTTTACTAAAATGGGGTATCTTTGTATAATCTACTGAGCTGCTCTGGTGAGATTCTATTAGATCTCGCGGTTGCATAGGTTATTGAATGTTTAATGTAGGTGGATAAACTATGGGACTGCCATTTTAATGACTAAAACGTCTCTTTATCTTCGAGTTTTATTAGACGGCATTAATGTTGAGCTCGATAAAATTGAGTTTTTACGATGTACTCCGCATTCGTTCCATCACTATTATCTTAATTTTTATTTGGTACCCTTTAGCCGGCTCATTATCTGACAATGTAAAAGCCCAAGTGGCGTTTACGAGACCACCAGGGCGGCGCAGCTAGTCAATCGATGTGTGTGCTTCCCTTTATGTCACTTCAATTAGTCATGATTAAGTGTAATTTATAGGTTCGTTTAATGGTCCATTTACCAGCTCCCTGTAGTGTCTAATGACTTCTTATTGTGAAACGCTACGTTACATAAAACACTTTCGCCCAATTAAGTTTAAGTTCAGTAATAATTCATTCCAAAACAATCAATTTAAATCTCTAACGAGTTAGTTTTAATTGAAACTAACTCTCGTCTTGTGGTAGAAACTTTAGGTAAATAAAATTTACAAAAATGATTTCAAGGTAATCAAAGAATAATTAAAAGTAAAATCCGAAATTCCACTAAAGTCCGAGAAAAGATATCAACGTACTAAGATGCGAAAACAAACATGTAAGTTATTTATTTTCTTTTTGATGACTATTTTAGTATCCCTCTAAAATAAGATGTCTTTTAAATATTTTTCTTACAAATCGCTCATTTATTAATTCAACGAAACATTTATGGTGCATCTATTTTTATTTAAACTCCTGTGTTTATAAATTGTGACCGCGTCGTTAAATATCAATTAAAAGAATAATAATTCTTCATTCCAACTGCAAAAAAGACTGATCGTAATTGGAGCCAAAAGCGCTCTTTCAGAAAAATATGCTCTGAAAGTTCTAACTCATCATAGGTAATGGTGTATCAGTACATTTTGCTGGGAAGCCGTATTTATACGGGCTTTGGGTGCAGACGTTCGGCGTGGAATAAATTTGCAGATGACAACATAAATTACTGCTTTTCGTTTGAGATATTGCACATTTTAATACACAGAGCTTTGTAGAGATAGGTATTATCTTGGGCTGTCTGGAAAGCCAAGTATGGATCGTAAGGAATATGTAAGATTTCTTAACTGTTACGAAGTATTTTACCGAAATCTATATACTGTACCTACATTATTGTCCTTTCTAAGACTAGTACTGACTGCTTTAAGTGGCTGCCTTATAATTTTCTTCATTTACCTTATCTCATTTGTTTATACGAGTATGTAATGTATTCAATAAAGAGTCATTGTTACCCGTACTTTGTTTTGTTATTCTCTTCATAGAGACGTGGATGGCACGCCTTTATAAGTAGGTATCGATAACTTTTAACATGAAACTGAAATAAAAACGGATCGCTCACGTATGTAAGTCGAGTATCGATAATGTAGCTATTATATTCATCTAGAATCTGACACCATACTAATTGGTCAGATTGAAAATCTGACAAAACAGTATAAAAGTTTTTACTGACATAAAAATAACGTAAATACCGGTGTCAACAGTCACTTAGTAATCAGTCTTACCTAGACGTAAATAAGCATGACAAATTGTATTCAATTTGCAGGGTGACAGCCACCGAGGAAAGCATTTGGGTAACAAATGCTTATGCTTTGAATACACGCGATATAAATATATGGATACGGCGCCGGATTCCGGGCTGAGTCGCGGAATAACTCGGCACTTGCCATTTTGTATTTACTTTAGTTTTTGGTTATAATAGTTGGGTTAGATACCATATTAAAGTAGGCCATGTAAATTGTCGATTTCATTTGTTTTTACTGTTGATTTAATTAGTAAAGAAGTCGAGGATTTTTCTTAGCAATGATGGTATTTGCGTAAGCTCTAGTGCAGTAAAGAAATAATATGAGTAGATATAATAGTAGAGAGAGTAGTAGCTTTCAAAGAACCCAACTTGTAAGATTATGAACAATTATATTTATGAACTAAAACAATTAATTTGCTCACCAGTGAGCACACTATAGGCGTAGCTGTCTTACATATGTGGTCGCGGGTGAGAAAAACAATTGTTTTTAGTAGGTAAGTACATTAAATAAAGATAATCCATAGGTAATCTTAAAAACAAAGATGAATACCTAGAGACAATCTTTTAACGCAGCTTTTAACCAATTTAATCCAAAAAAATACAGTTTAAAAATAAAATCATCGTTAACCAACTTAAAGTAAATAAAAACACATTTTTATCGCGTTTTATTTGGCTAAGCACGTAGTTAGTAAATTCCTTAGCTCAAAAATAGTTTTACAAAATCCCCTAAGTCTTATTTATGTACGAAAAAGAGGCAGACGGTGCCAGCACCCAAGATACAGGGTGCTTCATTAATCATTACCCCCTAACGCCAGGGGCTAAACGAATATGTTTAAGCAAAATACAGCTAAGAAGGCAACGACTTATCGTTGATACCCTGGCCCTTGGAATCTCCACGAAAACTGATTTAATGTCTAGGTAGGTATCTATTATCAGGGATTTACGGGTTAAAATAATGGAAGATCTCGTTCGTATTTCAAAGGCTTGAAAGATCGAAATGTTTGAAGGTTGTCTAGTGGTTGTCTAGATCTTGTGATGATTACTTTACTTTTTGAGTAAATTATGGAAATGCTGCTTCTGAATGCTGCCGAATAAATTAATATTAACAGTTTTAAATGATTTGCGGTTAATTGCATTTTTTTTTATACAACGAGGAAGGCAAGCGAGCAAGTGGGTCACCTGATGATTAGACATAATGAAAACGGGATATTGACCGCGATTACCTTATGGGTTTGATGAGCTCCCGATATTTCGACGCAGTTAAATGCATCATGATCACGGGCAAATCATGATCATGATGCATGTAACTGCGTCGAAATATCAGCAGTGATATATCAGTATCACCTTTAATGTGATCGCGGTCAATATCCCGTTTTCATTATGTCTAAATAAATATTGGTAATATTTACCTTTTTAATATATTACATATTGATATTTTTTACATTATTGTTAGAAAACGTAAAACCGGCCAAGTGCGAGTTGGACTCGCACACGTAGGGTTCCGTGCCACCGTAAACTACTTAACACTACATTTATTTCAAAACGTTTCTTGTATGGGGATCCCTTTTATTTTTTATTTAAGTTTTATTATGTTGTTATAGCGGCTGAAGGTGAAGTGTCCATTATTACCACTGAGGAAAAATCTGACAAAAAGTATCTTATACAGGGCTATTTAATTTATTAAATAATGTTATTTATTTTTATTTTTGTCGTTCTTAAGACACAGCCCTCTGAACGTCGGAAGCATGGGCTGACGGACAGACAGCGGAGGCTTAGTAATAGGGTCCCGTTGGTACCTATGGGCACGGAACCCTAAAAACTTTACTATGCCTTGCTAAGAACCTACTTACCTATACTATATAACCAAACTTTGAGTGCTCAACTTCCCTGTGTGAAATAAACGGCGACAAAACAGCTTAATATTTTTCAAATACCGGGATATGCGTCAAAAAGCCGTAGCTCAAAATCTCGTTACGGTCACGGCTGCGCAATGACTTTACAAAATATCATTAAAACGCGTTCGTAATACCTAATATTACAGCCATTAGCATAAGAACAAACCTCCATTTGGTATCACCAAAACTAACACGGTGGGTAGTTAATCAAACGTAATCTGCTTTCAATCTAACTTTAACGTTGTGTAGATCATAATTACGCTGTGCACTGAGTCGTCGCGGGCAGGAACCTTTGTTCATATCGCGAAGTCCATCGCATGTAACAAGCTAACCCTATTCAGATTAAAACTAGTCGACAACAAATCAAACGAATCTCCTCTCCCTCGCCATCACGTGCCTATAAATCATAATGGAAGCAAGACAGCACGAGCGTAACGCGACGCGGGTTTTGAAACGTGTCTGAATAGACCTGCCAAGCTACAGTTTTACCCCAATTCGGAAATTACGGGTATTTGAATACTGAAATGGTGCACTGTGAGCGCTCAAACGGTGCAATTAGAAACGAGACAGCCAATCAAGCCTGAAACTAAAACATTTCTACACAATATAGTGGTTCTAAAATTAGACCTTTGTCATTTAGTTGTGTTAAATATCTAGTAACCGAAAAAGTTGGCAACAGAATGAACCTCAATGATGTTATAAGTAATATCATATATATATGTAATATCATTGGTGTATCTACCTTATTTATTCATTACGTATAAGATATTGTACCTAATAATTTGCACACTATCACACACACAAAGTAAAAATTTGTTCACAATACTGTGAAGTTTCGAAAAAAAGTAACAATAAGTGAATAAATAATACAATAAAAGTCTGAAGCTGACAAAGACTTCCCTTTTAGGTTTTTACACGGGATACAGGCCTTCTCTAGACTCGTTGAGATGAAGGCCGTCGAACGAGTACAGACTACATACCTACCAATTTTGCATAGGTAGTGTGCACGGTGTCCACTCTACTCTGTTAATGCGCCTGTAGGTTATAGACTGGCGCCCTTCGTGTTACTTACCTAAAATAAAATTGTTTGTCCTAATGTAATTTTAGTCGAATTTTGATCTAGTTTTTTTCCAGCTGAAGCTGAAAATATTTTGGGAAATTTTTACATGGGCTATTTTTTTAATGTGCGAGTAGGTTCACCGATTTCTCAGTCAATTGTGAACTGGTTTTCAAAATTCTTTATTTGTTCGAAAGGGTATACTTTACTCCCGAGGTCAGGATCTGGCAATGGGATCCCAGGGAAATCGAGGGCAACCCTCAACTTTTATAGGCACGTAATACAACTATGTTTCATATATTTTCTAAAGCTATTCAAGTATTTGCGTCTCGTAGTTATCATCTCATGTTGATGGGCTGGGGATGGAAGGTATAACCCCTTAACGGTTAGGAATTGGAGGATAATTCTTTAAATATTCATGCATATATATATATAATATATACATTGAGACGGAAATCTGGCATAGGAAGTGGCGCTGGATAGGGTATACAATACATTGAGGAGAACTGACTATCATAAACATATCATAGGCTTTGCAATGGCGCCTGCCTGAAGTGAGAAGACGAGGTCGGCCCAAAACAATATGGCAGCGCTCCGTTGAAAGGGAGATCCAATCCCTGGGCATGAGCTGGCAAGAGCTCTCAGCGCCGGATCGTACCAAATGGAGGAAAATGCTGAGAGCCCTATGACCCTGATTAGGGATAACAGGACATGATGATGATGATGATCTCTATTATTTTGAAACTCGAGCCGTTGTTATTTAAGTTATAAAAGCTTAGAAAAGTTGGTCATTTTCGCAACCAATACCTAACACTTAGCAGTAAACTTTACGATTCCGTAGGATTGACAGTGCGATCAGGCCCCTATTTCACCATCTTTACAATTGTCAGTTTTATATGACAATTCGAACTACATATCTTTGTCAACATGAAGCGCGCTAAAACAAAAGCTCTTTAAGTCAGCAATTGACGCCGAGTTGTCATTGAAAACTGACAATTGTAAAGTTGGTGAAATAAGGGTCTGTTAGCTCGACAGTGGACAGCTACTGTCATTGACTCCGCTTAGGCTCGATTGGTCACAAGCAGTGTGTGTGACGTGCCAGCGACATGCGAACTACTCGTATGCATTAAATGAATTTGACGAAGCTTAAAGAAGCGCTATTGTCAAATTTTCATATGACAGCTTATTTGACACTTCGACGCTGAAACAGCCGGGAATAGAGAATAACACCCTTTGTTTGTTTCGCAAGAGGTGAAAGCGGAGTGGCAAGTGAAAACAAAATTAAACAATGGTGTAATAATTCGAATGCGAGCTACACACCCGAAGAACTTTAATAAACTATGTGGGTCTTATGTAAAATAAAGTATCCATTTTACAGAAAGCCTGGCAAACAATGTTTTTTTCACCAGAGCATAATATACGCGCAAAGTGCTGAGTTGGACCCAACTCGCCTGATTTAGATACGTCCCAGTAACCCTTCATGGCTCCGGGGAAAACAAATCTTAATTTTGTTTTAGACACGGCAAGAAAAAACTTTTTAATAAGATAAATGGTTTACCTTTATAAGGAAACAGAAAGTGATTTATAAGAAAGTACTTTTTAGTAAAAATTAACATAAAACGTAGGTAATCTTATTCTTAGCGACGTGAACTGAGTTTATTTTTATCAATATTAATTTTAATCAGAGCGTTGGCAGCACTAACAAACAACATTCCTAACAACATTTCAACCTTTACGTTATGTATGGTTTTATACATACAATCTGCGAATGTAACATGACATTCATAGATTTTACTTGACATTGGCTCTTACATATATTTTCAAGAACGTATATGTCAATAGAAATTATGCATGAAACCGTAGAGCTACGAGTATCTCTTTAAACATTACTGAACGTGAGGTGGGAGACAAATTGAATAAACATTTTTCCGGAGAACCGACTGCCTAGGGAATATCTATAGGTACGTAATTCATAAGAAATTATAGGAAATAAGGAACACGGTGTACAAAATTCGATTACAACGACATTGCGCTATGTACACATAATAGATATAAATGTATCGTTGGTAAATTAGAATAATGTTTTAATTTACGTGGGATAGGCTTTACTAATTTAATTTAGCAGTTTTTGGGAATCAAATATCGACGCTAAATATTCTTATTACGCAGCGGAGTCCGAGCCGAGCTTTAAAAATTGCGTGCGCATCTGATTTGTACTCCAAAGGCTAAATGAACAAAGGTGATTTCAGATATTTCCTGTTTGTTTTTTCTTGTAACAAAGACGACCAGGCCAGGGGTGGTTTTTGAATGTCTTCCAATTCGAGCTTATTGTAGTGAGAAATAAGAGTAATTCGCTTTCATTCTGTCTTCGCAGGAGAAGCAGCTCAAAGGTTGAAGAGCCATCGATGTTGGAGTGGCTCAGACTTTATTATTGGCTCGTTCTGAATCCGCACTCGGAGGGGAACGCAAAATGAGGTCACTGTATTATGTATATTGGCTGCTTATTTATAAAACGGCCTTATTAATTTAGTAATCTACCTATTGCTATTTCTTTCCGGTAGGTACTAAGGTATTAGGCCAACTTGCACCGACCTGGGTTAACATTAACGCGGTGTTAACATTACATCAGACGATGCAAGATACTTCAAGTTAATCGCAAGTAGTGTCAAGTAGTGTAGAGAGTGATTTAACAATCAATATCCTGGACAAAAATGTTGGATCTCGTTCACTTGTCTGCTTGTTATTCTTTACCTAATATGCTGGGAAACATGGTGGCTTATCTTAAAGCACACGGAACTTACCTACTTCCGTTTGGCTTAAAGACTTGATGTATCTTGCATCGTTATCGAGTGCAATATTTTTTCAATAGAGCTGAAAATTGTCCCACAACAACAACCTGACAAACTTAACCTGCATATCTATTTGAGCTCATAATTCGTAGCGCAGTATTACATTTTTTTTTTTTTGCATGATACTTTTTTTGGAACAGGATCCTTTTCAGTGTAATATTTAGAGTGAAAACACGGCGGTGGTTTTCAGAGGGACCCCGACTTAAAAACTA
This sequence comes from Clepsis dumicolana, assembly GCA_963691665.1. Taxonomy (NCBI): domain Eukaryota; kingdom Metazoa; phylum Arthropoda; class Insecta; order Lepidoptera; family Tortricidae; genus Clepsis; species Clepsis dumicolana. The sequence goes on from OY829513.1 coordinate 6,985,096, forward strand.
CTTAAACTAAATTTGAAAACAAAAAAATAAAACATAATATAATAGTGAAAAGGCAATCGGTAACATAATATTTAAAGGCCGTTATTTTAGAATGTTTAACTTTGTCCGATTAATAAACAAATAAACACTTAGGATTTGTGAACGACAATATAAGTAATACACATGAGTGTATCTTTCATCAACATTTGTAGGTATAACTCACTCTTTCTGGACATTATGTAGATGTTTGTTTTATCTGCCTTCCTTTTATCAATAATGTACCTATTTCCGTTTGATGATGTATTATACGTATGATCACAGTATTTTCAGATTAAGTCCTCGATGAGGCATCAATATTGTATACATAAGTATATACCTAAACCCGAAAAGCCGTGATAGCCTATCGGTTGGCATAGGGTCGTGGGTTAGAGCCCCGGCTCGCACTTCTGTGTTTTTAGGAATTTACATGTGCGAAATTACATTTGTAATTTATCAAGACCTTTTCGGTGAAGGAAAACATCGTGAGGACACCTACACACTCCTGCGAAGCAATTCAATGGTGTGCGTAAAATTCCCAATCCACACTGGGCCCGCGTGGGTACTATAGCACAAGCCCTCTCATTCTGAGAGGAGGATTATGCCCAGCAATTGGACGTAAAAAAGTCTGGTAATGTGAAACTACCTAAAAGGCATAACTACAAATGTGTGAGTTCGTTGCAGCTGTAAACAGCTACAACCCTATCCCTATACCCATGACAATTTGAGTTTGCTCTTGAGATTGTGGACGAAAATAATTGAAATAAAACGGGTAACATTTACTTTCGTGTCACGCAATACGCCGAGATTAAAGTAGCTTTATATTTCGTCGTAAGTATATGAGAAAGTTGCTGTAAGAACACGTTGGAATTGAATGAGTCTGGCTTTTATTACCTGGCATAAAGAATTCGGATTGATGAATATAAGCCGAGCACGAATATAAACGACTTTTTGACTAATAAAAATACTACTTAGTGGATCAACGACCAGTCCCATTTAGTTTATTAAGTGTTTTATTACAATTGGCGATGTACTTTATTTACTGGCCGTCAAATCGTCATCAAAAGGAAATTGATCACAGTTCTCACAGCAGTATATGTTTCCTTTGACTTTTATAATTCGTTTTAAAAGTTCCTTACCTGGATAGGTAGAGGTATAATGAGAAGTCAAAATAAATATACCTAGTCCTTTCCACAATAAAGAAATACGATTTCAGTCTTTGTTTACAAACGCTATCGCTGTTGTGTCCTTTTTTCTCACAGACTACAGATTTGAAAAATATTTATAAAAACCTATATTTATATATCGTAGAAAAGATTCCGATACAAAATAAAAACAAATTCGCGGCCTAATCCAGAGATCACCGGAGCCAACCTGAACTTCTTAACTCGGCACGTAAAAATGTTTAGCCTTAGCTTTGTTGGACGATATAATTGAAATAAAGTAGGTGACGTTACGACTGTGTGTCACGCAGCGCTGATGTATTGCATCGGGCCCTAAATAATTGTGTTACTGTAACCTTTGCGGCGCACGCAATTTCGGTCACTGGCTATGCAAGGCTTAAAGTTTTTGATTTCATTTCCCGAATGTTATACTCGCACTCGTATTGGCTAGATAAACTAGAAGAAACATTCGAAGCGAGTCTATTTGTAACCACGTCAGTTTCAAAACGACAATACCTATGTGGTGCTAAATTAAATAATGCTCCGTTTCTGGTACGCCGAGAACTGCTTAATTTAAAAACAATACATAGTGAAAGAATTTGTTATATACGTACCTCTATGCACGCAAACCCCTACCAACTTTTGAATAACCAGTCAGAAACTGACTTCCAGCTGAATTATTCGTTTAATACATTGCAATCTAACGCAAGCTCCTTTTGAGCACTATCTAATATAATACCTATTAAGAAGTTGTTTGACTAAATATGTGGATGATTAACGTAAAAACTAAAGCTCCTTCGAAAATACGTTCACCCATTATGACACAAATAAAAGTTATGGCGACTCATCACAGGGACCAGAGACAACGGGCAACGGGCTCGTCTCGATGGCAATTAAGCCGTTCATTCCCTAGTAATGGAGTCGATTCATTACCCGATCTCACCGTACGAAACACGGTGAAATTTTAGAAGACTTTTTGTTAGGCCTTTGGGTCTATTGTCGGTGCCCGTGAGCTGCGTTCACATGTACCGCCCTTTGTCCTCCGCGCCTGCCCCTGACGTCGCCCTGTTAAGATAAATGACGATGAACAATTATATTCAATCCCCGAAATGAACTCACGACTTACTGTTATTTAATAAGCTCTTGGTTACCGTAAGTAACGGTGTCAGATAAGCAATGACTTTGAGTGGTTATTAAAATGTCAGAAGTTACTCTATACTCGGTGAGCAGCCCAATAAAACGTCAACCGATTAACTATAAATGAAATAGAATTAGGAGATTTGATTAATATAATAAATAACTGGAAAACGGATTTTGTTTTTCTTGGTCAAGAATTACTTGATAAAAAATCTAATGAGCGGTTTCTGGGTAGCTTCTTGAAATACTTCCAATCGCTGTTTGCCAAGGAAATCAATACCTAAATGGGTACGCTGTACCTTTATCTCGATCGCTTGAAAACTTGTTTGCTTAGATCCAGACTCGTAAATTACTGTTAACCCAATTGGAAAATACTCATCTGAAAAACACGTTACGCAACAAGACGAAACTCAGTCCGCAGACGTTTCTAACGGGCCGCATCGTAGTTTTTCTCCTCGGTTAATCCCATTTAGAATCAATGGAGCGATAACGGCCGCCATCATGCATATTCGTCCACATAATCGTAATCTAAATGAGCGATTACCGTCTCGTGCGCAGCGTGGGCGCGGCTCGACGAAAGTACCGAATTTAAAAGACTTACCTAGCACGCCTGACCAAATTAAAAAGGCTTTATCTGGCACCGACGTAATTATAATGCCTTTGGTCAGGTGACGGCGTTTTACCGCGGATTAACGCTAACTGACCACATTTTAACGATCGTTATCATCTAATTTCTCACTCTGTAAGGTGTAAGTACACACCTGCTAAATTTAAAATTCCGAATATTATTCAATATTTCTGCAGTTATTTCAACAGAATCACGAGTTGCAATACCCTAGTGGATTGGATTTTCAGATATAAATAAATGGGAGAGCGCCTGAAAAGAATTTTCTTGCGCTTCTATATTGCAATAAGAAAAGAAAACAGTGCAGCGGGCTTACTTACTTTATTTTTATTACGCCCAGAAGTTATTATCAGGCGATGATTAAAATGTATTTGAAAGCTAAAACTTAAATGTCTAGATTACGTAAGATAAATTTTATTGTGTACAATCTCATACTTATAAAACAGTACCGTGACTGACTAACTGACTGACTGACTGATTGACAGTAAACGCACAGCCTAAACCACTGGACCTAGAGACTTAAAATTTGGCAAACATATACCTTGAGTATCCTGGAGGTACACTAAGAAGGGATTTTCCGAAATTTCCACGGGATAGGGAACTAGCCCATTTTGAAATATTTCACGGGGGCAAAGCCGCGGGGCATAAGCCAGTTTGATATAATAAACATCCCAGTCTGGTGGAAGATAGTTAGGTACGGGAGCGTGTAACAGAAATAATAAATTCCTTATAAAAACTTAAGGCATGCAAAATTTCACAAAATTTCAATTTACAATGAAGGATCCTGAGAACCGCATGTTTATGATACAAATTGAAATTGTTATTGCCAGCGAGCTCCCTGAGCCGAGCGCAGGCCGAGTAAGCAAATCGCATCAATAAATCTACATCGTATGTTTTCGAGCAATTAGATTCGTGTTTTTCCGTTTATGGTCGTATCGACCCATCGCCTAGTAAATTCATTACGTAATTTAAAATGCTAATGGACTGTCGTCTGGGAGGCAGGGAGCGGATGAATAATGAAACATCCGATACAAATCTGGTATTCCGCAGTGATTGAAGACTTATTTATAAACAAGGTAAATTAAGTTTCTACGTTTTTGTTTGCATATTAGGAACGGACCCCGAGGAGCAACTTGGAATTGCAAAAGTATCAAACAATTTATTGAAGTTGCACAGTTCTTTTCTACCGATGCAATTCTTTAAAAGTTGAAGAAGTTACCTAGGTTTCTGATATTGATGACTGCTCGAATTCATCTCTAGTGGAAATTGTTTCTGTAAAAGACAAGTATACGATTGTATCTAGTTTGAAACATTTACTAAAAATACGGAGGAATATTTTTACCTGTACATGTCGGCTTTGCACATTACATATCAAAATGCTAAATTAGTATTCACATTTCGTCTTTCTAATTCGTATCTTGGCCTGTTTTGGCAAAGCGAAGTGTTAATTCTGATTCCATCGCCCGAGGCATCGTCCCCTCAGTTGCACGCTCTTTGATCTCTATCATCGCCAGTAAAATTCAAGTGCCATTTAGATTTGAAATATAAAAAACATATTTCACGAACGAATATCTTGAGCACTTCTCAACAGTCGGTCCAATCAATATGTCATCTATAAAACATACATTTGAACCGGCACTAACAGGTATTTATTGATCGTCGGACGGGCGTCCATTGTAACGGCCACTCGAATTGACTTGTCGGTTAGAGGTGTTTGTTTATTAAGAATTATGTGGCATTTATTGTCAGTCAATAATCCCGCATGTGGGTGCTGTCCTGCTTATCGGACAATTGGTCGTAGTGTCCGTTGTGGTCACTGGTCATTGGTCAAGCGCACACGCGATGCTGATGCTGACTCATGCTGTATGGCTGCTCTAGGACTAGGTCAAAATGCATTTTGAATTGACGTAGAGTTATTTTTGTCAGTAAGTGGCGCATTTAGAAGGTTACCTGCTTATTTTTGAGTTGGCCGAAGGTATTTAAGAGTCGTAATTTTCGGACCATGAGCAACTTTTTCCGCTATTTCTGTAAATAGGTTACGCACTCTTAACTAGAAACGTACCTATTCTTCAAAAAAAGTTTTGGCGCTATTTCATAATCTGACTACACGATAGTTCAAAATCATTCATTTTAATGCGAAGCAAATTAACGGAGAGGTAAAGTAGCTGTTTCTACAGCCAGACAATATACATTTATTTCGATTGCTATAAAATCATGGTTTAATTAACGTAAAATTTTACATGGTGAAGCGGACTATTTGTGGGCAGGTTCTAAATTACAAACGCAGGCTGCAGATCACTGAATTTAATGCTTTTCTCACTTTTTACAATTTATTTTAATTAATATGTACGAGCGCACGATACACCACTGGAAAGCCATGAGAGAGAGAGAGAGACGGCAACAGCATTCCGTCCTATTCGGAACATTTTCCCGGGCTTTCTTAGTAGAAACTTAATACCTAAAACTTACTCAGGTACAGAGCCTTAAGTCTATACTATAGTATAAGTAACAATAAACTAGGCTTATACATTACTGCAATGCAATGGACTTATAATTATATGGGAAATTGTTATGCTTATTATACATTTCCAAATTATGCACTATTGCATCAAAATTAAACTAACATGCTAATCTTAAATACAGAGCAGTATTTATAACTAAGCAATAAGACATTATATCAGTTACTAAACTGATCCATGGTTAGGTAACAAAACAAGTTTGTGAATAGGCCTTGTGTACTCGCCCTTGGTCGTCCTTATCACCACTGACCTTACTAAACCATCATTAGAATTTTTATTGACAGCTACTACTCTTCCTAATGGCCAGCAGGAGGGCGGTGTAGACTCTTCTTTGACAATTATCATATCACCTACCTTTAAGTTGGCTTTAATTTGCAACCACTTATTTCTGGGTAACAACTCTGACAAGTAATTATTATAGAATTGTTTCCAAATTCTTTGTTTTATTTGAATTACCTTCTGATACATGTTTAACCTTTTTTCATTAATGTCTGTCAAATTAGGTTCAGGTAAATCTGTAATTGCAGATCCCAGCGCAAAATGTGAAGGTGTAAGGCATTCCAAATCATTTGGTGAATCTGAAATTGCGCAAAGCGGCCTTGAATTGAGAATTCCTTCCACCTGCACTAGCAGCGTATACATAAGTTCATAGGTTAATTTAGCATTGGAAAGCTGTCGTTTTAGCAAATATTTAACAGATTTTATTCCGGCTTCGTACAAACCACCCATGTGACTCGCTAGTGGAATGGTGAACTTCCACTGAATCTTATTCATAGCGCAATAGTTTACAATTTCAGAATAGGAACATTCATTCTTAAACATTTTATGAAGCTCAGCAAGTTCATTATTAGCACCCTTGAAATTGGTAGCATTATCTGAATATAAGCATTCACAGCCTCCCCTTCTAGCAATTAATCGTTTTAGTGCGCAAATGAAAGCCTGTGAAGTTAATTCACTTACAAGTTCAAGATGCAAAAGTTTTGTAGCTAAACACACAAACAAGCATATATAGCCCTTCTGGTACCTGCAGTTGCGAGACATAGAGCTGCGTAAGTAGATAGCACCGCTAAAGTCGACGCCTGTGTGTAAAAATGGACGATTCAATGTCACCCTAGGGCCAGGTAGATCAGCCATTTGCTGTCCACAGGTTTGTGCTCTGAATCTGATGCAACGGATACATCGGTGAATAACCTTTTTTACTTCACTTCGTCCGTTGATGGGCCAATACTTGAATCTGATGTTACCTAATGTAGTCTGAGTACCAGTGTGTAAAAGCTTGATATGATAGTACCTAATTATCAATGTAGTGATATGTTCTTTAGCTGGTAGAACGATTGGGTGTGCGTGATTGTAAGGTATGTTTGATTGAGTTAAGCGACCACCGGCACGTATGAGTCCGTGCTCATCTATAAATACATTAAGCTTCCTCAAGGGGCTGGACATAAACGTAAACAATTCGGTGTTTGTGCTTGTCCTATTTTCCGTCTGAGATTTTAATAGCTTTAATTCCTTCAATTCCCTAGAAAACGCCTGTTCCTGTACTATTCCAACAATAAATCTAGTTGCAGAGTCTAACTCTAACACAGTCAAGTGTGAAGATAAGGTGTTGTGTTTCTTTTTTAAATTGTTTACGAATCTGAACACAAAAGCAACTATTCTGACTACTTTACTAAAGCTTGAATACTTCTCAAAGACCTCATAGAAGTAATTTTGCTTACTCACAGCATGAAAGCTATGTTTAGATGTCATTTCTACTGTCTCTAAATCAGAAGGAATCGAAGGTTCCGTTAAATGCCATGTGGATTGGTCCTCGAGCAACCAATTTGGACCATGCCACCAAAGTCTTAATGTTGGTAATTTGTCAGGGTAAACGCCCCTAGTAAGAAAATCGGCGGGGTTTTCCTTGGTGTTAATATAATGCCAATTTTCACTCCTAGTCGTTTCGATTATTTCCATGAGTCTATGCGAAACAAAGGGGTTCAGTTTCCTGCTGAATGGTGTCTTTATCCAGTTTAAAACTACTAATGAGTCTGTGAACAAAATTATGTCATTAATATGCATTTTTTTGTCTGTCGCGTTTAGAAATTTAACCGTAAGTTGAGCTAGCAACAAAGCGCCACAAAGCTCAAGGCGGGGTATAGATTGAGATTTAATTGGAGCGACGCGTGTCTTGGCCATGATCAAGGTACAGGTGGGTTCCCTGTTATTGTAAGTGGAATGTAAATACAAGCATCCCCCGAAGGATTTCACCGAACTGTCGCAGAAGCCTATTAGAGTGATAGTCAATGGAAGTTCTGCGAAATAGCAACGTGGTATCTGTATAGATCTCAAATTATCTAACTTTCTACAAAACTCAAACCAGGTGTTTTGAATTTGTGAAGGTAGTTCGCTGTCCCAGGCTATCTTAAGTTTCCAAATATCTTGCATCAATATTTTTGCTAATATAGTAGCTGGTGCCAGAACGCCTATAGGGTCAAATATTTGTGAAATCTGGGACAAAACATTCCTCTTCGTCGGTTTTACATTTTTAAACTCGGGTATATGGATCTGGAACTTGTCAATAGATGGTATCCATCTCAAGCCTAAAGTTTTAACCATATGCTCGGGTGTGAAGTCGTAAAATTGGGTGTCTAAGTCTAGCATGTGAACATGTTCGAGTATACCATTATGGTTTGCCGACCATTTATGTAATTCAAAATTGGCAGTTTTTAGTAAACTAATAAGTTGAGTACACAATTCTTTGACATATTGTATCGACTGTCCGCCAGACAAATAGTCATCCATGAAACAATCTAACTGTATGCACTCAGCGGCGAGGGGGTATTTATTTTTATATTTTTCTGCTAAATCGCGCAGAGTACGGCAAGCCAAATATGGCGCACACTTAGTGCCGTATGTAACAGTTGAGAGTTGTATACATTGTAATGGGTCAGACTTTGAATCTCTCCACAACACACGTTGTAGTGGGCGATGTTCTGGGTTGATTAAAATATTCCTAAACATTTTGACAATGTCTGCTGTGAAAACATATTTGTATAATCTAAACCTCAATATTATATCTAGCAAGTCGTTGTAAATATTCGGACCTTCCAACAGTATGTCATTGAGTGAAACGCCTGTACTTGTTTTAGCACTGCCATTAAATACTGTTCGAAGCTTGGTTGTTTGACTATCAGGTTTTAACACGGCATGGTGTGGTAAATAGTATGAATTGCTGTGATTTGTTGATTGATTAAAGTCTGTCACATACTCTGCGTGTCGCAGCTGAATAAATTCGTGAATAAACTTTTTATATTCTGTATACAAATTTTCATCCTTTTGAAATCTGGATTCCAGTTGCAACAAGCAGCGATATGCAGTACTAAATGAGTTACCTAACTCGGCCACCCTATTCTCTATTAGTGGTAAATTTACCATGTAATGACCTGTTTCTGTTTGAATTGTAGTGTCTTGAAATAATTGTTCACAATATTTTTGTTCCTGAGAAAGAAGTTTCTTTGGTTTGACCTCTTCCTGCTCCCAAAACCTACACAAGAGGTCATCTGTTTGCTGAGATGAAACAAACAAACTGATTTGTGATGAATTTGTTACCTTCTTATTTGCTACATAGCTACCTGACACTATCCATCCTAGACTGGTTTCTATGAGCTGTGGCATATTAGCTCCTAACCTAATATGGCCTGACTGTAAGATATCATAAAATATCTCTGCTCCTAAAAGCAAATCTATGTCACTGGGTATGAAAAAGGTAGGGTCTGCCAGCATATGAGCTTGCGAAGATGGAAGATTCCAAGGTTGTGTGTTGATAAATGAATGAGGCAAAGGCACAGTGATATTATCCATTACTACAAAATTAAGGCTACTTTTATAGTCCTTTACCCTTGAGGATATTTCAGCTGTTGCACTCACTTGTGTATGTTTGTGTATATTGCCGATCCCCTGTATGTGGCATGCATTATAGTGAAGTTTGTGCTGTAGTAATGTAGCAAGCCGGTGTGACATGATGTTCACCTCGCTTCCCGAATCCAAGAGCGCGCGTGCCTTGTGCCAGCAGCCGACCGCGTCTCGGATGTTTATAATAGCTGTTGACAGTAAAATTTGTTTTGTATTAGTATTTGCTAACATAACGGTTGATGTTGAAGCAGTTTTTAGGTCAATTATAGGCATAAGCGGTTGGTTTTGTAATTGTGTATCTGTATGAATGATGTGCGCTTGTTGGTTAGATGTGCTAGGATGTACTAGCTGTTGAATGGATTTAGGTGTGTTTGTTGGTATGTTTGGTGTCTGTTGACTGTATGACTGTATACTAGGTAGGTTTGTCTGTTGACCATAAGTAGGTGTATTTAGTGTGTGTTGACTATATGTGTATTTATTGTTATTATCTGGCTGAGGTGTGTGTTCCTGTTCACAGCTATTGTCTGCAACTGCGGCATAGTTTACCTTTCGCTGAGGGTTATCCATGTGAATGCTTGTGTGGTGCTTGCCACGACAAGTAAAACAACTAGTTTTAGAGCAATTGTGTTTATGTTGATACACCTGTAAACAGTTAAAGCACAATGATTTTGATTTTATAAATTCTATTCTTTTAGGTATGGGCAATTCAAGATAGTTAGGACATTTATGTAACCTATGTCCTCCATCACACATTGAACATAAAGCATTGGTATTTGAAACTGAAGTCAAGTGAGCCATTCTTGTTTGTAAAGAACTGGGTTTGTCCGTTTGTTTGTCAGACAATAATTCAAAGGCAGTAACTCTTAAATTTAGAAATTCTAACAGGTCTTTGAATTTGGGAATTGTTGTTTCCTTGCGACTCATTTCCCAAGCAGCTCGGAGAGAATTATCAAGTTTTTGAGTAATTATAAACACCAACAATACATCCCAAGCTTCCACCGGCAAATCTAGAGATCGCAGAGAATCTAAGCTCTGTTGTAAATTTACTAAAAATTCTTTTAAGTTATATCTAGTCACAGTCCCATAGTTAACAAATGATTTAATGTGATGATTTACAATTATTGTTTTATTTTCATACCTTTTTATAAGAATATCCCAGGCCTTTTGGTAGTTACTGTCTGAAATAATAAGCGAGCTCACTAGACCTGCTGCTTCACCTTTGAGTGATGACTTTAAATACTGAAACTTGTGTAACAGCGGTATGTTGGAACTATCGATGGCAGACTTGAAAATGTTCTTGAACACCGGCCATTCCTTTATGGCGCCGTCAAATGTAGGGAGCTGCAGTTGAGGCAGTTTAACTTGCGATTGTACGATTTGAGAATTCTGTGTTTCATTTAAAGAGCTATTCAGTGCCGAGGGGAAGAGCATGCGTTCCATGGCGGCCTTGGTTTGGTAGTACTTCTGTTCGTTGGTTTCTCGTTCCCGCTCATGAACCAGATGTCTCCCTTCGTCAGTGTCGAGCGCCTCGATCTGCGTTTGCACGTTATCGATCTTGTCAAACAGTGGCGACAAATCGTCGTAACGTACTTTGATTTCGCGTATGTTGTCGGTTAATGAGTCGAAACTTGCAACATAGTTGGCAGCTCTGGTGAGTCTGCCTTTTAATGCACCTCTTTGCGCTATTAATGTCGGTAAATCCATGTTGCTAACCTCAATTTTCAATTCCAGATTGTGGTGTAGTTGTATAACAATTTCGATTATGTATCGTAAATATATGAGCTGTAAGAAAAACGTAGTTGTCGTTTCACTATGTTTATACTTCTTGTAGTAAGTTTAATTGCGTATTGCACACGTAATGATATCTTGTAAGTAAAAACAATTGATCTCACAGATTATCAAATCGATATTGTTTTTTTCTTCGATCTATGGCTAAAATTATGATGCCAACTTAGCGATCTTGCGTTAGGCGGTCAAGCACGACCGTGTTTGCTCTCTCTCGTCGAAATAGTAATATTATGTTGGCACCGCTCACGTAGTGCTGTGATGTCCGCTGTTGCGGGAGCTCGATTAATTTATCTGTGGAATTTCTTGTGCTACTCACGATCTGTCAACGTGGTAATGGCGATTCTTGATATAAATTCACGAAGTGTTTTCTTCTCACCACCGATGCTTGAAGGACCAAAATGAAGCGGACTATTTGTGGGCAGGTTCTAAATTACAAACGCAGGCTGCAGATCACTGAATTTAATGCTTTTCTCACTTTTTACAATTTATTTTAATTAATATGTACGAGCGCACGATACACCACTGGAAAGCCATGAGAGAGAGAGAGAGACGGCAACAGCATTCCGTCCTATTCGGAACACATGGCATGTGGATGGTAGATTATCCACATGCCATTTTATTAACCCAAAAGCACTCTTTATATTATATAGGCATGTCATATCTAACATAACAATCATTTTACACGTAACACTTTGTCAACGTTATATTCACTCGTTATTTTTATTTCTTTTTTATTGACATTGTATTTTACTCAAATAGGTTTTCCGCCCGCTGGGTTACTTCATTTGATTATCATTCACACACAAAGTTACTCCATGTCCGCTGTGTGTTGTAAAGCATAAAAAGTGTTATAATACATGGGAACTATTTTCTTAAACCACACCATATATTTAATCGACTTTTTTTCTTTTCAGAGTCGAGAGGAGCCCAGCTTAAACATGTCATAAGGTAAGTTAATCCGTTTTGATCCGTTTAAAAGGGAAAAATAAAATATTGAAATGTTCGGAGCGTTGCTCTTTATTGAGTCTGAGCTTAGGAGTTGTGACAGTTATTGGCATAACAAAGCACCTTGGCGCAGTCAATAAGCCCGCCATATATTTTATAAAACTGAATAAGCTAGATCTTTTAGTCTATAATTTTCGTTAACTCGTAGTTTTCAAAACAAATTTTCTGAAACGGTAAGTATAAATTCTGAAATCAACAAAAGCTGTTTCTTGGTCTAAAATATTACCAGATTACCACACAAGTATGATGTTTTTGGCATAATAGCGGAACAGGAACCATATATGCTTTGAGTCTTAAACTCAAAGAACTGATGCTGTGGAACCGCCACGAGTTGGTGACAAATTACAAGTTACGCCAGCGATGGCTCAATCTAAAACTCGACATGGCCCAACATTTGCCACAGCTCTTTGTCATCTATCCCGTGACTTGAGCCCTTATGTAGATGGTGTAACGCGCTCGGCTTCGCTTTGGCATTCGCTATCTTTTTCTGTCAAATTATATAAGAACATGTGACAAAGATGGCGAATAACTGAGCTAAGCCGAGCGCGTTAGATAGTTAAGCCTTCAGATATTCGGTTATTACCAATTATATTATTATAGTAAAGATACGTCATATGCTAACAAGATAATCGAAAAACATGTTCCGATTACGTTTCGACATTAGCGCGCATGTTTTGACCTTATTTGAGAGATATTGTGGCCAAAGAAGCTTTTTTGCGCTTCATTTTCGGCTATCTGATGACATATCTACCTCTCTTTTATATGTAATATCACTGGTAATTACTATCAGTTAAATAGGTACCCAATTAACTTTGTGCCACTGTGGGTAAAAATCCGAGCTTGACACCCCTACCTAGACGCGTACTCGTAAGTATCGTGTTTTTCAGTAGCGGTCTCATTTCAGCATCACTACCGTAACGCTTGCTGGTTTAATACGCAGTGCTACCGTATTTACTAAGAGCAAACCGACTCGCCAGTACGCCCCAGGCGTATGTCAACCGCTCCGTTCCAGATTATAGCGTAATCCCCTTTCTCTAAGCTAAGCCGCTTTCATAGCTTTGTGCCGAGGATGTAACGCTGACGCCCGTCAAGTGCGCCCTAAATCTGTTTTCGTCCGACGTGTATAAATCTATGGAGTTTGCAAGTTTAAAATTGAATCAGTTGAATTACGGGGTTCTCAGGTTTAATCCGTTTATCGACAAGGTTGACCTTGAAAACTTCATTGTAAAGCGAGTAAAAAATATTTAACACACTAAATCTACGAGAAAATGGAAACTCGGTTTCTGTTACTTGTCTTTAGCTGGACGGGGTAACAGAAAACGCAGTAGTTTTTGCTCTGCAATAGGAACAGGTTTGCAGTTTTTCTTTACTTCTTTCGAGTGTGTCAGGGAGCACAAATGTTATCTTGTATAGATAAACATGTCATTGTTAAACTGGAGAACATAATGTAAAAGAAATCTCAAAATTACGCATGCTATCATCACAAAAAAGTATCATCCATAAGGGCTCCTTAAAAAGCAGTTCCGATATTCCGCAGCTAACTTATTAAGCCAGATTGACATTGTAAAATGCAGCAAATTCGCTCGTGCAGTGTGTGGATAATAGACGGAGAGCTAATGTTGCTTTAATGTGGTCGGAGCGAGACGCGTGTCCCGGCATCGCCCGGTGAGATTACCGAATAATCTGCTTTCTTCCGTACGGTTAGAGTAAAAAGCTATGCTTTAAAATGTATATCTTCAACGGGCTTTTGCCGCGACTTCGTACTGGCATACTCCCCGTTCATTCTCTATCCCGTGGGAATTTCAACAAATCTCTCCTTAGTGCTTGAATACATCATACAGGAAACCTCTATACAAAATTTCAGCCTTCTAGGCCCAAGAATTTCAGCTGTACGTTCTTTCAGTCACTCAGTCAGTAACGGTAGAGTTTTATATAAGTTTATTGATATCCTTTATACAAGAAAAAAAATACCGTTTTAATTACCTGCTGAATAACTAACTAAATAACTAAATTTACAGAATACTTTACATAATAACCAACTTAGAAAAGTTGAAAAACCCCCGACATTGTCATTTCAACGTTGAATATTTCAAAAACGGGTGAACCGATTTTAATGAAACTTAGCTAAGAACCATATCGATTAAACTAGCTTTCGAATAAAAAAACCGCATCGAAATCGGTCGATCCGCTTGCGAGCTACGATGCCACAGACAGATACACAGATACACAGACACACAGACACACAGATACACAGGTCAAACTTATAACACCCCTCTTTTTCGTCGGGGGTTAAAAAGACTTTCATGACGGTTAACACTATGATTCAGTCTTAAGTAACCGAAGTTGACCTCATTATTTAGTGGTGACATGATTTTTTTTTAACGAAAAATAGTTTTGAGTATAATTGTGCGAAAATGGAGTTACATTAAAACCATCATTGCAAACCTAGTTTTTTATATTTTTTATAAACTCACTGAAACATAAAAAATAAAAATAAAAAATAATAAAAAATTGGGAGAAAAATTTCAGTGAGTTTATAAAAAATATAATTGATATTCACGGGAAAACCATAAAAATAAAAAATTGGGAGAAAAAATACAAAAAGATACTCCTACTGAGATCATAACCTAGTTTTTTATTTATTTACTTTAGTAGATACTATTGATTAAGATTTATTGATTGTTTTTTAATAATGATAAGTACTTGCCACCAATATTAATGTTATGCTTAACGGCTATAAAAACTGTAAGGAAGTAATTTTGTTGCAGTCTCTACCAAATGACTTTTTCCTCGGTTTTAATTATAATTATGAGCTCCAATGCATAATTTTTATATTACAAAATAAATGAGTACCTGCTTAGGTACTAGGACTTATTGACCAAAAACGCACAGCAGGTTATTAATGCGAAAGTGTGTTTGTTAGTTAGTCCTTCTTTCACATAGTAACGGAGCTACAGATCCACGTGGTTTCTGGCAAAAAGTAAACTAAAAAGATTGCGAGAAACACTACTACATTCCGTTATAAAAAATTCAGATACCGCTGGTACTACTAGGTACAATCAAGTGCAAAAATACGCGTGCATAGCACTTACTCTAAAATAATGATAAATAAATAAAATAAAATGCATTTATTTCGGACAACAGAAACTAAAGCCCAAAGTTTTATGGCCTAGCACTAAGCAGCAGAAATATGAAGTCGGTGCGGTGCGAGCGGAATATTCTTTGAATGAAGCACCGACTTCATATTTCTGCTGCTTAGTGCTAGGCCATAAAACTTTAGGCTTTAGTTTCTGTTGTCCGAAATAAACGCATTTTATTTTATTTTATTTATTTATCATTATTTTAGAGGATTATTTTACGTTTTTTTTCTAAGGTTTTTTTTTGAAGGCGGTTTTACTTTTTTGTTAAAAGATTTTTATTTCACAATTTTACGTTGATTTAACATTTTCAGAATTATCCTCCAACTCCTAACCGTTAATTAGCTGTACCTTCCATCATCAGCTCATCAACATGGGATGATGACTACCAGACACAAATACTTGTATAGCATTAGAAAAAATACATGAAACACATAATACGTGCCTATAAAATTTGAGGGTTGCCCTCGATTTCCCTGGGATCCCATCATCAAATCATGACTTGGTGACAATGGGACCACCTCACTTTCGAATAAAAAAAAATTTTCAAAATCGGTCTACAATTGACGGAGTAATTGATGAACATACATAAAAGAAAAAAAAATACATACAGTGGAACGTAGAACCTCCTCCTTTTTTTTGAAGTCGGTTAAAAATATGTCCCATCCATGGCTCTTCGTCGGCGAATTAAGGTTGTGGTGGATTAATTCAATACCTACTTATTTTTGCACTAGACCGTACTACAAAATATCAAAATAGCTTTAGTTTCTATAATTGTATCTCATGAACTTCATTATATCTCACATGTTTCGATCCTTTCGGCGGTTTAGGACCACAAATTAAAATGACCACTTTTTTAATGACCACTACTTGTAATGCCCACATAGTAAAATGTCCACTACAAGTAATACCTACTTCTAATATTACCCACGTTGTTAAACAACCATTTCTGGAAATAACCACTTTATAAAATGATCACAGCTTTAATGGTCCATTTACAGAAATGTCTATTTTTAAATTTACCATTTTCGAAATTGCCCAGTTCTTGAATTGATCACTTCTGGAAAACGCCACAAGCCATCGTTCGCTGTCCATGGTCATTTAGCCTATAAATTCCTTAAAGCTAGATCAAATAAATAAAAATTGCTGTCTGTCACAGCATCTTGAAACATTGCATTGTTTACATAATAATATGTTATATTTCGGCTTTGGTTAGTCATTATTATTGCTATTATAAGGTAGAAAATCAAATGTTCTAATACTATATTAATCAGTTAATCACAAAGTAGATCTCTACCGAACATATACTAGGGAACATATACTGTACTACGAAAATTGCAATCAACCTCCTTAAGTATGTCTATTACAAGTATTTATAATGCAGGCCACTTAATTTTTGTTGTTCTTTATTTAAAGTGACATTGTCATTATAATTTCTAGATAAAGACTTCCAAAATAAAATTCCTTTATTGTAATTTTATTGGATAGGTATTAGGTACTGCAAAATGGTCGGACAATTAATTTTCGCATTGAACCAAAAAGGAAAAGATACTGTACTTTTCGATAAGTACAGGTTCAACTTCAGTCTACGAAACCAAAACGGTACATCCCGCTGGTGACGCATTCATAGAAACGACTGCAGCTCTACTATTACCCTAAATAATGATCGAACTAAGATTCTTCGATCTTCATCCCATACGTGTATGCCGGAGAAAATCGACAATGACGTTTTTATAGCAGTTAATGAGTGTAAAGAAAAAGTGTGCCGTAATTTCGAGTCAGTCGAAAAAAATTTTGAGGAGGAGTTTTTAAAGCTGAAGAAAAACTGCAACCCAAATGATATTGACGAAATTCCAGAATTTTCAACAAAAAAAGATAGTCTGTATGCAGCAAGAAAAAAATTTTTAGAAAGCAGAAGTCTAAATTACAAAACGGTCGCGGATATCCATATACCAAGAAAGCTAGGAAAAGGTTTCGTGGTATGCGAAGATGGGACCACCGACAAAATTATAATATTCAGTTCTACGACGGCCCGGATGTACTTAAGAAATGCCGACCTGGAAGTCAACGCCAAACAGTTCTTCGGAGATGGAACATTTCATTGCGTACCTCACCCATTCTACCAACTTTAAAAAAAGGGTAGTTTAGGACTTACATAAAAGGGTAGTTTGGAATTTATAAAATATTAGTGGGTACGTTGGTATTGTCATTAACTAAGTTGAGTACATGGTTTACATATGTCAGTAGTGGAAGTGGTGGCATGTTGAGCGGTTGTTGTTGTGCTTCGTAAATGGCCTCGTGGAGAGTGCCGAAACGCGTCAGCGTTTAGTATAGTGGTGGTGGTGATAGTTGGGTCTGTGTGGCATGTGTTGATTCGTGTAGCAGTGGAGGCGGAGGTGTTGCATGGAAACATACATTTGCCGCACAGATATAACTATTTGTCATTAGTGGTCGCGGGTGAGCAAAGTAATTGTTTTTTAGTTCATAGCATTTCTTAGTTAAAGTCACAGGCTTAAGCTAGTTACTGATATAAAAGTAAGCATAAAAAATGCAAAACCTTTTATCGATATCGATAGAAAGCATGAAGTCATTAACGGACGCCCCTAGCGATCCGGTTCGGAATACTTAGGGATACTTCGGAGCGATCACAACTCCCCGCGCACCGCGGCTAGTTGACAGAATTGTTTTCTTTGAAATTCGCATGTATTGGGTCTCTATAGGTTATAATAATATGCTCGTAGCCAGAAGTAGTCAAGCCAAGAACCCGGCATTTTTTAAAACATCCGTTTCAAGAAGCAGACGTTTCAGAAAGTAGTCATTTCCAGAAATGGTGGTTTTACAAAGTGGGTAATGCAAAAAATGGGTCTTATTAAAAGTAGACATTTTATGTAGCAGACATTTTGTGTCGTAGACTTTTCGCGTTACGTGCATTATGAGCAATGGCCATTATAAGAAGTGGTCATTTTTATTTGTGGCCCTAAACCGCCGAAATGGTTTCGATCCTTTTTCACAAAAACAAAATACAATCGGACATGCGGTCAACCTCACACGACATAATTAGGAATCCGAGCCCGTATAAGAACTGAAATCTGTTTTCGACGAGCGAACCGTAAAATCCAATAACTTTCCAAATCCTCGTTAATGCCAGTCATGTTCAGAAACTTAATCACCGCTTTATTTAATTGACGAGACAGGGAAGCCTACAATTAAAATCCTGTTAACGGAACCCTACTTAGCGTTCCGTCGGAATTTTAGACATGCCGACCTTCGGTCACGCATGTATTCATTATACCGTCCAATTCTAATTTAAATAGTAATGAAATAAACTGATCATTCGCGTAAATGTGTCGAGTTTAACCCGAGTTTCGGACTAATTCGTAGTTCTTCCTCAGGGAGCGCACGACGCGCGGCGCGCGTTTATTTATTTTTGAGTCTCACGGTTGTTTTGATGTTAAAATTGAAATAGTCTTTATTTAAAATTTTATAGGAGTTACTTGTGCGAGTAAAACATTAATTTTCTCCAACAAGAATTACACAGTAGAAGGATTACAAAGTGGACGCAACTGATTCGAGCTTTATTTGAGATTAAAATGTCAGAGTTGCGAAGTGCCTTCGTATTTCATGATAAAATAATTATCTGCTCTTATTAAGTCTCGTCAAGTTTTGATTTGATAATTACGAGTATTCAAAAGTTCATATATACAAGAATGCGGTGTATGTTTAATTTCCTAAAGTAACATTAAATGCTCATAAATAATGCCAATCCAGCAAGAAATTCTATTCAATTTTGCAAATAGAAATCTAAATTATTGAACATTTACTGCACACTCTAGGACATGTTCATTTACTGTACACTCTAGGACATGTTCATTTACTGCACACTCTAGGACATGTTCATTTACTGCACACTCTAGGACATGTTCATTCTATTCTGTTCATAAAATTTATACAGTTCTGCTGAAAACCAGGTGGTTTTACGATGCTGAGGAAATCATACTGCGGTTTATTCGTGTAGGTGGCTAATACAATAAAACATTTAGATAGGTAACTATTACATTGACTTTTGTAAGTTTTAGTTAGCTTTTCTTTAGGGTTTCGTACCTAAAAAAAATACGATACCCATTTAGGTTTACTTTGTTGTCCAACTCTGTCTGTCTGTGTATCCGTCTATCAATTCGTAGTAAATCGAAACCTATAGGTTAGTTCCCATTGACCTACAATCATGAAACTCTGGCACGAAGCAAGATCTCACAGCACAAGTCAAGGAAAAAATACGAAAATCGTTAGATACGAAACCTTCGGTGCGCCATTCCGACTCGCACTTAGCCGGTTTTTTTTTCAAACTTCCCATTTGTTTTGCACGTCAACAGGCTATTTCGTTTTTTCGATTCCCACGAATAACTTAAAAGAAATGTAATGAAATTTGGGTAAGTATGCTTAATGTAAGCGAATTAAAATCTTGATTGGCGACTAGCAGTCGCGCCTCTGCCAATTGTCATGAGATCAGCCCCCATTCTGTGGCGTTATTATCCGACAACGAGCGCCAGTTCTCAGTCCATACCCTTACTGGGAATTATTCGAAAATTATTCGCGAAATAATATTCCGCACCAAATAAAAAAAAGCATGAATATTTGACCTTTTCGGGTCACTGCGTGCGAGTAACGGTGCAAAGCCAAATGGCATTTTCCAGACCAAGAGCACTGGCAGTCTGGCAGTTCTCAAATTTTAACCGTAGCGTAAGTTAATTTGTAGAATCAACCAGTAACTTACGTTAGGGGTAAGTCCTGCTAGTGTAAAAGTTATAGGTGTAACCAATCATGTAATTCAAAAAAGAAAGGATAAAAATGAAAAGTAAGGAATTATGAATGAGTCGTACAGAAAGATCAACAAACCACCATATGTCCATAGTAAACACGACGCTTCGAACAAGTCATAATTTGTATTTATAAACCGTTTTCAATGAAACCGTTTCACGCACACGTGTTAACTGTTCAAGTTTACTTTATGTTTCGTAGCACATAGAAATAATACCAGATGTCGGTCGTAGATCATCAAAAATTAGTTTGTCTTGGCCCCAGCGATAACAACTCAATTTTCCAGTTCGGTTATATTAGGGGTTTTGTGAGAAACGATTGTGTTAAAAACAAATAAATAGCAAAGGGTGCGTGTGTATGTGTGTGTGTTTCTTGTTGAAACGGCACGGTGGCTAAACTAAATATACAAGCGTTTGCTGGTATTTTTTATTACCTACTGTAAACTTTTGGGAACACATGACCCCACAAATCGATGATGCGTCGTAACTTTAATGAGACGCTACCATTGTGTATTGTTCGTGGTTACCC
Source organism: Clepsis dumicolana (assembly GCA_963691665.1). Taxonomy (NCBI): domain Eukaryota; kingdom Metazoa; phylum Arthropoda; class Insecta; order Lepidoptera; family Tortricidae; genus Clepsis; species Clepsis dumicolana. Next base: position 7,005,722 of record OY829513.1, read on the forward strand.
TATGGTTGGTAAAGAAATGAGCTTTCATCGTTATATTAGCCCATATCAAGTGAAAGAAAAGGTTAATGTCGTTTTGCCTAGTACGAAGAACTGGTCATCGTTAAAGCAGTTAACAAATTTAAGAACAGCCGTTGAAAAATTTTGAAATATGCGTGCTTAACGTCGTGTAAATACGACGAGACCAAGGGGTCCCCTCCCCATTATTTATTAATCCTTACGATACGAGTGATAAGGCAAGCCACCGGCCGCTATCACCCCATACTTTCAATATCAAAGTATAACGTGGGAAGTAAATAAGAATTGGAAGTGTCCGTAATGGCGGCGTGTCCGGTGCGCCAGCGCCCTCTGGCGGCGGAACTCCAATTTCCGCCCCAAAGTTGATTTTCCCTTTACGATGGCAACACTTCTTATATTTTAAAGAAGATTATTGATCGAAAGGTAGGAGAAATAATTAGTTTGACCGAGCGTGACATGAACGCTTTTGTTGTTCAAAAGAAGTCAAGTTAGAATATGATTTCAGTAGGTACATTGTACAGTACATGTACCATGTGCCCTTAAGATACTGTTCCTATATTGGACAAACGATATAGTGCCCGGCTTCATTGCGTTTGTGGTAAACTGGGTACGAATTATAGTGACCAATTTAATTTATTAAATGATAAGTTTGATCAGACATCTTCTCAAATACAAACTCTATCAATTAAATAGCTTCTACATAATCCTAACTAATATCATAAATGCGAAAGTAACTCTGTCTCTCTGTCTGTCTATTTGTTACCTCTTCACGGGAAAACAGCTGCACCAACTTTTTATTCGGGAAAATTATATGGTTCCCGCGGGATAGCGATAGCCAAAATCTACGCGGACGAAGTCGCGGGCAACAGCTAGCAATTAATAAATGTCATAGAACAACGAGGCTATCGCGAGTCAAAAATTCGTTAGAATCGCTAGTGCCAAGTGAGGTCAATCTGTCATTCTCCACCAGTGAGAGATAAGCTACTGGCCTATGATTGGTGGAACTTGACAGATAGATAGATAGATAGCGAACGTGGCGGATCTTTGACTCGCGATAGACCTCATTGACACCAATGGACCTAGTCCCAAACTAGGCAAAGCCTGTACCACGGGTACTAAGACAACGGATAAACATAGCTACTTATACAGATTTATACATATTAGACATCCAAAACTCAAGAGCAAATATTCGTATTCGTCACACAAATCTCTGCTCCGACCGGGGACAGAACCCGGGACCTGAGGCTAGGTTAGTTAGGTTATAATGACCGCTATATTATCCGGACGTCAAACATACTGTATTACAGGATACACTACCGTAATGTTGTCAACTCGCAATGATTGTCATCTTCACTCTTAACATCTACGAGCATATAACCTATAGAGACGTAATATAAGGCGACCCGACCCAGTCAAGTTGTCTATGATTTCTCACTGATATATTTCGCAACACATTTGCTTTCCGTCAGTTTCGACCATAAACTAGAACCGAAGACGGTTTGACATTTAAAACATAAATTACCGTCAATTTACATCATCATGTCCTATTGTGCCTTTAAATGGTGCGGAAACAACAGCAAAACATGTAGCCTAACTACAAACAATATTTCTTTTCATCGGTAAGTCCATTTCTTTACTTTACCAAAATATTTTTTTAAATTCGATCAGGTTCTGAATACTTAGGGATACTTCGGAGTACTTCGGAGCGATCACAACTCCCCCCGCACCGCAGCTAGTTGACAGAATTGTTTTCTTTCAAATTCGCATGTATTGTTGGGTCTCTATAGGTTATAATATGCTCGTAGCTTAACATCAAGGTAAATAGAATAACAAGCCGATATAATCTGGCTGCCAATGTTTGTAATTAAACTGCCGATGATAGGGTAGTTTACCCTACCATGCAACCCCAGGTTACCATTTTACATTGGTGACTAGTTAGTCAAAATAAAAGCAACCCCAAATGAATACTTGTCAATGTGAATCAGTGTGTTAATTGATTATCGTCTTGTTTGTTGACCGAAAAACATTTTACTATAATTCATTCCAGGAAAACCGAAATTAATTTCGCAAAGATTAGCTGAAATACTTTTTAATTACGAGATATCCGGAAGTGGAGGCTTGGGATATTCTTGGGGGCTCTGTGCGTCCTTACACCTTCCCGTCTTATAATATAATTATTTTTTAGAGCTCCCTTAATGGGAATTCTATAAGGGGAAAATCGGGCTTTACTTTGAGATTATTTTAATTTTTCTCTGGTACCATTGTTGTTGTGGAGAGATTTGGGAATAAAAATTCTGGAAAATAATGAATTAATTAAAACAGCTATCCAACTTTATGGATTAAGATTTCATGAACTTCTGAGTCCCTTTCGGCATTTAACATTGTTAAGATAATTCTGTCAAGGGCTTTTGGAGAATAGTTAAACACTTGCATATTATTTTCACATTCACAGAAAAAGTTTTTAGTAAGTACTTACCAAAAGCGATTCATTTCCTGATGAATTAGGTACTAAAAACGGTAGCTTTGTCTGTGGACTGTTGTTACTTTACTAACTAGTGTTATAATATTTTGCAATTAATTATTGTTAGCAGTATGATATTGCTGATATCATAGGAGACCAGGGAAGCATAAGAGCAGGCTGACTCACTAGCGACTCTATTTAATTCCCGAGCCACGCTCCTCGAACAAATATAAATCTGTTGAGGAGATCGTGTATTAATCGTCGTATTTGGTGAATAAATTTACTTTTGTTTGAGTTTGCCTTTGCTACAGCGTTATTTATTCAGTAGAACGACCCGGGGCCAGGAGATACTCTGTTTACATAACATTTTCGTCCCACTGTTGCCGCGTTGACTCGCGTATTTCCACAAACCTAACAGAATTTATTAGGTAAGTAAGGTATCATCTCCCCTGCTTTACAAATTGGGGGAACTCCTGTAAGCTGACGGAATGTTCACTTCGAAGGCGTTGCGTTGGAACAATAATTTCATTATCAAACATGCGTTTATTTGCGATTGATGTCTTATGATTATGTTCGCTCCTGAAGTAGGTAAAAGTAATGTACTGTCTATTGTTCTATTAGGTGCCACAAATATACGCTGTCTGAGTGAACGCGATTAGAATGACAAGTTTACTAGGACTCCCGGTAAATCTCGATATCTATCACACGCTCGAAGCTGTCCAGTTTGTTTTATTTTATTGCACTTGACGCCCGCACAGTGGAGCTAGCCGGTCTGAAATCAGCCATCGACATGTTTATAATGGCGCGCTAGTGATGGGACGGCGTGGGCGATTGATTTACGCCACGCGCGATAATGCATGAAATCAATTGCGCAGGCCAGGTATAATTTGCGTATTTTAGGATCATCGCTTGAGCTTGTTAAGTCTGATACGAGGCGGATGACAGCTTTATCGCGTAGCTTGTTACATGTACAACAAGCCACACTTTACGTTCTTTAAATACCTCGGCCTGGGAATTACAAAATGTTTTTCTTGTTGTTGTTCTTTGTTGCCGGCTGGTGGTACGAGTAAGATGTTGTGCAAATTTCGTTTTATTATCCCGAAGTTTGGAAAATATTAAGCCAATAAAGAATTTGTTCAGTTCTGTTTCGTAAATTTGATTTTCTCATAGGCGTATCTCATTCAAATGCTCACGAGTACACCGGTAAAACACGGAATTCGTTTCACATTATTTGTTACCTTCATAAATTTGGGGTTATCCGTGCGATTCCCCCGCGTGACTACATTATAAAGCCTACATTTGTACCAAAAAGACAGCACACCTGAGACTGACGTGCCTTCATTGTTATTTTTATCGTCTCCCAAGCACCTGATTGAAACTCAAAACACGTCGCACAAAAATAAAAACGGATATGAGTACAGCACAATTCAATACGATCCTAACCTACGCAAACAGACGTGTAATACCAAAATCGGATCAGGCTACGCATGATTTGCGAGCGATCGAAATTAAGAAACACGCTCTTAGGGGTGTAATGAAAGACCGGGGACACCATTAAAATAACGAATCATAAATAATTCAGTTGCGGGTTTGGCGTCGTTTCAAGACATTTCCACATTAAATTTCATGAGAGGTTCATTTTTCTGGGGAGCGCGCGGCGCGGTCGTGCGGTCTGCGCCCGCCGCTATGTAATCGACCGTTTTGTCCGTTTAGCAGACCCACTGGCTGTGCACCAAAACCATCCAGCAAATTATAAGGCACCGAAGTCTTCGGAATGGCATTCGAATGGTCCGCGAGGAATCAATTTAATGGTAGTTCGTTCAACGAAACTTTATTATACGGTGGTTGCTTGCCAGATGATAGGTAGCGTAACTTTTTTTATCGTATCATTGTAACTTATTTTATGGGAAAGAAATTTTGTTTTATTTCAATCAAAATATTCGAGGTCCGTAGACGTATCTGTTGAGCACAATCTCAACGTAAAAAGCAAGTATTCGTGCTAGGAAAGGTAAAACAAACATTGTATTTGTCCGTCCGTGTCCCGCCACCAGGGACGCTAACGGGAGCAGTTTGTTCATTTTATTTTTCCCTCGTAAAGCAAACTCCGCGACTTATGAACGCTGATTTATATGTTAATGCGCTGCCGCAGACTTTCTGAATTGTGTTTACTTTGAGCAATGATTTTCGAGACATTAAACTCTAGAGTCGACTAATTCACTAGATTCAAGGGTTTCTCGACAGCGGAGCGACGTGAAAACGGTCATCTATCATCCGTATCAAATTTTGTATTTGACATAAAGTAGATGAGTAAAATGATTGATGCGCCAACCGCATCCTAAAAGTCATTGAAAATATCCATTACTAGAATAGTCATTGAATATCCATTACTAGAATAGTCATTGAATATCTCGTGCGAGTGGGTTGGAATTAATTTCGTAATTAATAAATTGCTCCGTAAATACAGGTAGACTCGTAGCTAACGGTTTGAAAATTAGTTGTTAACGACTTGATGATTAAAGTGGGATATTACTTAGGGTGAATATTATATCATGTGTCTAATAAACGTTTGATTAAAAATTTCATTAGGTACAGGGTAGCGTTGCGCAGCGTAGGGTAATTTTTTGTACGTGCAGACCTAATTTAAAAATTCTGTCCTTAATTTTACTACGTTAAACGACTTTGACATGCTCATGTATGAAAATAATTAAAAGCACGTAGGCACTTATTTGCTTTATTAACGTACCGGGAATAATGACATGACCAACATATTATATAAAACCAGCTGGCGCCTGGAGGGTATACGTCTACTATATTATTGTCTGCTCTAGCCAAGAACGTATACATTTTATTTAAATTCTTAACTTAGGAAGATGCCAAGTTTTAATTTAAGCTAACAGATATGATTAATTTTAATATTGATGTTCTAAGTTTGACTATGCCGCACATTGACGTTTACAATAAATACTAACAGTTGAATTTTATTGAAATAAAACGCATCAGTCACGTATACATATAAGTCGAGATTAGCCAGACATGTTTCAGACTAAGTCCTAGTCCTTCCTCTGGGAGAGCACGACCCAGCGCTGCGAGTAGCTGCTCGCGCAACTACTAGGTGCGACTAGGTGTGCGTCTCGCTGCCGCTGGGTCGTGCGCTCCCAGAGAAAGGATACGAACTAGTTCGAAACAGTCCAGCTGTCGGCTTACACGAGTGATTCGTTTTATTTCACTAGGATTGAGTGTCGGTAGTTTCGTGTTAAAAAAACAGTAGAATTTGTTTATTTACTGCTATTTATCCGTGTATAATTTATCTTTGATTGCTATTATTTATTGATGAAATATCACATGCTGACATATTGACTGGGTGTTATCACAGTTAATTGATTACCTAATTAATTGAATGCGTCATGCTTACTGTTTGCCCTGGCAACCCAACTTAATGCTATTACGAGTAAGTACCTACCAACTATTTGGTTTTCCTTCTCAGTACCATTTTAAAGAAATCTAATAAGATAGAAGGAACCGTTTGAAAAGTTGAAAAATCCAGGCTTTATGTAGAGTTGCATACTTTATCTATACACATTATAAGTACTTCAAGATGGGTTCAGAAGCCGAAGGCATAACAAACCTGTCACGAATTTGACTGTTTTATTTTTATCATAGACAAACATACTGAGCTGGCGTTTCGTATCGTAGGTCTAATTAAATTGTATTGGTTTTTGAAGATGTTTCAAATTTTAAACTCATAACGATATCGAATTCCTTGTCGTAATGACATTACATATTTTATGTAACTACTAACAAAATGAATAAATTATGGTCTCAATAAATGAAATGAATAATAATAATTACGTTACCAAAATGTTCATAGTAAAATTGAATATCGTAATGCTGGTCATTACCTACGGTTTGTGAACACATCATAGAGGACTATGATATGTATGTAGATAAAACATATTTTTAGTACCACATTACCCATTCCAACATTTTTTTGTCAAACTCTAAAAAATGTGCCATTTTATTTTAAATGGTTCTTTCATATCCTTCGCCATTTTAATAGTAATATATCTAATACCTACTACTTGCTATTTACACATCTCAATTTTATGATTTTTAGGGTTCGTCCGTCCGTCCGTCTGTCTGTCCGTCCGTCCGTCCGTCCGTCCGTCCGTCCGTCCGTCCGTGGAGGTAGCTTGCTGAATACTCAAACCTGCGGTCCCTTGAAGCTGTGAAAAAGTCAGGCATCTAGGTCAACGCAATCAAAAGATACAGTCATTAAAAAAGACTTTTCTATACAAATTGCCGTATTTTGAAAACCTAAAGGGTACTTCCAGTTGTCCGAGAAACTTGAAATTTAGTATGAAGGTAGCTCTTATAGCACAACCACTCCGAAAATTCTCAAAATCCTAAATTTTTATGCCTGTCTGTAGATTTCCAGACCATTATATGTTGACCTCACACTGCGTACATTTTGCATAGGAGCAGGGCTCTGCTAACACTGGACTTCTTAACAAAACTGGGGAAAAGCGTTAAAATCTTTCTACGGAACCCTCGTGCGCGAGTCCGACTCGCACTTGGCCGGTTTTTTTGTTTACGTACTTCTACTTGTAATGTTTTCTGAAACCCACACATACACGTTGGCAACGATTTCATTAACAACAATGCATTACCGCGAAACCATTTACCAAAGCGCTTGTAACACAGGTTTGGAAATTTGAAGAAAAAGTGGGTAGTTCATTAGTTAGGTGACTTGCACACATACGGCATGTTACACTAATGGAGGTTACAGGCTTACCCTTGGCTGAGAGTCGGTTTATTTAAAGACAAGGAACCGGCTGCCCTACAACGCTCACAACTCATAAAGTCTTGTAGGTACTATAAGTACTTGAAAAATAATTGGGGTGTTTTTCTACAACGTTATCCTTTTTATCCCCGACGAAAATTACTAAACTCTGATGGTGTTATAAGTTTGACCTGTTTATCTGTCTGTGGCATCATAGCTGACAAACGAATGGACCAATTTCGATGCGGTTTTTTTTAATAGAAAGTTATCCAGTTAGTTATTTAATCCAGATGGTTCTTAGCAAAATTTCATCAAAATCGGTTTACCCGTTTTTGAAACATTGAACTTTGAAATGACAATGTCGGGGGTTTTTCAACTTTTTTAAGGTGGTTAGGTTATTTGTTTCAGCTTTGAAGTGTCAAATTGGTTGTCATTTAGTGCCAAAGCAATACTAGCACACGCGGCTACGGTCAAGGTCGCATTAGAGAATAACACTACATGTCGCTAAGAAATATGTACTATATGAATATTTAAGGTCAAATAATGTAAATTACTGCCTAGTGTTTTATTTGTTTTGAGCAAAATTGAGATTAAAAATCATGACAAAAATAAAGGCAGAGTTAGTTAGTTACCTTGTCGTACTGTCTTAAAAATAAATAAACATTGTCAGTGACAATTACCACTCACTCAATCACTTGTACGTCAGTTTTGTGGCAGACTTTTTATTAAAATACGTATCTGTTATTTTCGCCATTCATTGTAATTATGTGTATTTTATGCTTGTTAGTTGTTTTAGTTCCACCTTCTTTAATCAGATTAAACAGATTCTGTTCTTGCCTTTACTCTCTGGTAGAGATCGCTTTGTAGCGATAAGGCCGACCATTGCTACCTTATATTTTCTTAGTACCTTTCTCTATTTTGCTTGTATGTGGTGTTCAATAAAGAGTTTTTGTATTGTATAATCACCAACCGAACAATACGACGTAATTAATTTATAAAGTTTGCAATCAACGTCACGTCTAGAAGCCCTTTCCAGAGACGTGTGGTGCTCACAGATACATTATAATGTTTACACAATACACATGCCCGCTCCGCTAAGGTGAGTGGATTAGTTAGTACACGTGACTTGCACTGTAAAGTCATATGTCACTGGGCACTCCTGTTTTTCACGGTACAAGGCAAAGGCGACGATATAGCGGAGTTTGGCGCTCAGCTCATTTTTCTAAAGCTCTTATTTACTCTACTGTAATATTTAGTTTTAGTTTAGTTTAGTTTTCTTCTTCTTAAATTTAAGAGCTACGCTCTTGTCGACGGAGTAACCGCCACTCCGCGCGGTCTTCGGCCAGCAGTTTGACTTCCTGATACGACACGACACCCACTTTCTCCTTCACCTGGTTAAAATAGGTCAATCTTGGCCTTCCTCTGCCTCGTCTTCCTTCTATTTTTCCTTCCAGCAGGTTTAAAAAGAAATCGTCGTGTCGTATCAAGTGTCCCATCATATGCCCCCTTCTACAATTCTAGTTTAACTAACATACTCAAAATTAAAAAAGCAAAGTATTTTATTGCGTGTAATTTAAAATTACAGATTACCATTACTCTTATGCGAAATGCATGTGCTTCTCAACTAATTAAAACTATTCTGTTTTACGTTGCATCACCAAATAGATATCAGTAAGTAGTATTTTTATCTCTTATTCTGTGATCAAATATCCAGCTGCTTTGAATTTTATAGGTACTGATCAGACTTGCACCACAAGTGCAGATATAATTGTTTGTTTGTTCAATGGTTTAAATAACAATATTGTCGATGTCTATTTGTAAGGTAAGGTAAACGTCTCAATCTTTGACACTTTAGTGTTATGAATTAAGATTGAAGGTTTTTTTTTCTCTTATAACGTATTCGGTTGCTACTCGCTTGTAACTTTGACCATACTTTAGCGGTCAACACCCCTCGTTTCGGATTGAAGGTACTTACCTGCATTAGACTAATTAAATTTCAAATACTCATTTGAAATTTAGGGCTTCCCGTTTTTTGTTTGTTTACTTGCTCATATTACACTGAAACTGGGGTATTATGAGATTATAGGGGTTAACAGTACCTAAGTAAACTAATGTTACGGGATCTCACCAAGCTTGAGAGCGCACGTGATTTAATATAGGGTATGAAGTACGGAGGCTTTAAAGTACGGAGGCTTCATGAAAAAACCACACAGGGAGCGCTTGAAAATCTTCCAAAACCTTCTCGAATATATTGAGAAACAGTGCCGGTGTGATTTAGGTTCAGTTAGTGTTGATACCATATAGCAACTGTGTATTATTAATGTTTTCTTAATACGTGCTTAAGCAAACGTACATAATAAACAAAAAATATAGTGGTTTCAACTGCTCTATTTAATCAAGCAGATGTGCCCTGTTTAGGTACTAGGAATTTACAATTCCCTAAAACATAAATTCCCGAAGGCTGCTCCATTGCAGTAATGAACGTATCAGCGGCGACAGGCGATAACGACGATAACACCGCTGTAAAGATGACCCTTTGTCACACCATTTCGTAATTGGATCGTAAACTTTCTTAAAACATCACTCGTCTTTTATAAGCTCACTTTGCGAGTGTCTTAACTTTTCATGACCACCTTTGGTGCAAACACTTTTGTGTCACCCGACGCTTTTAGGGCCGCGTATTTCTTTATTATATCTCGATGTTATGATGCCCTAATAACATGGGATGACCTATCTGGCTTCGTCCATTTTCTCTCCGGTTTATTTTGTTTTTAACGACAGGAAACCTGGTGATAACGCTATCTGATGTCAAAACTCAAACACGCGTTGTAATTTAATGAATGGTACAGTAACAAGCGTTTGTTGGTTAAATTTGAATTGAGTTTTGGTACGTTAGCCTAAAGTCGCTTTCTGCCAGACGGTCGAAACGCCATTTTTATTCCAGGGTTCGCTAATAAGTATCGCAGACAAACATTTCGATCGATCGCTTCTATATCGAGTGTTACATTATTATATTGCACGGACTGATTGATGTCAAAGGCCGTGGGGTGACATACTGTGAACTCGAGATATGTAGAGTAATATTTTCCTTCTCTATAAACAAATACCTACCATTATTGATGATATAATATTAAACTGACGTTGATTGAAATGCAACTGGCATAGTAGGTATCTGTACAATTTGATATTACAAATTCGCAAAATTTTGCACCGCATTCACCACAAGGTTTATTTATATTTTTAGCGTTTCTATTCTATGTCGCCGTAATTTGGGTCTTGATGAGATTTTGAACATGTTTTCCTACGCAAAAAACATATTAAAAAGAAATGCGTAAAGAATGTCCGGGCAATCTAAGCGCCGCGATGGTTTCAGTGTCTTGTTATTTCGCAGTTTAATTTAAATATGTAAATTTTATTAGGCATAATACTGGCTGAGGACTCTTGAATTGCAAATGAATGTGACATTACGTTTTATAGGCTGGTAGCCAATTCGTCGGCCCGTTTCCTCGTAGCTGACGGCAAATTTTCACTTATAAATGGACCGAATATTAGTGTTGCTCTCGGCCACTTTGAAATGGAATTGATGTCTTTTTTCCTTTAATCCGCGGCAAACATTGAGTTGTCAGATTAAATGATTATTTATAAGACGACATGTACCTACGAGTTTCGAGATGAAAGGCGGCTCATAAAGCCTAATTCCGCTCACCGACATAAATATTTTCCCGCGGAAAAAGCGATCCCACAGAAATCTTTAAAATGCGTTATTGGAAGCCACGGAGCCAGCCAATATTAAAGGCTCCGGAGTCACGCATCCGCCGAGGCACCTAACTCTCAAAATAAACGACGACTTTATCGTAACATGACTTTATTTTTCCCTTTCATGAAAAGATACGAGAAACAACAAGGAACTGGCTGCATTTTATTGAATTAACGAGGTCTCGCTGAGGTAAAACGTATTATTTAAGTGGAATGAAAATATTTTGATTTATTGGATTTCTGGAAAAATAAAATTTAAGTACGTAGTGAAATAATACATTGAAAATCAAACGCTGAATTTATGGTAGTAAGAAGTCTAGTTATAAAACCTGAGCCCCAAATTTTTTATTTTTCTAACACTTCACTCAGAAACTTTAAAGAACGATGAAATTGAGAAAAACTCCGAATTTGACATACCAAAAGACTTTTCAATCTCCGCACTTGCTGTTGACTTCGTTGACTCGACAGTATCGTCCGTGTTTGATCAAGCGTTGCTTTGATTTTTGGATAGTAAGTTATTTGATTCAAGTGTTTAATTCTGTCTAAATCGTTTCCTCGTCTAGAGCCAAACTGCCAAAGGACTGAAGTAATTTTTTTCTTAAGTACCTAATTAAGTACTTTGTGGTGTAACAAAATGTTTATTCATTGCATTTTTTTCATACATAGGTTCAACGTCACTTTATTATGCAAAATCATTTTTACCAACCTCAACTGTAGGTAATACATTCCTGGAAATGTTTGTTTTTGTTTCCGGCCTTTTTGGTGATTCTTGAATGAAGTTTCATGAGTCCAACAGAAAACTATTGTGTAATAATATTTCCCTAATAATTACAGTTAGTTCATTAACTAATTAACATTTTAAGAACCATCTTGTTAACGTAACGTTAATTCAATCAAACGCCGAATTTATTGATTTTAATACAGTTGAAACTCATATAAATATATTTAAGCTTAGTTTTACACACAGAAAAAATATTAAGTAGGTCCCTAAAGGATTCTAAATTGACTTTATAACTTTGCTTTAGAGTTCCGTACAGAAAAGGTGTCAACTGGACCCTACTATTATGACTCCGTAAGTCCTTCCATCTGTATTATTTAAACTATGTTGTATTAGGGAGGCACTTAAAAATGTTCACACTATGTATGACTATAGGCTCTATAACAACAAATTAATAAAAGTAAAATAAAATTCCGCGATCCCGTATCGTACGCGCCAACAATTCAAATTAAGTGCTTTAAGCCCGTAACTATAACGCCATAGGTATATAGATTAACAATAATATCAATTCCAACACAACGCGATCCCCAACATTGTTAACAGATCATTAAAGAAAAGGCAAATCAAACAGGCGCACAGTACACAATGGAATTGAACGTTTGTTATGGTTATGACAACAATTACATACTCAATTTCGTTAAACAAACAGAGAGGCTCTACGCAAAGCTATGGAGGATTAAACCTACAGGAGAGAACACTGGGCCTATCCCTCTGACATAGGTAAGTATAGTGTGAATGTGTTTGAGCTAGAGTGTAGCAACTTGATTAAAATACTTGCATTGCATAGTGCCCGCAAATAATATAAAGTCTATGTTGGAAATATAGGAAGTCTCTCATCCAGTACCTAACCAATGAGCACATAACATTAATAATTCGTATGCCGACGCTGCTTCACCCTCCACTAAGCGACTTTTTTATTTCCTCAAAATTACTGCACATGTCGCCTCCGTTTGGTTTACCGCTCTACTCTCCGCGCGGAGGTTACAGCGCCGTTAAGCACATCTCTAATTTCTGAGAGAGTAAATACAGCAATAAAACGAATACAAAACGAGTATGAGCCGAGAATAATTGTTACGACAGAGCCTATCGTTTCTAATGTGTTCTTAGCTTTACTGAATTTTAACGACTTAAATCCGCTTTCCACTCCAAGCGTATTCTGGGGGTGTTAGAGCATTAACGTTTTTTCCTCCTGGGCCTATAAATACCATTGTTTTTGTTTTTATCGGAACTCTTCTGAACCTTTTCTTACACTTGTTTTTGTGCAGGATCTTTCTTAGGAATAAACGGTTTAGTTTATAATAACAAAGCAACTGCATTTTTGTTAAATTAATTGTTAACTTAGCGTATTGTACCTTAACTCCTATCCTAATCTAAGCACCACCAGATTGTAAACAATCTAACTCCCTAGCTGGTGTGTATTCTATTAAATTTAACCAAGAACTGATTCTGGTCACGGGTAGACCTAACTGTAAAGAGTACCTAGCCTAATCATACTAAGAAAACATAAATCCTTGGTAACCGCGACACTATCCTGAAGTACTCTAGCTTACTCTGATCAGCCTACCTAGAAATTTCAACTAAATATTGGCCTTGTGATTCGTCTAGTGATTGAGGAACCTACATTGTGATCGCTATAATAACCCAAGGTACTTTAAGTCAAAGTAAGAATGGAACCCTACTTAACTAAGAAAACACTCCTAAGTGGTTAAGGAATAATACATACTTGTTAGGAATAAACTAATTAATTAACCTGTCCCATATAAAGAATAGTAAGTATGTCCATGAAGTATTGAAACTGGCTAGCAAATTAACTAAAGTTAAGTTATCTTAAAAGGAATGATCTTACAAAGTAATTCTACTAACTGTAGTAAAACAAAGTAACTGGGGTAGCATTAATGCTTTTCAAATAAGCTTTATGCTTTGCGGCTAAGATTAGGGCCCCAACCTTCCGCCCAAGACTATCGTCTTTGGTTGATACCATAACTGTGAGACTCGGCTCCTGACTGGACATCTCTCCACCGCCCCCAGGGAGTATTGAATTATTTATTTATCAAAAGTCTACAGTCAGTATAGCAGTAATGTCAGTATTTTTACTACTAGAGATAGAGAGGAACCCCGCAAATGTATCAACCATTGTATTGGCTAATTTTCTTTTCCCATAGGTATTTATAGAACCTGATTACAGCATATTTATGTCTGCCAAAGATCAATATTTCATAGATTCATATAGAGTACATATCATAGCAACATGAGTAACCATATATATTTAGTTTTCCAAGATTGTAAATTTCAATCACTCAATTAATATATAAACTGAGTATTAGGTATAGCAATATATTTGGCTGTATACCTAGTTTGGCATTCATTATTTGCCTATTATATTTAGAAGTGTAGGTAATATTATAACTTTCAGTTAGATAGCGCTTATATCAGCTATTAATTTTCATGCAAACATATTTCTATTGCTTTGAAATCCCTTTGTGGTAGGGTACATTATGGTCTAATTTAGACATACTTTTATTTAGTATAATTTCACAGAACTACCGTGGCTTAGTGCAGCTGATGTTTTAGCAGTAAGTACAGCTTTATAGATACTATTATCTACTTTTATGTTATTCACATACATGTCTAAGTACATTGTCTTTTACTCAATTAAGCTTTGTTTGCTAAGCCAGAACTTGGTTTATTATGGTTATGATTTTGTTTTATCATATTATGAATAGGTAATGTTTATGCCTAATCCCTTTCAATTATTGTTTACATTGAAAGTTAAATGAAAGCATGCTAATTTTGTATAGCTTCCTTGCCCATGCTGGTGTCAAGAAATACTATAGGCCTTGACCTCAAAACTAACACATATTCATTCATTGTTTGAATGTCAATTATATATTTGTGGATTGTTAAAAGTCCTAGTTTTGACTTAGAAAACTGCTCATAAAGTATACTGTATGTGTATGTACTTTTCATGTTTCAACTTCTACCAATGAACACTAAGGATCTATGTTTATTTAGGTTTGCTTATATATATATTTATTTATCAGTCATTTAAGCTTGTTTGCCCAGACATAACTACATTTTCTTTTCAGGTAATGTTTTGCCTTAGAATTGTTCCAATTATGTATGTATTGAAAGATAAATGAAGACTATGTTAGTTCACTGTTAAGCTCATTTGCCCATACGGTGTCAAATTTGCTCGGGACGTATCCATGAACAAAACACAACGTTCACTTAGTATATGAATGATAGAGTCGATTGGAGGATAGCTTTGTCTTTGCAACTTTACTCTTTTGACACTGCTTATATTTTAGCAAGTAACTTTACTGTATTGAGATGTGAGTCAACATAGCTCTTAATGATCATATAATAGAGTTCAATTGGAATTTCTTAACAAATAACTTTATATACTAATATTATAAATTGTCTAACTTTTATGACTCTTTCAATTTGGTCTACATTCACCCTACATTGTGAATGTTTTACTGATGAATATTAATTAATCAAACAGTGAGTGTTTTCATCCCTTGATTAACTCTGTGTTGTAAGTTAAACTATAACGATTAAAACTAACGGTCGCCAACCATCATTACATGTAACTTGGCGGGCTTCTAGTCATATTCAGCAGAGACGCGAGCCAAAGAATCGGTTCCCCTTTCGGCGGTTACCTTTTCACCAGGGTGGTTTCCCCAGGGCTGGCCTCAGATCCATGATCTACTGAGTAGGATCAACTACTACGGACCTGTTGCTAGTCTTAAAACGTATTTCATCATGGATGATAATTAAAGCAAAGAGAGTACAAATCAATTAAGGATAAAAACTCTATCTGGATTTGTTATGGAATTAATTATACTCTAGTGAGTCATTTAATTAGGCAATTTTACTTATGACTATTGGTATGTATGATTTTAAGCTTTTCCCTAGCTCTGTGATGAAAACCAATGTGAGTTCATTATCTCACTTTTATGTATTAATTGTGTGAGTCCGGGAAATTGGGCTATCTAGTCCGTCACTAGGCTTCGCCATTCTAGCTATTCCCTAACAACAAAGTCCCTGCCTAGTTCCCTACCTTCCTATCATCCTAACTTGTACTTTAAAGCTATGCCAAGAAGGCACCCTAATCTCTGTGTGTAACAGGCAAAGCTAGGGTTCGTTCCCACATTTACATTTAGTGTAGTGTAAAGAGTTTCGAGGTGCAATGAAACTCTACTATGCTCCTATAAAAGAGATTGTGTGTGCTAACTTTCCTAAACCAGTCCCTAATTGTTGTGAGGTCTTGGAGCAAGCTCCTCTAGGACGAAGACCCCACGGATCAGCAGAATACCTAGCGTAGTGTTTGTATAAATATATAAATATGGGGATTGCAAATACTAGGTCTTGGCAATACCCGTTCTTGTGTCGTAACACGACAACCAGATCAACCGTCAAGTCTGATATCGCCAATTCAATAGCACTGCAAGAGAGTATTTAGACTGCCCAGCGTGAACCAGACAGCCTCCAGATCGCTCTCACAATCCGGTGAAGATTTAACTATTATTTCCTGACGTTGACACCGGTAGGTTTCGAGAAATAACGTTAAGGGGAAAGACACGAAAAATATTAGTAACAAAATACAATAACAATGCGTAAGTCTCTAATTCAAACCGCTATGGAACGGCGACCAAAGTCTCACAGAAGCAAAGAACATTTACCGCCACAGGGCTGCAAATAGTCCTTCACGAAAACCTTCCGAATGAAAGCTAGCATTAAATATTTCATTAATAAATTAAAAACCAATGACCAAACTCTAGTTAACACTCAGCAGACTCGATGTAACTTACAACCGCTGTGACCTGATTTTACTTTAAAATATTAAGAATAAAACCCCCAATTAAAATGCTAAAAGAATGACTACAATAATTAAAAGAATTTAAATGAAAATCTCCCCGAAATAAAACTTAATTCCCCGGACCAACAAATAACGTTAACGCTATGAAAATCGATGATATTCTCCTCTCCCCCCTCGATGCGCTCGTCCTTTTTATAGCTTTCGTAAGCGTCCTGCCACTTCGGCGAAATCACCGACCCAATCGACACAGAAGTGATACCATCCCTAATTTTTGCCGACATACTATTATTTCCCTGACCTTGAATTCTTCGTGAACTTTAAATTTCCAATATATTGCAAGCATAAATATAAATTTCCTTCACTATACTTTAGATTTCCTTCCAATTAGAAAAACACTCTAATCCTAATTCATATTATTATTATATTTTTCCACCTTTTATGTACATAGCCTATAAATTAAATCGCTCTATTAATCTTAGTTCTCCTAGTACAGAAATCATTCTTAGTGTTGCTTTTCTTCTACTGATAAATTTGATGCTTTTATGTGAAATCCCTTTTTATGTAATAGCTATTTTACTTCACTATCTATTATAATAACTTAATGTTCCACAAAGGAACAATCATACGTACACACATACATACATGATCTGATAAACACATCACCCCCCTTCGCGTTTCTCAGTCGGGTAAAATGTGCTAATTTGCCTGCAATCGATATATTGGCAACATTTCTCCCAATTCGGTCCCGTTCAACTAATTGTTCCTTGTCACATTAAAACGTCAAGTCCTCGCATACAGGTTCCTTACTTTATGATGATACGACTCATACGACAAGGTTCTAATGTCAGCTATTTATACTAAGTATGTTCCTACGTCTTCCCAATTATCCTATTTTACTTAAGATCCTAATTTAAAGATAGCTAATAGACCAAGACATAAGTTTCCATTCATGTATTGCTTGCATTTTTAGTAATTTAGCTATTTTTAACCTTTAATTCATCCGCTCCAAAACTTGTATTATTTAGCGACTTTTAACTGATTTATAATTGTAGATGATCTTTATGATAATTTCGGAGTTATATTAGAGTATATTATGATAAATGATATTACATGACTTTTCCCTATTAATTAATTAAACCTTATTACAGATTTTCTTTCTATAAAATGACGCCATGCTAAGTACATCGCCATGCCCGTATTCCATTTCATGTTTTGATGCTCTTTGCTCTTAAACTACTGAACAGAACTTGACGAAACATATGTTAAAATGAGCGTAAGACACTAGTCTTTAATAATCAACTTCCATTTTCCTTGCATTTTCCATAATCTCTTTGTATTATTCATAATGTTATTCCCATGCCGCGTAGGCCTAAAATACTGAATCGAGTCGTATGAAATTTGCTAGTATAGAAGATTATAATGCAGAGATTATTATCCAATAATTGTTTTCCTTGCATTTTGAGTATTTCTTTTGTACTGATGATAAATAACTCAGACTTAATTTTGCGCCATCTATTATCATAAACTTGAACCGCGTAAGAGCCCCACTTAAGCTAGCTCGATAAACCGAAACTTAATTAACAACCTGTTGCCGGATACTTCCGCTAGATGGTGTTACTAGTAATTTTACTCCATACAAATCCGTATTCTTAACTATTTTGTTTATTTAATTAATTACTTGTACCAAGTATGAAATATATTCGTGTCCAGGGCCAAATATGCTTAAATGAAGCCTTGGACCGTTACATCCGACCCCTACAATATACTAAGGTGGTTAATACACAAAATTAACAACCGGTGTAGATTGTACCAATAAAGCAAAAAAAATTACGCGAATATATTTTTATCTTATTTATTTTACTAATATTTGCCGAAGAAGTGTATTTTGTGTGGTGTGTATTTAAACCAATACTCGATCACCTCTGCCCAGGATAGTGCTTTCGAGCTTACAATGAATTGTGCAATGTATGAACTTCCACCCCAACCAGATCAGCTGAATTCAACAAGGGCACTTGGGGTGTGAATCCAAGTGGGTTCTAATAACCATATGTCTGCCACTACAGCACTTCCGAGTCTCATCCGCCTGTACTTATTATATTAGTAATTAAGAATCAACAAAGGAAATTCTACATATCCCAAATTAAAATCATACAATCCTTTTAGCATTTTTATCTTTTTTCTGCAATTAATCAGAATGTTAATCCACCATCAACGCCTCACTTAACCCGAAATCCGTCTCCCAACACGAATAATGACCAAATGTTGGAGCATGTGTAGTGTGTCGAACTGGCTTGCATACCAAGTAGAGTAATGAACTGTTTGTATGCAACTTTAACGTTGAATTTTTGCCTGCTGGCCTAACCTAACACCTTCTAACAAACAGCTCATTTGTAAGTGTGATATTTCTTGGCAATTATCGGTAAATGGTTCGCCAAAACTACGCAATTGATAACTTACTAACACCCTTCCCTCTTTAAATAATAAAAATGCATTATCTTACAAAGGTTCCTAACAAAACCCCTTTCAAAACCTCTTGTAAATAAAACTTCATACATCACATCACTACCCTAAACCAAAATAATTGTGCGCGCTGTCTTAACAAATCATCAATTCCTCAAGTTTGGCAAACATCTTTTGTTTATTTTATATAATTAAATAATAATTATAATGATTATTATTGCAACGAACACCAGCTGTACACCGTGCATAACATACATAACAACTCTTAATAAAAATTAGTATACTAACGTATTAATATTAAAAATCTTCCCTCCCCATTTAGCTATAAATCTTGCCAAAACATACTGTTATAAATTATTAAAGAATTAATTTATTTCATTTCTACACTTACAACTATTTTTACATGATCTAAGCCTAAAATAAGTAATACTTACTACTATTTAAACTAAATTACTAAATTAAGTATACAAAAATTCTTATCTATCAGACCTATATCGATATATATATCGAACAATGTAGACCTAGTGAATTCACCGAGAAAACAAGAAAACCCATTTACAGTTTCTGCCAGTACGGTAAGTGTGCGCAGCGCACATGTAAACGACGCCTTGCCGAGTAGGTTCGTGCGCGCGCGACACGGTATTATGAAAACTTCTTTCCGATTTAAACCCACTCGACTGCCACTATCACTAACGATGAGGTCACTTTTTTTTTTTACAAACATGTCGAGCCAAACTCTACCTACATACGTGAGTAATCCGTTTTATTTCTCTGAGATTGCTTTTGTTATCCACAACCATCCTGCGGTACTTAAAGCGCAATGTTATTAATTCTTATTAATACTTTCCCCATCATCATCATCATCAGCCCTCCCTACTCTACCCATGTCCCACTGTTGGGCACTTTTCCCTATCAACTATAAAATTTACGATAAATTAGCGAACCGCTCCGGCCTCGCATGAGTCTCTACGCTACCTGTGAATTTAACTGGAATAAACCTCCTCGGAAAACTATCTACTTATAACAGTGGTCAAAATCGCAACAAAATCCGTTTGTAGCTTTTTTTTATAGACTGATAAACAAACAAACATGACGGAAAACCTTGTCCCATAACATGTAATTTACAAACTCACATGATTTACATACATACTGGACCCTGATTACTATACATCCCCTTTTTCCTTTTGCAGTCGTGTACATACGTGTACGTGTGTGTAGGTATACGTTCTATAGACATGTGTACAACATCTACATACTACTCGTTTTCTTACATTTACGGTTAAACAATGAAATGATGCAAAAATATTGCACTACTAGCGCCACCTGCTACTGAGTAGATGAACTTTTCATTCATTTAAAAATAAACTTATGAGAGTTGTAATTTACGAATTCTTACTTTATTTTAAATGCAACTCATGTAAAATGTTTCAATTTGATTACTCCCGATAAGTAACGTTCAATGACCCTCACACATTTGTGCTCGGCCGCTAGTGTCTAGAACACTAAATCGTTTGAGTCATCATCATCATGTCAACCGAAAGACGTAGGCCTCCCCTAATCTCTTGAGTGTCACCTACTAAACACTCTTGAACTAAATCTACCTGATAACTTTAAATGCCATGCTCTAACGGTAATTATCTTTAAATCTTATAAAATGTTATTAAATGGAACCTAAAATATTCTCCCAAACTTCCATTTTCCTAACTTAAAATTTCTCAAATTATAAATATCTTGAAACATCTGAATTTGCTTGACAAAATAAGACAACTAGCGCCATCTATATTATTCTATCCTGAAACTACTTTAAACAAATTCCACCAGATTAGTTTATTAATTGTTCATGTTTAACACTCGTATAAATAACTTAGATAAGCTTAAATTACTATGAAATGTATCAATTACCAATATTGCACTTATCAGACCATATTTAACAAAACGTTGAATTCGACTAGGTTAACATTAAGGACTACTAACGCCATCTATGAAACCGAATTGGAAATAATCCATAATTTATTAGAACTAATTCTACTCTAAATCTATATATTACGCTGTTGCAATTTAATTTTCTAAATACTTTCTTGCAATCAGTGTTTCTGTGATTTGTTTAACTAAATAAACAATGAAAATCTACCAATCCCACTTATTTTCTCCAATCAATCGATCGCATTTCAAATTACGAAAGTGAAATGGTGCGGACTATGAAATTCCTATCTCACACACATACCTAATTTCTGAAATACTTATGCTACTCATAAACGTAACTAGTCCTTGCTATGATGAATTAATTATTTGGTTTTGTTCATTCATCCCCTTTAAAATCGTCCATTTTGGGTGATATTCAACACTAATCTACTTTAAAGCCATAAGGTAACTTTGAAAATTATAAATTGTCGTAGTAACTCCTCAGTATGTTTCTAGTAATTTTTAGTAAGATACTACCATATTTTTCTAAACATTTGTGCATTATCCCCCTCGTATCACCCATTTTATACGATCTTCGACATTATTTAATTTTAAAGCGGTAAAATAATTTTTAAATTTATAAATTGTTGTGGTAATTTCTCCGTATACATTTCCAGTGATTTTAGTGTGATATTATCATACCTTTTGAAACATAAAAAAAACAAACCCCTTTTTTTTTTAGACTTTGGTTGTATGGTCATTATACCCTTTACCCCTCATCTCATGTCAAGTCACCAAGAAAATTAAAAAACAAATCTAACCTACAAACTCGTCTTGTCTGTGACTCAGTGTTAACTTAATTTGAACCCGATATCGATCTTTTAAAATGATCAATGAAATAAAGATTCTGATAAAAAGAAACGCTAGAAGTAGCCCAAGTTCTAAGTGATTTCTAACAACCGAACTCGACAAAACACGTTCAAGTTATCCAACCGATTCCAACTTCATTTAACAACATGACAATAAACAGGTAATTAACCACTCCTTCATTTGTTTTTTTCCTATAAATTGTGACAAATTCTCTTCTTCCTAATTGCGTAATAACAACTGCGTAAAGTTTCCGATCTATTGTTTCGTATTGCATTTGGTTGTACAACTCTAAAATACTAATAATTTAATGTATTAATCTGTTTTCAGATACCGAATATCTCCGATTAATTATTATCTATGAGACTCTATTACAATGAATGCTTGTTTTCTATGGGTACAATGCACTGCTACTTGCATAAAGTGAGTGATCAAGACCAAATAACCATGACCCCAGTTCACAATGACGGCTCTACTTGAACACGATTTTTGACAAAATCATCCTACTGATAAGTTAGGTAAATTACACTGGTACCTTTGCTCAAATACCTTTTATTACTTGCTTGTCGTTATAAGACAGATCAGTGTCAAACATACAAATACATACTAGGTAGTTAACTTATGTCAACATAATTTATATTCTAACCTTTACTCTGCTAAAATAGTTAATTACTAAGGTCATTCTAGTAGTTCATTAACCCCTATTATTGAAACTTGTACAAAATGAGTGATTTATCTGTTGGATCTAACCAATTTCTGATTCATATCTATCTATGTGTAGCGTCAACTAACTCCATAACCTACAGTATTGCAAATGTGTATACTTTTCTAAGTTATATCTTTTATTTACAGATAAATAAAATTCATAGAAGCCTACAATTATAGTTTACGTGAAGAGTGACATAATATAATTCTTGATTATGCAAGATTGGCTTGTCACATAATATAAGATGTCAGCGCCCGGAATGTTGAGAATGATTTTTGGTTTTGCACGCATGAGAACTATCAAAGTGATGTGACTACTCGTCATCTAACAACTATGGAATGTCCTGCTACTGTGCATTTCTTTTCACTGCTTGTCAACTGTTAAGTTCATTCACCTCATCACCTATTTTGTACTTTTGTTGTGATGAAATAAAAGTAACTATTTATCATACTCAACAATGAGTATGGGACTAATATTAATGCCTCAATTTTACTGCATACTAATAAAAGCTTTCCTACTGTCATTTATTTTATAAAACATCCCGTTCGCATCCACCCTAATTTTGACTTATAGTAAAACTTAAAATTTATTTTATATCAATTGAAACTAATGTAAATCTTACTGGATTGGATTAAATGCTCCCTATGAATGCCACAGACTCGACCCCCCTTCTTGTAAAACCTCAAAACTCTGCCATCCTGTCATCGGCTTAGTGTTCCTATACTATACTAACAGCATCCAATGTTCATTTTTAAAACCTTTATGAACAAGTCAATTTGATCTGCATTGGTTTACACATATAAAATAGACATTTGAAGTACCTAGCCTATTGTCATACTAAATTTAAAAAAATGCCTTGTCATTCTTAAAATAATTTAATTAAATTTGTTTTTCTGTTACTGAATTTACTAATCTGCCAATGCTTGTATTTGCAATTTTTCATACTTGTGTTTTATCATCATCATCAGCCTGTTCACGTCCCACCGCTGGACACAGGCCTCCTCTCAGAATGATAGGGCTTACAGATAACATTTAGTACCAACTGCATTTGATGAACTCAACCTAGGTATTTCCAATTGCACAGCATGTGTTTGAGTCACTGCTATTGAGCTTATTCTACTATCAATACTATTTGCTTGAAAAGATCAAAAGATAAGTATACCTACTTATGTATGTGTTACTTCTGTCTAGTGTTAATGCATGATGTTTAACACTCCTTGTCTGTATTTCAATTATGATGAGTTTGTTTAATTTTATAAGTTGCCTACTTATCAATGGCCTAGTCTAGAATTTACCTCCACTTCTCAGTGTTTCAAATGCAAATGTGCTCTGGTCATTTCTCTTCAACTCATTCATAGGATACAATGAACAACGACTACTACTACTATAACTTAGATCTGACCCGCTTGATGATGCAGGTGTAAAATGGAAAACAGTAGGTAAGTGTAAGTATTTGACTCAAGTAGGTACATTCCTAACTTGATTTGCTGAACTTTGACCTCTTACTGTCTCTGCACAATTAGTACTTATTTAAAATAATTTTCCTTTTCACGACCCCCCGTCTTACAAACTCAACCATATGTGAACTCATGAAGTGTGTGACTCAGAGCTTCATACTTAATTCTTGCCAATCAACTCCCTAACTAACAAACCATACAATACTTTACATATACTTACTTCTGTACTGCCTAACTGTAAATATACTTTTTAGAGTTCAACGACCCCCCATCTGATAAATCAAAAGCATCTCTTATATTATTATGAAATGAGTAAGTATGTGATTCTAAGTTTCCCGTATGTATGATTCTAGCGACCCCCCATCTGATAAACCACACAATATTTTACATACTTGTAGTATATAGGTATCTGTTTGATTGGATTTTCCTTACTAGAAAATAATTTCATGTTTTTCCTGTCCCTAAATTATACTTGATAATCTCCTTATTTAACTAACTTAAAAATGCTTGAACTAAATCTATCTATTTCTCCTTCATACATTAGGGCGTTAGTGCTTTCTTTCTTAATTTAATTTCTATAATTTTGATCAAATTCCCATGCAATTCTAATTCTTACTTGACTTGTGTCCTTAGACTATAGCCAATTTAAGAAGTCGGTTAAAGTAGGTATGTCAAATAAACCGGCCGACTTTGCGAGTCCCTGACTGACATTTAATAAGTCACGTGACGTTACTTTCTCTAAAATGGCGGATGGCCTTATGAACTCTAACCAACTATACCACTCAGTTTTATTTCTTTACAAGTAAATATTGATCAAGAACCTAAAGTATTCAACAAAAGTCTGAACTTATATGATACAGCAAAATAATATGCAGTTTACGTGATGCAACCAAGCAAGTTAGCTGCTCGAAGCCAACCTAATGAATCTACAACTTCGATAGCCTGCTTTCTTTATTTCAGATGGAATTAAAGAAAGCCATTGCAGTGTAAATAAAAGTGAGGTGTACAAACTATACCATCAAGTGCTACCCTATCCATTTTAGTGACAACCGTTGTAATTTTTATTAAAATGTACTAGGTACAACTTAACCTTTTATTGTGTCTATTTGAATCTTTATTTTCCTATTTCCCACTAATAGTCTTTACTAAATATACATTACATCCATTCTCACCTCCAGACCTCCATTCCACGAACAGCAAATTGTGACTATCTTTAAACAGATAGTCACTATCTAAACATAACAAAACTGAAGTCTAGACTCATAAATGACAATAAATTATTCTAGACTTGTTCACTAAGTACTTAATTGAAATAATTGAGTAAGTTTAACTAGCTGTGATAATAATATCATACTGTACTTATGTATTAAAATGATTTGGTACAGCTGTTAATCATATATCTGAGTGATATGTAGTGTAAATATTTAATGAAACCACTACTCATTGCAAAACTGTTAGTAACCTAGCAGTACTAACTGTAATCTAGACTTTTAAATGATTCTAATCCTGTAACAGCTAACCATAACTTATAACTAAAGTCTGATCCTGGTAACGGCTTTCCATATTGTACCTTAACTCCTATCCTAATCTAAGCACCACCAGATTGTAAACAATCTAACTCCCTAGCTGGTGTGTATTCTATTAAATTTAACCAAGAACTGATTCTGGTCACGGGTAGACCTAACTGTAAAGAGTACCTAGCCTAATCATACTAAGAAAACATAAATCCTTGGTAACCGCGACACTATCCTGAAGTACTCTAGCTTACTCTGATCAGCCTACCTAGAAATTTCAACTAAATATTGGCCTTGTGATTCGTCTAGTGATTGAGGAACCTACATTGTGATCGCTATAATAACCCAAGGTACTTTAAGTCAAAGTAAGAATGGAACCCTACTTAACTAAGAAAACACTCCTAAGTGGTTAAGGAATAATACATACTTGTTAGGAATAAACTAATTAATTAACCTGTCCCATATAAAGAATAGTAAGTATGTCCATGAAGTATTGAAACTGGCTAGCAAATTAACTAAAGTTAAGTTATCTTAAAAGGAATGATCTTACAAAGTAATTCTACTAACTGTAGTAAAACAAAGTAACTGGGGTAGCATTAATGCTTTTCAAATAAGCTTTATGCTTTGCGGCTAAGATTAGGGCCCCAACCTTCCGCCCAAGACTATCGTCTTTGGTTGATACCATAACTGTGAGACTCGGCTCCTGACTGGACATCTCTCCACCGCCCCCAGGGAGTATTGAATTATTTATTTATCAAAAGTCTACAGTCAGTATAGCAGTAATGTCAGTATTTTTACTACTAGAGATAGAGAGGAACCCCGCAAATGTATCAACCATTGTATTGGCTAATTTTCTTTTCCCATAGGTATTTATAGAACCTGATTACAGCATATTTATGTCTGCCAAAGATCAATATTTCATAGATTCATATAGAGTATAGAGTACATATCATAGCAACATGAGTAACCATATATATTTAGTTTTCCAAGATTGTAAATTTCAATCACTCAATTAATATATAAACTGAGTATTAGGTATAGCAATATATTTGGCTGTATACCTAGTTTGGCATTCATTATTTGCCTATTATATTTAGAAGTGTAGGTAATATTATAACTTTCAGTTAGATAGCGCTTATATCAGCTATTAATTTTCATGCAAACATATTTCTATTGCTTTGAAATCCCTTTGTGGTAGGGTACATTATGGTCTAATTTAGACATACTTTTATTTAGTATAATTTCACAGAACTACCGTGGCTTAGTGCAGCTGATGTTTTAGCAGTAAGTACAGCTTTATAGATACTATTATCTACTTTTATGTTATTCACATACATGTCTAAGTACATTGTCTTTTACTCAATTAAGCTTTGTTTGCTAAGCCAGAACTTGGTTTATTATGGTTATGATTTTGTTTTATCATATTATGAATAGGTAATGTTTATGCCTAATCCCTTTCAATTATTGTTTACATTGAAAGTTAAATGAAAGCATGCTAATTTTGTATAGCTTCCTTGCCCATGCTGGTGTCAAGAAATACTATAGGCCTTGACCTCAAAACTAACACATATTCATTCATTGTTTGAATGTCAATTATATATTTGTGGATTGTTAAAAGTCCTAGTTTTGACTTAGAAAACTGCTCATAAAGTATACTGTATGTGTATGTACTTTTCATGTTTCAACTTCTACCAATGAACACTAAGGATCTATGTTTATTTAGGTTTGCTTATATATATATTTATTTATCAGTCATTTAAGCTTGTTTGCCCAGACATAACTACATTTTCTTTTCAGGTAATGTTTTGCCTTAGAATTGTTCCAATTATGTATGTATTGAAAGATAAATGAAGACTATGTTAGTTCACTGTTAAGCTCATTTGCCCATACGGTGTCAAATTTGCTCGGGACGTATCCATGAACAAAACACAACGTTCACTTAGTATATGAATGATAGAGTCGATTGGAGGATAGCTTTGTCTTTGCAACTTTACTCTTTTGACACTGCTTATATTTTAGCAAGTAACTTTACTGTATTGAGATGTGAGTCAACATAGCTCTTAATGATCATATAATAGAGTTCAATTGGAATTTCTTAACAAATAACTTTATATACTAATATTATAAATTGTCTAACTTTTATGACTCTTTCAATTTGGTCTACATTCACCCTACATTGTGAATGTTTTACTGATGAATATTAATTAATCAAACAGTGAGTGTTTTCATCCCTTGATTAACTCTGTGTTGTAAGTTAAACTATAACGATTAAAACTAACGGTCGCCAACCATCATTACATGTAACTTGGCGGGCTTCTAGTCATATTCAGCAGAGACGCGAGCCAAAGAATCGGTTCCCCTTTCGGCGGTTACCTTTTCACCAGGGTGGTTTCCCCAGGGCTGGCCTCAGATCCATGATCTACTGAGTAGGATCAACTACTACGGACCTGTTGCTAGTCTTAAAACGTATTTCATCATGGATGATAATTAAAGCAAAGAGAGTACAAATCAATTAAGGATAAAAACTCTATCTGGATTTGTTATGGAATTAATTATACTCTAGTGAGTCATTTAATTAGGCAATTTTACTTATGACTATTGGTATGTATGATTTTAAGCTTTTCCCTAGCTCTGTGATGAAAACCAATGTGAGTTCATTATCTCACTTTTATGTATTAATTGTGTGAGTCCGGGAAATTGGGCTATCTAGTCCGTCACTAGGCTTCGCCATTCTAGCTATTCCCTAACAACAAAGTCCCTGCCTAGTTCCCTACCTTCCTATCATCCTAACTTGTACTTTAAAGCTATGCCAAGAAGGCACCCTAATCTCTGTGTGTAACAGGCAAAGCTAGGGTTCGTTCCCACATTTACATTTAGTGTAGTGTAAAGAGTTTCGAGGTGCAATGAAACTCTACTATGCTCCTATAAAAGAGATTGTGTGTGCTAACTTTCCTAAACCAGTCCCTAATTGTTGTGAGGTCTTGGAGCAAGCTCCTCTAGGACGAAGACCCCACGGATCAGCAGAATACCTAGCGTAGTGTTTGTATAAATATATAAATATGGGGATTGCAAATACTAGGTCTTGGCAATACCCGTTCTTGTGTCGTAACACGACAACCAGATCAACCGTCAAGTCTGATATCGCCAATTCAATAGCACTGCAAGAGAGTATTTAGACTGCCCAGCGTGAACCAGACAGCCTCCAGATCGCTCTCACAATCCGGTGAAGATTTAACTATTATTTCCTGACGTTGACACCGGTAGGTTTCGAGAAATAACGTTAAGGGGAAAGACACGAAAAATATTAGTAACAAAATACAATAACAATGCGTAAGTCTCTAATTCAAACCGCTATGGAACGGCGACCAAAGTCTCACAGAAGCAAAGAACATTTACCGCCACAGGGCTGCAAATAGTCCTTCACGAAAACCTTCCGAATGAAAGCTAGCATTAAATATTTCATTAATAAATTAAAAACCAATGACCAAACTCTAGTTAACACTCAGCAGACTCGATGTAACTTACAACCGCTGTGACCTGATTTTACTTTAAAATATTAAGAATAAAACCCCCAATTAAAATGCTAAAAGAATGACTACAATAATTAAAAGAATTTAAATGAAAATCTCCCCGAAATAAAACTTAATTCCCCGGACCAACAAATAACGTTAACGCTATGAAAATCGATGATATTCTCCTCTCCCCCCTCGATGCGCTCGTCCTTTTTATAGCTTTCGTAAGCGTCCTGCCACTTCGGCGAAATCACCGACCCAATCGACACAGAAGTGATACCATCCCTAATTTTTGCCGACATACTATTATTTCCCTGACCTTGAATTCTTCGTGAACTTTAAATTTCCAATATATTGCAAGCATAAATATAAATTTCCTTCACTATACTTTAGATTTCCTTCCAATTAGAAAAACACTCTAATCCTAATTCATATTATTATTATATTTTTCCACCTTTTATGTACATAGCCTATAAATTAAATCGCTCTATTAATCTTAGTTCTCCTAGTACAGAAATCATTCTTAGTGTTGCTTTTCTTCTACTGATAAATTTGATGCTTTTATGTGAAATCCCTTTTTATGTAATAGCTATTTTACTTCACTATCTATTATAATAACTTAATGTTCCACAAAGGAACAATCATACGTACACACATACATACATGATCTGATAAACACATCACCCCCCTTCGCGTTTCTCAGTCGGGTAAAATGTGCTAATTTGCCTGCAATCGATATATTGGCAACATTTCTCCCAATTCGGTCCCGTTCAACTAATTGTTCCTTGTCACATTAAAACGTCAAGTCCTCGCATACAGGTTCCTTACTTTATGATGATACGACTCATACGACAAGGTTCTAATGTCAGCTATTTATACTAAGTATGTTCCTACGTCTTCCCAATTATCCTATTTTACTTAAGATCCTAATTTAAAGATAGCTAATAGACCAAGACATAAGTTTCCATTCATGTATTGCTTGCATTTTTAGTAATTTAGCTATTTTTAACCTTTAATTCATCCGCTCCAAAACTTGTATTATTTAGCGACTTTTAACTGATTTATAATTGTAGATGATCTTTATGATAATTTCGGAGTTATATTAGAGTATATTATGATAAATGATATTACATGACTTTTCCCTATTAATTAATTAAACCTTATTACAGATTTTCTTTCTATAAAATGACGCCATGCTAAGTACATCGCCATGCCCGTATTCCATTTCATGTTTTGATGCTCTTTGCTCTTAAACTACTGAACAGAACTTGACGAAACATATGTTAAAATGAGCGTAAGACACTAGTCTTTAATAATCAACTTCCATTTTCCTTGCATTTTCCATAATCTCTTTGTATTATTCATAATGTTATTCCCATGCCGCGTAGGCCTAAAATACTGAATCGAGTCGTATGAAATTTGCTAGTATAGAAGATTATAATGCAGAGATTATTATCCAATAATTGTTTTCCTTGCATTTTGAGTATTTCTTTTGTACTGATGATAAATAACTCAGACTTAATTTTGCGCCATCTATTATCATAAACTTGAACCGCGTAAGAGCCCCACTTAAGCTAGCTCGATAAACCGAAACTTAATTAACAACCTGTTGCCGGATACTTCCGCTAGATGGTGTTACTAGTAATTTTACTCCATACAAATCCGTATTCTTAACTATTTTGTTTATTTAATTAATTACTTGTACCAAGTATGAAATATATTCGTGTCCAGGGCCAAATATGCTTAAATGAAGCCTTGGACCGTTACAGTATGTACATGTGGATTTAGTTTTTTTAATGTACTCGTAACATTTTATTTGCAAAACATTCTAATCAAGTTTCTTACCAATCACATTTTCTTTCGTGTTGTACTGGTAATGGTTTTATGAAAACAGAAAAATGTTTTAATTTCTAACTTAAGTCAAAAATAACGAACTATAACTGTATGGAAATTAGCATTGGCTCTGGCTTTTGAAATTCCTCGTCTGGTCATGAAATTAAAATACTAATGACTCAATATGCAAAGCATTCTCGTAAGAAAATTACATCATGTATTGTCCAATGCGTAAATATGCAAGTGCATACTATAATAATAGTTGACTCACATTGTATAAACGTCTGAATCTTTATTCGAAACACCTAAATAACGACATTGCCTACGATGCTGTGTCACTCTCTACAGCATTATCCGTACTACGCAAAAGTGAGATACAGAATCGCATGCAATGTCGATGTCCGTAGCAAATGGTTAGAGCACTCTTCGAATAGAGATCCTAGTGGTGGTGTCACTTTCATAAACAATTGAATAAGTGGCCCTAATCGAGCTAGCATTTCGACCATGCGCATTAATTCAATTGTTTCGCACATCGTTAGCGAGCCAACGCGTTCGTAACTTTTCGCATTCAGTCGTTTTGGAATCGTCACACATTTGCATATTGTTTAACTGACATTTGAAAGTTTTAAGCACGCCATTTGCGAAACGTCAAAATTATTAAAATAGTTTTCCTAAATATAAAAACGATCCAAAACACAGGGTTGAATAACAATACCTACTCTGTCTGACATATAGTGGTTACGCAAGGACTATAAAATTGCGTCGCGTTTTTGACGCCGACCTTTGTGATACTGACGCAGATCAAATTACTCAGGTTCAACGTATTTTGAGTTCCGATTTGGAGGATCACTAATATGAAATTATTGTTCGGTGATAAGCTAACGTGGCGACCCCGTGACATTTGAACAGCATCGTATATTTTTATAGCACGCTCTGGATGCTAGGCTTTACAGGAATGTCGAAGTTTAAGAGCTGTGAAACGTCATCGTTTCTTTAATTCAACATCAAGCTGTGATATCCAATTCTTGCTCAAGATGGAGCTCTGTTATTTAAATAACCTTCTTCCAGTTTTGCAATAAAACAGAACTCTCGAGCCTCGATTTATATTTGAAATTAATGTTACTTGCGCTACTGGAAATATTTCGTTAACATAAATTTTGTACGCAGTGCAAGACAGGTAGTTTTTTTTTAGACCTGACTGATTTAACCTCAATTTCATTAAAACAGTAAATTTAATATTTATGTTTGTACAGTCAGTAGCAGAAACAGCTAAGCAACTAACGCTTTCACAATGATCTTAGCACGGCTCTATTGTTATAGACATACCTAAGAGCTTGTGCAAAATAATCATTGTGACTGCTTCGGTTGCTTAGCTACTTCTGCTATTGACTCTACCTTTTTAGGCTAAGCATCCTGTTACCAGACTGATTGAATAAAGGTAATAATAAGTAACTAGATTGAATTACATAAATATAAGTAATAAAAACACTGATGTGGGCCACATCGCATGTCGTCGAAATTAAATTGGGCCACTTACGAGCGGTACGAAATTTGGGTTGCACGGTGAAATAAACCCAGAGTTACGAGTTCGGAAACAGTTTTAGGGATATTTTCGCACATTTTATTAACTTCTTTCTGTAATAAAACGCGGAGATCTCCACAAATACCTTTTAATGTTGTCTGCTTCGAGTGCGGGGTCTGTAAAATGGCGTTCGAATAACTGTTTTAATGTGTGGCTAAAGTATTGTTCGTGTATACGGATCCATTAAATAAATGCTATTGGTTTTTCAGAAAAAATAAAATAATTGGATAAAGAAAACGAATCAATTGCGTATTTTGAAAGTAAAGTTTGAAAATTACTACCCTTTCTCTGCGAACGTTTATTTAGATTTAAATATATGCGTTTAGAAGGTTCCGAACCAAAATAATAATAAAAATAAATCTCGGTCTATCTGTCTGTCTGTTCATCACAGCTGGTTATATCAGGAACTACTAATGCAGTGGAGTAGACCTAAAGTAGACTTGAATTTTTTGGAATACTTTTAGATGATGCTTAGCCAAATATATTTTTTTAAACTGTATTGCAACAGGGTTTGAAAGGGGATTTGAAATTTTCAAAGATGTCAAGTGGGTTATCATAAAATGAAAGGGCTCTCTTTGCATATTCTAATAATAATGTAGTGTAGAGCCCCATAGTTTTCGAATTACAGTTAATGAAAAATGTAAAAATACCGTCCCCTAAAACAATACGAAAGTCCATTATAGGACATATAGATTGGTGCTACATTGAACGGACTATACGAAAGTGGCACAAAATAATTATTAGATGATGGCTCGGAAACCTCGGTGCGCGAGTCCGACTCGCTCTTGCCCGGTGTTTTTTACTGGCTCCTAATGTCGTTGGCAGACTTCTGCAGACATTTGAATGCATACTTACTTTATATGCGTTTGCCGCACTTAAAAATAAATCTCTGACCTAGCAGCCGGCAGGAAATATGTGAATATTTTGCTATTGTAAAGTGACACTACAATCGATTACCCATTTTATCAAATATTTAGTTTTCTTCTCCTAGGTAGGTAGGTAATTCTTCTTTTAGTTAGGTACATCTTTGACCAAACTATGTTCCAAGTTCCAACCCAATCGGCAGACAGTAAAACAATAGTATTATTCCCCGCTCACTCAAATTTAAGTAGATGACCCGTGACAAATTAAGTAATGTCGAACACACATATTAAAGTGCACGAGTCACCGACTCCGATACTTACGTCAATTGGTCACACGCTGTGTGATTAAAAAGCCAATGAACCAATACCCGATATACTAAGACTCTTTGTGTGGCCAACATTGGCCCAGTCTTTCTCTTGCGCCCCTCTTAACATGGTTGCAAAACTTTTTGATGTAACGTTGATGAACCAGTCCCGTAATAAAACTCAATGTAAAAAAATCTGATTTTATTAAGTACCTCAACGTTTTTCTCAATTTTTTTTTTATTGTTATGATTTTGTATACTCACTGAAACAAGAATACACAGTAAACCAGAAAAATATGACTAAGCCCAGCGATCGAACTCGGATCCTGGCCTTGATATTACATTTAGTTAGTACTTTGCCTACTCACTTTTGGTGTAGGGTGAGTACCTTACCTATACCAAGCATGTGACACGGAATTTCAAGGATCCGGGGTCAATCTCCGGGGCTAGTTATATTTTTCTGGTTTTCTGTGCAATATTGTTTCAGTAGATATTCAAAGTATAATAAATCGGATATTGTTAGATAAGTTAGTATAGATAATAATTATTGCGAAATTGTGTATTGTAGAACAAGAGCCAGGAAAGACACGTAAATTACATGCAAGTTTAGTATGCGTACTAAATACTGGTAGGTATACTTGATAACACTATAAAATAAGGTGCGAAGTTACAAACAACTGTGATAATTACATCAATTTGGTCACACACTCTGTGATTAAAAAGTCAATGAACCAATACTCCAAATACAAACCTTTTGTATGACCAACATTTGCCCAATCATTCTCTCGCGCCCCTCTTGACGACAGTGCGAAGAATTTGACTTGGTAACTTCGATGATCGTGTCCCCAGGTTGTCGAGTGTTCGAAGATTTTGTCAGCATTGATGTGACGTCACTGTTAAGCTGAGTGACACAGAAAACGTTTACTAATTAACTTTAATGCTAATGGCGTTATAACTTAGTTTTTATTGTAATTAAATTAGTATCAACTACGAAGTACTAGTTTAAACCGGGTACTTTACCCATAGTCTGATAAATTGCAAATTTGTTCTGCACTTTAGTAAGCAGTCTCACTAACGACCGACACGGTGACACTCGGCTGATCAGCTGGGCTTCTGCCAAGTCTGCATTTTTTAAATTCCTTTTTTCCTTCGGTATTAGAACCATCGAGCGTTCTGTAGCTCTAAAAGCGTCCATAATTAAAAGACGATATAGAAACTCCGCCAACCCTCCTTTTTGCATAAGCTTAAGCATATTTTATCGCCGCCCCATGATATAATAAGCATCGATATTAGAAATACCAAAGCAACATTCAGAATACGAAATATCTTTACGCTGCATGAATAAAATGATAAGTGCCTCGATGGGGTGCCATTTTACGGCTGATAATTTATGTAATCAATACCAAGTAGGTATGTAAAATAACAAGATTGAATGAAGAATACATTAATATTCAAATTATTTTGTTAACGGTTTTGTGTATTGGCATTTGGATTAACACTTTACCAACGAGTTCTATGTTTACAGTAATACAGCGGTTATATCTATTTGTTTCTTTAACTTACCATGAACAGCAAAAACCGATTTAAATATTCATTCATTTTGTTGTAATTACGACGCTATTATAAAGGCGTCGTAAGTTTTTATAGTTAGTTATGCCGAAGGGGACACGCAGGGGGAATAAAAAGTCCCTGCAGCATGACAATATATTACATCATTGGAATAAATTGGGGGAATATTCCGATAATAAATTGGAATTTGGCGATTTTTTTATGGAGCGAAAGAACAATTATTAGTGAGAATACAAATTCGTGATTCAATTCGACTACTTGTTTTGAATGCGTATTGATATTCTGTACTAAGCTACCGAGCTCGGACGGAAACAGTACCTCCCGTGCGTTCCGTGCCACTTATAGATAGGACGCCTTTACGGCCCATACGCAATTGTACAGAGAAATCCCTGGGCGACGATGCCATGGCGGGCATAACGAATTATTGCCGGCGGACGGTCAACGGGCGCTTTACGAGGCGTTTCCCAGCGCTGATGATGATTTAGATGCAAGGAATATCGGACGGAAGCCTGGCGATAAACCGCGGGAAGCAGCCGCCGTTGCCATGGTGACGCGTGAGGGTGCCGTCGCCCCGTGTCACGCGCCGCTCTCCGCTCTCTAGTTCACGGACACTTATCGTTATCGTAATAAATTGGAACGCGCAATAACGCAAGGATCGCAATAAAAAGGCATCGTTATTCAAGATATTTATTTTAAGCGAAGGAATATTAAGCGATTTACGTTTGTATTGAAATACGTGTAGTCATAAATTACGCTGTGAAACCCTTGAAGCTAAGCACTAAGCTTACTAAGTTTACTATCAGAAAGTGATTTGTTCAGCGAAACTTTACTAATTTGTTCAAGAGTTTTAATACGTTGATTAAAATCTGTTGTTACTCTTGTTACTAGGTATACAGGAGCACTGACTTCCCCGAATGCTTACGATAATATATACAACGATAGCCTCATTACCGTCTCGTTGTGTGCTCAAAGTTTGCCTGAATTTGTATTACTAGCTAAATTATTTCGTTTCGGTACCGTATAATGAAGTACAAACATAACAGTAAAATCTTGATATGAAACGTAAACACAATGTGAAATCCCTTTTATGACCCGTCGGCTGATGATGATATATCGACGTCGGCCACGGTGTTGATCGTCACTTACCCTACCCTCATCATGGAGCATGTAATTTCGAATTCATTGACCTTAGTTCAACGCACCTCAGGACGCAGAATTTCGTTAAAAGCGATTCCGTGTCCTTCTCGTCTTTAGTAGTGGAAGACTACTAACTCTGATTGATACGGTTTTGTTTTGTTTGCAGAAACCAATTGGATATGAGACGATGAGCCATGGAATCACAAAGCGCGCCGCCAAGCCCCGACGAGTCGGGGGAGGCGGTGTACGAGGCCCGCTGCGGCCGCTACCAGCACCCGCCTTCGCTGCAGAGGGCGTTCGCCAGCTGCCGCGAGGCGCAGCGCCCGCGCCCGCACCACCGCCACGCCGTGTCCGAGCCCGCGCGCCCCGACGACCGCGTGCTCACCACGGCCGAGGTCCACGACTACCCTTCCTCCGAGTCCGGCATCGCCGCCGACTGCCCGCACCCCCACACCAGCAACCCCGACGACAGCCCCTCTTACGACCGATCTGACTACGAAGGAAACTCCAGCTACAATCTTAGGCATACCCCAGACTACCACCATACTTTAGACTGCAAACACAGAGCGGTCGATTATAATCGCAGTCACACGCCAGATTACAATCACGGGCATGGGTCGGATTGCGAGCGCGTTCACGCCCGGACGCAAGGTCGCCGGCCTCACAGGAAACACAAGAGGGAAGAGGACGACGGAGCGCAATCGCTCGACGAACGCTGTGCTAGGGACTTGGATGAAATCCTTCCTGCTAGACTTGCAGCCGTCAATTTGTCGAGGGAACTTCCACCACAGACTTGGAACAGGAGCAACATCGCTGCTACGATGGAGCGGTTTGAACCAGTCGACTATTCTTACGCCTACTATGATCACCACTTATCAATGCCATCGTCTTCAAGGAAAGGGAACAGGCATCGAGGACGCGGTGGAATACCACGTGACCGTTCCGCACGGCACAATTATGTTACTCGATACGGAACCGAGGAAAACATTTATGAAGAAATTACTGATGGCACCAGAACTTGCCCAAAACATCGATATGCACCTCGACAGTCACTGGTATCACTGGACCGAAGCGTGGTTGAAGAAGAAGTCCGTAGAG
The DNA here is from genome assembly GCA_963691665.1 of Clepsis dumicolana. Taxonomy (NCBI): domain Eukaryota; kingdom Metazoa; phylum Arthropoda; class Insecta; order Lepidoptera; family Tortricidae; genus Clepsis; species Clepsis dumicolana. Next base: position 7,043,139 of record OY829513.1, read on the forward strand.
TAGAGTCAAGACATAAACGAATTTTAGGGGAGCTTAATCTCAGCGTCGAAGCTATGTTGATGCCAGAATGCGAATCACCTGATTCAGAGCGAGGCGAAGATAGGGATAATATAGAAGAATTGCTGAGAGTCGGGCCAACGGATGAGCTGCTTTCGCCTGCGAGTTGTAATCCCCCGGATTTGGATAGCGGGTTCAGTGGGAGTAGTAGTGGGGCGAGCTATGTGGGCAGTCTCCGTCGGAAGCCGACGGGCTCGGTGCCCCACCTGCCGGCAGTGGCGTACGGCACGCGCGGCGCCGGCGTCCGCATCCTGGGCGCGGACGAGTGCAGCGTACGCTGCTCGCGGGACGCCACCTCCCCGCGCAGCTCCAGCTGTGGCGACGCCAAGACAACGGGGTTTTGGAATAAAAAGTCCTGGAAGAAAATTTCAGGTTTTTCTAGCTCCAACAGCATCAATAAAGCTGGTCTCACTGGTGAGTTGACATTCAATATAGTTTGAGAGCTTAGACACACCATAAGCGTTAGATGCATGAAATAAATTACGCAATCGTTAGGTCATAAAGGTGAGCGAATGAGCGCTTTTCTAGTGGTAAAAAAACCTATCACACACGGTTAGCAAAATAACATTCACTACAAAATTGTACAGCGTACGCGTTTCCGTTCTCACATAAAACACGAATGATTCCGCGGTATCAAGTCATAAAACCCCTGAGGGTATCATTCCCTTTTTATTTTCGCCCGCTTTCGTCCGCCCATGGGCGTTTTTCAGATGGACGCGCGCGCGCGGCTCTGTTTGTTGTTTTTGTTTGTTTGTTTTGTTAACGGTGCGGCATTTTGCATTGCAGGTCTGCTCGTTAGGTACACTTTCCGGCGTAAGTCCGGGTCGCAGGGCTCTCAGAGCAGGCGGCGGGCCGAGCCGGTCACATGCGATGCGTGCCTCTCACAACGATGTTAGCCGCACCATGGTAAGGGTCCCTACCACACTAACTCGCCTTAGACCATCGACCTTCACTCACTAATAATGTCCCTCATCATAAATTAACCCAATCTGAAAATGTACAGCACGCTTTTAACAAAAGATTATATTTATTTGTCATCCCGATTGGCTAAGCCGCGTCCATTAAAAAAAACTTTATTTTTCACCTCATAGAGGAATTCAGAACCCTTGTAACACTAACATTCCACCACATAACACTCTCAGTATTTTTCGATTTAATAACAAGAACGAGCAACACTCATAAAAGTTACAATATTAATTCATTAAGAATAAACGCGTAGCGCACCGGCTGGGTCAGGAACGATTAACAAAGTCGATACAAAGTTCCCTCGTTAAGGTATCGAAGATATTACTTCCACTGACTTCGACTCGAGATAAGTATTGTTCCGGAAAAGCCGAGACAATAGCATGCGCAACCACTTAATTAAGCCCGCGATATGATGTAACTTAGAACGGGAGGCAAATTCCCGATTAGCCCGCCAAGACAAATGTACAAACAAACGTGTAACGTCTTGGTTGCAGATGACGCCTGTAGGCCAAGCCGAGCTAAGTCCAGAACAGCCACTATACCATACAGGTTAATATTCATACTAACTCGAACTTACGTAATAGAATAACTTTAGTATACAGAACGTGTAAAAATTTAAGCTGTAAAAACTTTGTACTCTGAAAGTTTTGTTGAAGTGTACTACCTGTAAGAATACCGTTGAGAGGGGTCGTTTGGTTCTTAATTTTAATATGTTTTCTTTGTTTCAGCTACTCCAACGGAAAACTGGTGGTGCCGTTGGATTCCCTAGCGCAGAGCTGAGGGGCCTCGGCCCCTCGCGATCCCCGCGTCTAACTCCTCCGAGGGGCTCCTCAACACGATCGGGCAGCGATAAGCCCCCGCCCGCCGACAACGCCCCCACACACAAAATGACAACTTTTAAACAAAAACATTCCATTGCTTTCGCGCTAGAACCTCGCAGTGCGTCTCAAAGACAAACTGCTCAGTGTGGGTCACGTAACAAAGGATAGTACTATTAAGAAAATGTGTATATAAACCAAGAGTTCGGTCGGAAAGAAACGCGGCGAGTATACGTTGAAGTGATAGAAAAGCCTAATTAGTTATTTGCGTTGTCTTGACAACCGTTTCATAGAAACATAAGGTCTACGTTGTTACTACTTATCAATTTTTTGTAGTTACTAGGTACATGAAAAGGCTGACAGTTAAATCGCATTTTGCACGTGGTAATGAAATAACGTTAGCGAGGCTGGTAATTACTTTATTAAGTACCTACATATTTGATGTTTGTATGTAATTTTTGATATACCTAATCATCAACGTAGATATGTGTATTAAATATTGTTGTCTGCAGTTTTTGGTATATTTCGTTTGCGCCTGGTAACTATCGCGTTCGTATAAATACACTCACGATATTGCTAGGCACTATACGAAAATCTTTTGCACTTCAATCATACATTTAACTAAAGTTACATCACTTTCTTGTATATTATTATATGAATCCAGTGAAAATTAACAAACCATTCGTAACTACGAAAAAAAACGTTAAGATGGTCCAACCCGTTTATTTTAATATGAACTAAGTATTTGTGTAAAAATATTGTTTTGTAAAAGAAAATGTTATTCTATCAAGTCCATTGTTAATAGCTGTTAGTGTGTAATTGTATATTTTGTACATATTTTAGCATATGGTGCACTGTTCTTTGGTTACGTAAATTTGTTTTCTACTTACGTCGGTCTGCATATAATTATGATACCTATCTTCTTAAAGTTTGCATGTATATGTTTCATTGTACTGTAAAATTAAAGTTTAACAAAAATACATAACGAGGTATCACCAAACCAGCACTGAAAAATAATTCGCTAATTATAACAATAATATTTAACCGTCAGATAGCAAACTTTGAAAGAAGCCTTAGAGTTATATAACCAGAGTTCGGACATTCCATAACACGCTAAGACGAATATGAGTTGTGGAGTGGACATTGATATTAAAATTCAGCTCTTACTCATACTCATTCATTTAATTACTTAATGCCGAAACTCTTAATCATCCTGAGTAGAGCTGCTAAATCAAAAAAGATAAAAATCATAACTGGAATTTGCAAATGGGTAAGAATACTGAGTTGTTATACTGTCCATGGTAAGAATTGAATTTTAATATTAATATCGACTCCACTGCTCATTTATTTTCGTGAATGAAATTGCCGAACCCTGCTTATGACAAATTAAATAAATATTAGACCGTTAAAAAGCTTTTTACCAAATTAACTGTGCACGCTGAAAGGCAGATTATTTGCCGTCCCATTTTTTATTTATTTGAAAATCGCAATTTATAGAATGTTGTAATTTACCATTACCTTAAATTAAGCAGAAATCAATGTGAATCGTATAAATAACAGACACTTGTTACTTCAGGAATGATTGAGTAGGAATTCAAAATAATCAAAGATAATATAATGTATCTAATACCTACTTGGACAAGTGACTTTCTACCGAGGTTAACGCAGGAGAGTAGATGAAGTGTATTATAGTTAAGAGTTGGTAGAAATTCTAGAAACAAAACGACTCGGAGCGTTTGCCAAATTGTCCGATCGGGTAAACCTGTCATAATTAGTTTTAACACAAATATCTATGAAAACTATTTCGGTTATATGCCTGATGTAACAAGTGTCTTATCACTCAACTTGTCAATCAACTTTTTATCAAACATTTATTTATGATTAATGTAAATAATATTTAATTAAATATTTTGAATCAGTCAGTGAGACTTAAGTAGGTATATAACTATCGTGCTAAGCTACTGGACTGATAAGAGGTAAACACTCTCAATGTTATATTTCTTTAACTGTCTGTAAGAATTTAGCGACCGTGTTCAAGTCAAAAGAGATTTTTATTAAATAAATCATAAAAGTCACTGATTCGTTTTACTTACTTTCGAAAAGTACTCATTTTGAGCTATTTATCAACCAATATCCAGATAACGAGGCATGATTTTTGGGCCCGTGTTTTCGAAATATTAGTTACCATTCGGTTTCTTATATGTAGGTATGACGCTGAAGAATATTAAGGTGCTTTGAAAATAAATCTCAGTTAAAGACTTATGATCCTGAATGAAACTCATGAAGTGCTTAGTCAATAACTATTTTTTTTATCATGTAGGGAAATTATTATACTTTTCCAGATGCGCAAATTAAAACAATTGATAACCAAGGGAAAGGTCAAATCGAAACCTACTTCCAACTTATTTAAAAGGAAGTTCACGGGTTGCACTAATTGCCCCGATATTTGTATTATTTCTTTACGAATATCGATTGCGACCTTTTGTGTTAACCCCAACATCAATAGGACTTGCCATCAAACATCACCCTACATCTTTGTTAGGCTTTGGCCTAGGGCGGTGTTCACACTGCTGCGTTAGTTCCTCTTCCCTCCTGACCTCCCCTTTAGCTTTGTAGAGCTGTCAGCGAGATTGCGAATCTCCTTGCTAAGTAAATAAGGACGTATGCACGAGTATGCATTGGTTAGGTATAGCTGTTTAAAAAAAAATTGTAATCCCATGTTTTTTTTAACAGAGTACTTACACTATTTTGGTTTTATTTCTAAATTGGTAATTAGTTTTTTTTTATAATTTTAAAGTGGGTACTTTGTGTTTTAATTGACAGTGGCTGTCAAGCTTGAGTTAAAAGTTTATTTAGTTAATACGTCTCAGCTATCATCAGAAGGGTTTTTTCTCTCTCTCAAAATTATTTCCTTGCCGCTGCCTATCCACCCGTTGACGTTCCGGATCAGAATCAACTGAATAGTGTCTTTAAAAACTCATATTGGTCCAAGCCTACCGGCTGCCATTAACGAGAGTAAGTAGAATGGAATAGAATAGGTACGTCAACCGTTCTGACATGAAACAACCACGACTTTATATTCTGAGAATGAACATGTACTTGTGTTTGAGTTAAAAACTCGTTAAGTGTACGAGTATACAATGTGTGATAAGAATGAATGTGGTTTTATATGTGATAGCGGGCTCTCCATGGACACATGTGTAGAAAAGACGTAGCTGTACAGTACGTGTGGTTGCGGAGTAGCAAGGTAAGACTATTTCATTACTAAAGTCACCCAGGAACAGCTAAATCCAGGATACGTACGGAAAACATTCACAAACACATTTGTACACTTTTCAACAACAAAAGTACAAATGACTAGATTACTCAGATCCCAGCAAAACACGGCCAAAGTAGCAAATAAGGTTGGTCAAGTATTAAGTGGTATTTATCCGAAAAAGTTGCATACAAAGCTGCGCGCTAAGTTCACACAGAATGATATTAAAGGGATTCAAATCTTTTAAGGTAGGTAGCACAAACATTACAGCTTACAGGAAAAAATAAAGTGAAATGCTTGCATTCAGTAAGGCCAAGCACTTTCATCTCCGGGCCTATAAAAACAACCCTTAAATTTTCGTACAATGCTCTGAATGGGTATAAAATTTCGCATCTCCCGGAGGGGAGCGATGCATTAGGTCTTTTATGCTCTTAAAGGGTTAATTGTTTAATTGCCAATAAAAATTAAAAGTGAGATTACATCTGTAGGAATTTATGTGCTTATTGTTGACGTGAAACGGGGACGGGCAGCTGTTGCACCACATTCTATGTCGAAACATGTAGGTAGCATGGTACAACTTTTTAGATATTCCTTGTCTTGTTACATTTTACATATAGTTAAAGTTATATGGAAAAGAAGTTCAGAAAACTTGAATTAAGTAGGTACAATACGGTCGAATTCCGACCACTAGGCGATCACAGTCACATTTTATTTCTCTAGGCCAGGACATTCACCTTACCTTACTTAGCAATATATTCTCATTTGATTTCTTTTTTTATTATTTAAGTATAAAACCTTTTAGGAGTGTATTAAGTTCTCAATTAGTACTGGGATTGCGTGGGGGTATGTATAATACATTTCTCATCTCTCAGCCTGTCCCTAGAGTCCCTGATCGAAATCAAAATATAGGTTGGATTTAAAATAATAATAACACGGTTTTAAAGAATGCCGTAAAAATCAGTGCTCACGTACCTCCCTGCCTGCCCCGGTAAGATGTCGAGACTGGCTCTTGGCACCATGCCACTACATTCACACTTTAATTAATTTTGAAACACACACCTTTGAGAATCTTAATGTGTTACTAAACAAACCGGGACTTGAGCAATCTTTAGGAGAGATTTTTATTAGGTATTTTTATCAAGTCAAAATTTTAGTGTAGGTAGAGCACATGATCTTTTCATGTTCGTAGCAAATCACTGCAAAAATCTTCTAAAGTAGTGTTGCGAACTCCTTTAATTTTTAGTGTTTATGATACTTGATATTTCTTTTCCTATTTCATTATAGTCAATTGTTGTCTTCTGGTTATCTCTGTGTCATAATTTTATTTGTAACGTTTATTGTAATATTTTCGTCTTTTAAACTTTGGTTATCATTTAGGTACAGTCCATTTTGAATTATCCACGTTTCCAGCACTAATGAGTAGTTTTAATTTCGAACGGTATTTTTTTTAAAAAACCTTCTTATCGACATGCCAAAATACGATCGAAGCGTAAAAAATATCTATATATTTCCTTTTTTAAACAACAAATGACCGAGACTTACTTTCATTTGCAGTATGGATTTATCTGCTAGTCTAAAAATCACAAAAGGAATTCCTACGATAAATCCGGCTCTTATTAATATTTTTTGTCCTATCACTTGGGATTGTGTCGTCCAATTAATATCAATATAGCGTATTGATTGAAGCATTCCGGATAAGTCGAGATGACCGACATAGGTACAGTACACACGATAGCAAATCACATTGAAAATGAAAGTGTGCAAATGGGTATGATTGGAATTAAATAATATTAAGTGAACATGGCATCTGCCGGTTACTTCTATGATTAAATCACTAATGACTCTATTTGCTGTAGAATAAAGCATGAAAATTAAACTTCCTACTTCTTAGTAATACAAACCTAGCATCATACATTTTTATCATGAGGCATTGTATCTTATATTTACTAACCTACAAAAAGATCAAAACTAAGTTGATGTTACAAAACAAATTAAATGTAAAATTTCATTAGCGCCTCCGGTTCCCCCAAACGTGTTTATCAGATCGTAACCTTTTGCGATAGGCAACGGAAATCGTTCCTAATACTTCGAATTTTATTTGCGCATGTAAAGTTACTCGATATATTTTAATTACATCACAATATAGACTTGCAAAATTTTACAGACTCTAATTGGCTTGATTGGAAATAACAAGAAACAGCCCAGCCATCTATTTATAACAATCTCTGACGAAGAACAAGTTGTATTTTACAGGCAAAGGGGTGTAAGTACATGGATTTTAATTCTACGGTAAGAAAGCTAATGTATAAGTACATATTTTTACAACTTTGTAGGGATACATATTGGTGCCCTTGACTGTGCTTGCAGAAGGATTTACAAACATGCTTAATCAAACACTACTACCTACTTCACACACGCTTTTATTAATAAGACAACAGACAATCCCAAAGTCCCAAACTGTTTACTTCGAATGCGCTCCCAATGTTTCAAAAATAATAAAATTCGAGTTCGATCATATACCTAATATAATATCTTAGAATGTCTTACAACAAAGACGAATGTGATGGATAAAACTCATCTCGTGCAACTTTCACCTAAGAACAACTATCAAAAAGGATGTTTATCCGGATTGATGGCGACGACTCTATAGATTAGAAGCTCACAAATACGATCAACGAGTATCAAAGTATTGGATATATTTATTATATTAGTGGATCTGGTTTATTGGTCTTTGATAAATCCTCCCGATTTATTTCTGCGTTGTGTTGGACGGGGTTATTGCATTCCATTTCCCAGGTAGCAAAATGTAGCGGGTCTTTTTTCCGAGCGTGACCAAGCTTGCCTCTACATCGCAGAAAAAATCTCTGGCCATAATGTTAAAGGCTACAAAACGGCACTTGTACGTAACTTCTTTGGCTGTAATGGAAACTGATTTCAATCGTGTCGGGTACCCATTTTCGAAGGACTTGAGGCTTGAAAAATAAAGGGGTTGCTTGAACATAGACGTGTTTGTAACCTATGATGAGATGAAGGTGCTTTACAGAGACTGCAAGTACTTATAGCTGAAGGCGCTGAATAAGTTTTCATATAAATATAAATACATTACTGAGAGGTTTCATCTGTGAGAATTCTCTGGAGGACAAAAATGACATTGGCTCAAGGCTTGCCGCTACTCCTTAGTGCTCCTTAGGCTCCTTGGGCTAATATTAATAAAGTAAATAGTATCACAAGTCCCGATAAACATGGCTATGCTGTTAACAAACCACGTTTCATTACACATCCGGTTCCACACCACGACTCCCGCATAAATGATGCTTTATAAACTCAAATATAATGACTAAAAGGCATTAGCATAAGCTGTTCAACTTTACCCGAAACCGTAACACGAAATTAATATTATAAAGTAGAGATAACTATTATAAATGGGTTTGTAACAATAAACGCCCCCGGCCCCTGTTTTTGTTCTAGAATTCCCGGAGTTCCTATCGAGAAGGGTAACTTGGGCCAAAGTAAACATTAGTTGACTTGCAACCCGACCCCATTCGCCCGGGGCCAAATTAGTTCTTAACACCAACACCAGATGAAGTTAACAACCGTTGTGCTGCCAGCTCGATAGCAAAACCTAATATTGTATAACTTGTAAACCAATTATTACCTACATGCTTGAAGCCGAAAGCAACAAACAAATGAAGGCCGCAAACAAGCTTGCAACTTTGAAATTTTAAGTTCGTTTACTGACCTTGCGAGGATAATTATAGATTGATTGTCTAACGCCGAGGTTTGATTGCTCTCAACTTTTGCGCTTCACTTCATGATTAATTAAATCGTACACGAAGTATTCCGGTGAATTTTACGCTCCGGGCAATCTTTCAAGGAACAAATAAGGAAATTCCTTAGTAAGTCAAAGAAACTCAAAACTCAAAGAAACAGATGACACACTAAAACATACAATGACAATGCAAAGAAAAATTCGTTAAGCAGCTGGACTTGAACCAGCAACCTAGGTAATCCGTACCACGCTCCACCAATTAAGCTATACTTAACGTTGGTGTACCTAACGAATTTTTCAATGCCTTGTGTCATATTTTATTTGGAAGATCTCTCCTCAGCGCCATCTATGAGTAGCTTAATCAAGCAGCTCACTCACTACGGAACTTCTACAGTTACGCATTAGTGGCAAGAGATGGAGCTATTTTCTGAATCAATGAAAATAATCGATTTATTGATTATTTTTGTTGTATTTTTATGAAACATTCATAGAATGAAATTCAACATACAATGACAATGCAAAGAAAAATTCGTTAAGCAGCTGGACTTGAACCAGCAACCTCGGTAATCCGTACCACGCTCCACCAATTAAGCTATACTTAACGTTGGTGTACCTAACGAATTTTTCAATGCCTTGTGTCATATTTTATTTGGAAGATCTCTCCTCAGCGCCATCTATGAGTAGCTTAATCAAGCAGCTCACCCACTACGGAACTTCTACAGGAACGTTAAGTATAGCTTAATTGGTGGAGCGTGGTACGGATTACCGAGGTTGCTGGTTCAAGTCCAGCTGCTTAACGAATTTTTCTTTGCATTGTCATTGTATGTTGAATTTCATTCTATGAATGTTTCATAAAAATAAAACAAAAATAATCAATAAATCGATTATTTTCATTGATTCAGAAAATAGCTCCATCTCTTGCCACTAATGCGTAACTGTAGAAGTTCCGTAGTGGGTGAGCTGCTTGATTAAGCTACTCATAGATGGCGCTGAGGAGAGATCTTCCAAATAAAATATGACACAAGGCATTGAAAAATTCGTTAGGTACACCAACGTTAAGTATAGCTTAATTGGTGGAGCGTGGTACGGATTACCGAGGTTGCTGGTTCAAGTCCAGCTGCTTAACGAATTTTTCTTTGCATTGTCATTGTATGTTGAATTTCATTCTATGAATGTTTCATAAAAATAAAACAAAAATAATCAATAAATCGATTATTTTCATTGATTTAGATGACACACTGATGTGATGCCATATAGGTATGCTGAGTATATTATTGTCTGCTTCTACGCAGAAAGCGCTAATGTTTTGCGGGTAAAATATTTAACCACTCTTCTCACTTCACCTTATCAATCACTTAAACCACTTCAAAGCTTCAAAGAAAATATGAAGAACACAATTACACAACACACAATACCATTGTATTGTATTGGTATACAATTGCATATTTATAGAGATTTTTACACCGAAAATATTTCTAACTTGTCAAAAACCGAAAATTATCACTGTGCTTTAAAAATAACTTTCACTTACATATACATATATAGCAAAGGTTCTCGGTTTGTGACAGAATTTCATCAAAGTAATGACATAGTCACTTGTTTTAATAGTATACTCAGCGTGTTAAATCGATAGAAGTGTATATTTAATTAAGTTGCCCTCCGTCCCAGAAACTCCTTCGACAAACAATCTATTAATGTAATTAGCTGAATTGAGATTATGGTTTACTTGTCAGTAGAATAACTGGTAGCACTACTCTGGAGCCTTATAACAATGAGCTCGTAGAGAGTTCCGAAACGTGCCAGCGTAAACGTTATATACATAATATAATTATAGTGCAGTGGTGGTGCTGATAGTTGGGTCTGTCTTGTGTTGATTCGTGTGGCAGTTGAGGAGGAGGTGTCGCATGAAAACATATATTTATGGCATAGCTAGTCGTAGCTATTTTACACGTGTGGTCGCGGGATAGCAAATTAATTGTTTTTACTACCTAAGTAACGCCTGATTAAGTCGATTACTTACAATCTATTACTTTTAAATAACTTAGAATTCACAATTTCTAATAGATTTAAGCGTTTAATATTTTTCGATAATTCTTATCTATTTAACTAGGTATATACAAAACATTATTTGTCCCTTGCTCCTCGTAAGTAGGTATATACTCGAAACCATGTTTTATCGAAAAAATATCGAAAGAAAAACTTTGACAATACAGGGTTAATTGTTGTACAAAAATGGTTCTTTATGAAAACCCGATTTAAAATGGCATTTTTTAGATTATGTCCTTATTGAAGTCATAGATTTTAATAGTAAACACATATGTAAAGCATAATTTCTGCAAAATGAAAATGAACTGAAAACCCGACGTAACTCTTATTCAGTTTAATTTCCGAAGCAACAATTAAATACCTATAATGCAACGCTCTTTTAATAGCGATGAGTCCTCATTATTAATGCAGTCACATTTCATGCCAATGAAAGTTCGAGTGGACATATTGCACGGCGCCATTTTGTTACAATACAGAGCCATGAAGGTGTTAATTGGGTATCGGAATATTTACCCAGCTTTAGGGTAATTAGATCGTGCCTCTAATTTAAACGTACCAGTATAGTATAGCCTGACGTGTTTGGGAGTAATGCATAGGTAGGTAATCCTTTCTCTGAGAGGACTCTCCACGGCATCCTGCTTGCTCGGCTACAGCGGCGGACAACTACTTGTTTTCTTCATCATTGTCGTCAGGCATGCACTCCCAGGGGAAGAAATACGGATTAATCCGAAACATGTAGGCATAAGCAGACGGGAGGCGCCTTTGGATTATTTATCTGTGCACTTTGCACTACAATTTTTCTGACACTTTTCGAGGGGGATGAGGTACACACGTACAGCACAAGTCTACGCTCGTCTCAAAATTTGTCACGTTATTGCAAACTCATACTAAAACAAAACTGTCACACAAATGCCAAAACACGCACACAATCAACCGACCCTCTGCATTTTGCACAGACTTAATGTCAAATTCCTTTCATCCTCTATAAGCATGTGGGAGTACTATTAGTTATTCTGTGATGTGGGTTACACTCGACTTACATACGAGAGTGATCCGATTATTTCACGACGATTAAACAAATATAATAAACATCATGGGACAATTGACACCAATTGACCTAGGCCCCAAACTAGACAAAGCCTATACTATGGGTACTAGACAACGGATAGATAAATATATACTTATATACATATTAAACATCCAAGACCCGAGAACAAACATTCGTATTCATCACACAAATATTTACCCCGACCGGGGATAGAACCAGGAACCTCAAGCTTCATAGTCAGGGTCTCTAACCACTAGGCTATCTGGTCGTCTCAAATCTTCCGCGCAGTAGTTTCATGCTAAAAGTATCTATCAGTAATGTAGTCATGATTACATACTGCTCAGTAATAACCAAGTAGTCGCAGTAGAGCGCGTCATAACTATTGGTAAGCCTGCAGAAGCTGTGGTTGCAGTGCAGCTTACAATCTCCTCTACGGAGCCACAAAGCCTATCAAATTAGTAGGTAGTGGTACTAATAAACACCACGGTATCAAGTCGCGTGCACAAACAAGTTAGGAAACATTCTGTTGGTACCGTATAGGCATGAAATCGAAATGCTAGAATCGAGTAGATGACTGATGATGTCACTTCATCAGCCTTCGATATTTGTTAAAAACCGATGCACCAATAATTTATAAGTGATGGATTAAATTAGTTTGCTCCTCCGCGAAGTAGTGTAATAATGAAAAATAGCCTCGTCTGCGCTGAGTATTTATTTTCATGCAATTAATTTTTCCGCCCTCCCTCCGGAAATAGAAAATAAAATAATCAACGCAAACGCTACTAAGCCCATAACCAAAACTACCACCACCAGTAAAGTAGTACCGGAAACGTGTTTCGGCGCTCTCCGAGGCATCCTCAGCGGACGTGGTTGATGTTGACACCCTGACCGTCAGTCGAAGAAAAACTACTGGTGGTGGCTTTCCATATAGGCGACGGTAATTGCTTTATATCATAGGTGACCTGTCTGCTCGTTTGCCCCCTCTTATATAATATTACATATAAAAAGCTGGCCAAGTGCGAGTCGGACTCGCGCACCGAGGGTTCAAACAACCAACAACCTTTTTAATTACTGTATCTTTTTATTGCGTTGACTTAGAAGTTTGAGATTTTTTCACAGCTTCAAGTGTATTCAGGGTTGAGTATTCATTTAATATTAATTTCAGCATGCTACCTCCACGCAGTCCAGCGAAAAAGAGTCTTGACACACAGACAGACACACAGACAGACGACAGACAGACGGACAACAAAGCGATCCTATAAGACTATGACTATGGGTCTATTTTTTCTTTTGAGATGCGAACCCTAAAAATGAAGAATCAATTGGACTTAGTAATTATTATGTATACTTACCTATATACTTGACTCAACGGGTCGCATGATTATGTGAATATCTTTGAACTATTTCTGTCGCTTTCAAAACATCGTTCCTGGAAAATTGTACGAACATTTTGGCTTACACAGGCACGTGTTCAATTCGGACTTTGTACGCCGAAATGTAAATCGCTGAGTTGGGACTCTAAATTCGTCGTCGAAACTAGTGATGTCACAAATATTCACATTCGCATTCGCACTGGATTAAGCGATTTTATTGCGAATTTTTATTGCAATGAATTGTGAAAATAATTTATAAAATAATAATGAGAAACAAAAAAAGTATGTAGAAACCTATTACACCAACATACTTACCTACCTCAACAACACAAAGGGTATTATTTTTTTACTTCCCCTTCAAAACAATTCACGGAAAACTAATTTCAGTCAATATGCAATCGAGGGTTGTTTACTTCATGCACTATCGGCTACTTTCGGTTTCAAAATTGCCAGTCGAAAAAACGCGATCAAAATTCAAATAAAAATAATTGCATGTAATATTTATTACGGCGCCATATTGAACAGCCGATACTCGCACTCGCATTCGCGAATGGAGTTAAATATATTTGCATTCAAATTCGCGAATGCGGACAATCTAACATTCGTTACATCACCAGCCGAAACTAACTCGAAACAGCGCCTGCGGCTTGCCGTCGTGGCTGGGCAACGTTCTTTGCGGCACAATTAAAATTTCATACGAGTGCTTACCCTTTGGAAGCGGCGCTGCGTAAGTAGCTGATGTTCACTTGTTTCGTTGATGACTTCAGTGACAGCCACCTGAAGGAGATGTGCTGGAACTTTTGCGTACCTACTTATAAGATTTTAGGTTTACATTACACATTTTAGTTTCATGTAAAACGAGCTTTATTTTCTTATCAGATTTTTTAACATTAGGTATAGAGGTAAATTATTATATTAAGTACTAATAGCTATCAGCTACTTAATAATATAACTAAAATCAAAGTAAAATTCTTACGTAAAAATTCTCGTCTCACCTCTAGCCTCAAAAACTTTTTTTACCAATTTCCCCCAGATTGCTTTCACCAGAGACCTCCGCTGTCACAAAAGAATACCTTTTGTAGGTACTTACTAGAAAAATATTTGTGTGGAAACTTATCTAGGTTGTAAAAATTCGATGCCTAGTTTGTCCACGTCCGCCTGGCATATTGCTGGCAGGGAGCCAGGCTCAGCCACCGGGACGTGAAGCGACACTTAAATTTTACATTTTAGACCAAAATAATAGTATATGACGGTTAACGTGGTTACAGGGGAAGATTTACGTGGTGTGTAGATGAGGGGGACGTTTTTCTTTAAAGCATTGCGAATGAGCGGTGCCCATGAACAAGCACTCGGACCAAACAATAACTTTGCAGTCTTGCATAGCAAAAACTATTTTTTTAAACATTTTTAATCAAAAACAATTGGGTTATATTTAATCTAAATTAGTTTTTTTTTGCTAAATTTATTACCCTGTTCATCTCAATTACAATTACTTTCCTATTTTCAAATATGTCCGCCAACCGAACTTCAAATGACGCACTGAGATATAAAATTAAACGCGAAATATACCTCAAACCTACGAAACTTACGAAATATTTACGCTTAATAGACTTTATTAATCGTGCAAATAACCTCCAGACTGTCGATGCCATCCTCCCAGATAAGCAGATAACTTAATTTATTAAGGGCAAAAGGTATTTTTAAGTGATGAAAATTTAAAAGAAATTTGGATCACTTTGCACATCTACAATGCTATGCAAAATATCATAACAGCTTTACGAATGAGCGTCCTTATCCTCCAAATTTCAGGGGAACCGTGGCAGATTCAATAAAAATTATAACGTACACTCAAGGAGCGGATCCTTTAATAACAGTAGAACGTTATCAGGTCATTAGCAAGGGTTGCTACCGCACGGAAAGTTTAATAACATGTTTGGAAATAATCTACAGAAGGTAAACGGGGAAGGCAAACATCAAATTGGCGTGGCGAATCCTGCCCGGCCGGGCTACACCCCCGCGGCCGGTTGAGGCCTGAGCTTCATTTTAAGCGGTATGTAAATTTATTTCAGCCGTCATCATTACGTGAACTAGCGGTGATCCAATTATGAAGAGATTGCATTGGCATATCTTTATTCCGGCTAAAAACACTTCAGTACTTAAAACACGTTCGCCGGTGCTAAACAATAGAACTTCTATTATTGTGCCTGGGTTATCTTTGGCCTGAGTTACCGCCGGCGAAAGTTTTATAATTTAAATGAACAATTATAATGCAACAGAATTTGTAAATATTTATGGTCTATAAGCAAAGAACACGGATCACCTATGAAACAAAAAAGTTACCCAATTTCAATGTTCTGATCTGAGTGGAGAAATAATAACACTATTATATTTATCAGACTAAAACTAATTTATCAGAGTAATACGTGTGGACTAACGTCTCTGAGTTCAGAAGAGTAAGGCAATCCAACAAATAAATATATACTGAAACAAAA
The DNA here is from genome assembly GCA_963691665.1 of Clepsis dumicolana. Taxonomy (NCBI): domain Eukaryota; kingdom Metazoa; phylum Arthropoda; class Insecta; order Lepidoptera; family Tortricidae; genus Clepsis; species Clepsis dumicolana. Next base: position 7,058,964 of record OY829513.1, read on the forward strand.
CTCAGCTGACCAAAATTACCAATTAGCAGCTAATTTCAATGTAGAAAATACCACCTCTACGTAGATCAAGGAAAACGCCATCCAAGAGGAATCAGTTCATAATTATTCAGCAAATAAAGCATAGACAACCGCGCTTATGAGCTAAAAGATTATTAAAACCCAGCTGACCAAAATTATCTATTGAGTAGCAATTCCCATCAGAAAATACCTCTACATAGATTCAGAAACAAAAATATTCTTAAAAAAAATTTTTTTTTTCCTTAATCAGAACACGTTTTTTTACACATTAATGGTAAAATCATGTCGTCAGCATTCTAAATTGTACAACAGCGTGCTTCTCATACGCTTTGGGGCCAGTGAAGTAATAAATTAAGTTCTTAACATGGAGTGCCTAGCGCGTGCCAGCGTTTGGGTCAAGCGTGGCCTGTATCGCCATTCTGCTTAAATGTCGCACCTCATTTTCCGTCACTTTGCTACACATGGGATTTTTACATAACTATGCTTAACAGTAACCGCACCAACGCCAACAAAAATGAAACCTTAACCTAACCACCCTCAGTTCATTTCAAATATAATACTTATGGCTTGAAAAATTAAGAACGTTTCTTTTGAACACTTCTGATGAGTTGTGGCAAAGAGCCATGTTTTAAGCGTCTCTAATACTTATGCACGGAAAAAGGCACCCGGGTTATTAATATTCAGGGCCAGTAAAATGCCTACTTTAGTATTTGTCGAGTGTCGCCGAATCCTTGAGGTGCAAAGGACGGCGGAAAGGCATTTCCATTGAACCTTTTATTCAATTGACGCGGACACAATTTGCACATCCATCAACAAAGTAAAACCTTTTATACACTGGCCCGAAAGTGTTTTGAATAAAAAGTTTACAAAGTTTACGCGTACCTTTTCGCTGTTGTTCAGACGCACAGAACACAAACATCTTTGTAATCGTGATCGCAAAGTTGTAATTGAGCTTAAATTTTGAAACGTTTGCTGACGCTTTGCAATTTACAATTTACAAATTAATTATGAGAGGACGGTTGAAACGGTAGAATTAATTTCGAAACGAAGAAGCTGCCCAAACAACGTCATCGCACTGTACATAAATTTCACTAGCGCGTCGCAGCCGCCGCCCATTCATACGTAAAGGCTTAACCACAAATTACCTTCCTGTTGTCAGTCAAAAAATAAATAATTTTATTCATCGGCGGGCACAGCTACATCCGATAGCTGCTGGCTTCCGGCATCGATTCACAACGGATACTGCTATTGACCTTCAATAATAGTGGTGCTCTTAAAAACCAACATAAAACTGCTGTAATAAAATTACGCGAATTCGAAAGCTATTCTCTATCTCTCTTGTCATAAGACCCAGAACAAGATAACTCGTAGTAACGTTCGCGGTATACAGCGGTAAGCTGGTCAGTTCCCAATGCAATCGACGGTTTGATGCGGTAACACTGGACTTTATAAAATTTAACTGAAAGACTGTTTTTCCTTACTTACTAGCTGCGTCGAGGTCGAATGACAATATAACACCCTCGTGCGCTCTCGGACTCGGACGTGGACATAAGGAAATGATGTATTCATGTGAAATGCATACGGGTACCGAGAAATTATTTCAGTTACCCTACGAGATTTTTTTTTTTTTAAGTTTATAAATATGACCATGGTGCTTGGGAAAAAGAGATTAAGAAGTTAGGGAAAAACATAAATAGTCCATATAAGTAGTGGAACTTTAAACTTACTACTTAATATTTAATTTATCTACTTAACATCGAATACAATTATCCAAAAGGCCCGCAAAATGTTCGAGGCTTAAATACGTTTGTAAAATTGTATAATAAAACAAAAGTAAAGAAAAACCAGAACCAAGTGTTACAGTCCCGTCCTTTCTACATCTTGTTGCGTACGCGAGCGTATTGTAGCGAATCCTTTTGTTTGTAAACAATGTCGTAACAAATTCCCGCTCGAACATCAAGATCCTCATAATTCGACAAAAACGTAACTGGAACATCATGATATCCGTCGGATCATTATAAGCGTAACACTCTACAGCTCGCTGCGGGTTGTGTGTCACCCAGCGCGCGCCCTCGTTCCAGCCTCGTAAGAGCAAAATTAACAACCTCGCACCGACCTATTTTCTGTCGAACTACTTTACCACAGCTTTTTTTGTAGATTAGTCCGCAGAAACCGCAATATAATAGGACAATTTGGGACTAGCCTGCTGATCTTTTTCGTTAGTTCGTTTTCTTGGACTTGGTATTTGACACTTTTAACATCAAACTACCGTGAGATTCAAACATAGTGAAACCGGCGTGGCGTGTGCTTCTAGAGGAAGGACTACGGATTAGTCCGAAACAAGTCGAGATATACCCGACTGACATAAGTCAAAGTCAATGTCAAAGTCAAAGTCAAAGTCAAAGTATTTTTATTGTAGACTGTGGGTACACAAATACAACAGTTGTTATGTTTTTTACAGGTGTTCCAACACAATCAGCCAGTTTTGGCACACAATATTTCTTAATTGTATTAAAGATTTTACACTACATTTTAAATTACAGTGACTTATATTACTTAGATTCATAATTTCCCATTCATTTTTACATGTCAAGCATTTCTTACATCTACAAAGTGAGTGATCCGTTTATTTCACTTTGGTTATTTGACTTATAGATGTCAGCTTGGGCATAAAATGTTTGGTATGGTTGATTAGTTGGTTGTATAGTACCTAATACGATAAAAGAATAAGACAGTTTCAGTAAAAGAAATAAAGAAAGATACGATAAAAGAAACTGAAACTACCTCAGTGTATCGATACGTATGACATTATGCAGACATTTGGAACGGTAGTAAACCAGCAACAATATTAGAAATGTCAAAACATTCGCTTGATAATGAAGTTTGTTTTCAATTACTCGGTAATGACGTCATAATTTATTGTCAGCGGTCAAAGTGCCTCCTTTTTATTAAATTTTCGTTAAGTTAAAAATCATCTAAATTGCAGTAATAAGTGAAGCCTTTATTTTACGAGTAATTAGTGTAAAACGGTTTCAGTTCAACATCAGGCAACTACCGTAAACTTACCGTATGTGATATGAATAAGTTGACAAATTGCAGTTGCAAAATGTTAAACGCTACGGTAATCTAACCTGATGGTCACTAAACGTACATGATATGAAGGGTACACGAAAAGAACATGTCTCACATGTCTCAAGAGTCTCAAGAAGTCCCCTTAGCAACCTTTTGAGTTATCGCGATTTGAAAGTTTGGAACAACGTAATTATCCATATCATTTTTGTATACATCTGTTTTTAAAGTGATAAAAAAGATAAGTTACATAAATATTTGTATCTGTAACTGAGTGGTAACTTATGGTCTATTGAGTGCTTTACATTTTGAGATTAAAATATCGTTTAAAAAAGTGACTAGGTAGACCAGTTCTTTCCGTGCAGATCCTTTATGTGATATTATTATGAATAAGTTGACAAATTGTAGTTGCAGAATCTTACACACTACCTACGCTAATCTAACCTGGCCACTAAACATACATGACATACAGAGACCGTGAAATCAATAATTTATACACTTTCAGAGATCATTTAAAAACATACCTAATAAAATATTGGTGTTTAAAATTACACGATGATGTTTTAGATAAATTCAAGTTCTTTCAAGCCTAACGAGTCGATTTTAATCTAAATAGCCATCTTAAATATTTGTAGCAAAAAAAACATATTTCACTATTACTTTTCTATATTTCGTATATTCTTTACTATTTTCTCATCCAATTTGGCTCAATGCCCTCATCGTCAACATAACGGGTAGCGGGGCTGGGATTAATTTCCCGCGCTAATAGGGCGTGGAGTGCGCGCGCGCAGCTCGCCCGTAAATTACATCTGTCATGTCATACTTCCTCTTTTTTGCTATACTGGTACAAATCGGGGTAAAGCTGCGAGTGTAAAGGCGGATTTTGTGATGTTGATAGCGATGCGAGGAAAAAAAAATAGTCTATGAACCAAACCAGTGAGAACTTAGGTAACACCTTTGGCCTCATCTCCAATTTCCATGAAATCGGACAGGTGTCAATCTGGTCAGTTGTTTTTGGTAATTAAGCAAGGAATATGCGGAACCTAATGATGATTTAAGTGGAAACATTTAAGATGCTAAAAAAGTTTGCAAAGTTTGCTAAAAGAACAAACTTGTAGTCTTTATACTACCTTGTATTGAAAAGGTATATCTGTCTGGCAGTAAAGACGTGCGATACCTGCATCTATTTCTTCGTTTGACTCTCCAATCCTTCTAACCAAGTAATGTTGGCCAAAATGTTTTTAGACAAGTATTTATAAAGAAACAGACCTTTTCTCATTGCCATCGACTGTATAAGGTGTATCTGTCTGAAGTCTAGTCGTGTCATCACCATAGCCTTTTCTTACGTGCCACTCCTGGGCCCAGGCCAGAATGAGAGGGCTTGGGCTTTAGTTCCCACGCGGGCCCAGTACGGATTGGAAACTTCACACACACCACTGAATAGCTTCCCAGGAGTTTTTCCTCACGACGTTTTCCTTCACCGAAAAGCTCACGATAAATAAAATTACAAATGTAAATTCCGAAAATCTCAGAGGTGCGAGCTAGGGCTGGAACCCGCGACCCTCTGCTTCAGAGGCCATAAGTCAAACCACAAGGCATCACGGCTTAAGTCTTGTATGTGCCTGCCCTAACCGAGTTTCAGCAGAGCGTACTTCGGCCGGGCGGGCGGCCACACGCGTGGCCGTTTCTCAGAGATTTTCTCTTCATGTAAATATTGTTTCTATATCTTCAAAGTAACGTGATATTGATAGATGGTGGTTTGACTCACCTACCTGCCAAGCATAGGGTCGTGCGTGAGAGGAAATTCACAGCTACGTTTTTTTTTTGCTGGAATAAACATTTCGTTAAGGCAAAGGAAACCTGCAAACCTCTCTGAAGGAATCTTTTGATGAGTATGACACACTAAGTTAAAATGGGATGATCGTCATCATCATCATCTCTAGTCTATTTACGTCCAACTGCTGGGCACAGGCCTCCTCTTAGAAGTAGAGGTCTCAAAATGGATTCATTACCTAACCCCCGCTGACGCAAAAAGGAGAGTGTTATACGTTAAACGTGTGTTTGTGTGTATCTGTAAGTATATTTATTGAATCGTAGCTCCTAAACGGCTAAACCGAAAAAAAACCAGGTATTCCAAATTTAAGTTAATAGCATATTAAACGTAATTCCTGAAATAATAATCTGAGACACACCATAAGAGTTCGTCCTTTTTACCATTTTAGTACGGAGCCCTAAACAAATTTCGCAGCAGATAAAAACAAAACAATAGTATAAAATTATCCTATGTCATAAATATCAATAAAGCTTCTCAAACCAACGAACGTCCAATTTAAAAGATTATGACGCAATAAAATCTTTCAGCGCTTACATTACATTAATGCAGTTTATAACCGGATACATTATCATCGTGAAGTATTATCATGTGTCACTTTGTTTCGCTGCAAGGTTGCAAAGTCTAGTTAGTGTTTCCAGTGCTTTCAAACTAACTGTGTAGATTACGAAGCAAAGAAGCTTCGGGCGGAGCTTCTACAGGATACCAGAATTACGAGTACGAGTACCTACCTACTATGTAATCAGAAAGCTGTTGACAAAAATTTCCCTTTTTCTTATTTAAAGACTAATAAATGGCCATTTAATGACATAAAGAGGTCCTAGAAATTCTTGCTCAATGTTCAAACTCAACATGTTAAGTATTTGCAAACCGCAGCTTTAAACAATTTTTGATATAGTTCATTAAACATACATTTTGTCGAATAGACGTGGCTGTCTTACACGTGTGGTCGCGGGTGAGCATGTTACTTAATAGTTTTTAGTTCATAAATATGGAAATCCGCAAATTAAAGCCTGTTTCAATCATTCGACAAAATGATGCTGCTTTTTTCTTGATGCCTGTACCTATAAAAGTTCAAATATTTCGATTTAATTATAGTTACAAATTTAATTATAGTCTGAGTTACAAAAGCGCTTAGTTGATGCAACTTGTGACCAAAGGGCTGGCAGTTTTCTCTCTCAAAGAATCAGCATCGCTATTCAGCGAGGCAACGCTGCCAGCCTTTTGGGCACTATGCCACGGGGGCCTTATTTAGATTTAATTTAGTTTTAAGTTGTAGTTTATTTAGTTTAAGCTTAGATTTAATGTCATTGTAAATTGCTTTTATTATGTTAATAAAATGGATATTATAGTTATATTTTGACATAGATTTATAATTGTACAACTATCAAAATATAACCGTTGGATAGAGGAACCTCGGAAAGAGTTCCTGTACAAAATGATGTACTGTGTACTTGTATGTTGTGACAATAGTTCCACATCTGTTATTGCGCTTCGTTTTTGACGCAATGTACATTACGGCACTCATGAACGTCAAATTAATTACACACACATGATCAACAGCGACCACCCAGAATCATGATTTATATGTTGTGATTAACATTACTCATAAACCTAACTTAAATTATTCATACATGCGAGGATGTGAACTAAAAGGTGTAATTACGAAATTATATAATTGCAACGTCCACCGTGTGTAATAAATAAAACGTTTTAACCATTTATGGTTACCGACAAAGGTTTCGTGTACGTAAATATAAAAATAGCAAGCTTAAGCTAAACATAATAATTTACTTACTAGATATAAGGCAGCTTATACATCAAGCTATTTTAAACCTCTTTCAGAAATACTTGGGAAAATTCACGATGAAAATCATAAATAAGTACCTAAGTATCTTCCTAAGTTGCAGCATAACTCGATTGTAGATAAATTCTTAAATAACTTTAATAGTTGCCATGACAAAAATAATTACGCGCGTAATTTTGACTACGTATAAGTTACCTTTTCTGAGAGGAGGCAAAAATATATAAAAGAAAAATATTCTTTACTGATTTCCTTTGTCGCTCCCACAGATAATACAATATTAATGCTGTCCATAACAACTTCAAACATGTCATCAGATTTTGGGAACTGAAGGGACCTATTTAATTTAAATAGGTGGGTTTGATTTAAATTAACTTAAAGCATACAACTTTTTAATTAACTTATAGTAAAGAATATGCGTTTTAATAAAGTAAAAGTGTATAACTTGGGAATTCAGCACCGGGTCCTCTCATTCAACAAGACACAGAAATGTCTAGTCTCCAAAGTCTCCACCTCCACTATTTAAAATAGACGATCAAGTCGACCGGGGTTCACGCAGGAATCCAGACATTGAGCTGTTACAAATAGAACTAAAAACATCCAGCGAATTCACACAACTATAAATCTTTACTGTTTGTGGACGTAGGTACCTATTATGTGACCGATTTATTAATGTTGCCAAGCTGATTTAGAAATATAATAGGGGGAACCAAAAGATGAACAACCCCCATTAGTTGAACAGTCGTCCGAAATATCGAAATATTAAGATTATTTCACAACGCACATAGTTGAAAGTTTTTTTTTCTTAAGCGTGATCACTTAGTCTATGCATCTTTTTTAAATCACTGGCTGTTAGGCGTCAAGCACGGCTATAATCGGTCGTTGATTCCATGCTCCACGCTGAAGACGCCATTACTATGGGAGTCTAGTTAAGATAGTACATTCCAAATTTTAGCTTAAACTTATTTTTTGAAAAAGTTATGGTACCTGACAGTAAAATTCTTATCGAACGCAATTAATGGTTATTCTATTCTTCATCTTATTTATACAAAACTATGTTTTTGTAAGTAATTATTGAAATATTTGATGTTCAGGTAATGGTTTCAATATTTAACAGGAACCCCAATACTTGAACGGTGTTCATGTTCTAGCTACTAAGCAATTTCTTTCAATGCTTAAAATTAAATACGTTTCGTGTGATACACGAAAACTTTGTCATTTTAATTAATCTTTCAATAATTAGTGATTTACTCACCAAAAGATGAACACGAATATCGACGAATATCTGTTATTTGAGGATTTCTTTTAGTATGAGAATTAACACCGTTCAACTTAAGAGTTTGATGCCCAGAACTTGGACTAGTAAGTTTATTAGTTCAGCTTTTGGTTATTGCAACTAATAAATGAACAATTTCATAAGATTCCTAGTTCATTTAAAGGTTGATATGCCTAAAACATGAACTAATGTTTTTAAATAAAATAAAATAAAAGATCATTTATTCACAAAAAAATAATGTAAATAGACCAAGTAACAACACATGAAAATCCATTACAATTTTGTGAAAAGGCGAGGACTCAGCAGAGTGCTGGTTTTCAGTCCTCACCTTGAATGTGAAAAATGGTAGTGTGGCTGCCAATTTATTAACGAAACACTATTGAGTATATTCTCTTACTTAAACAAAACAATATCCCTTCCAAATTAAACAAAGCAATACAAGTTTTGAAGTAGCAGCAATCCCTTAACTAGATACCTGTTTCAAATTAGCCTGACTATACACATACATTGTTTGTAACTTGTATTTATTTCTGTATTTTCTGTACAATAAAGCGTTTACTTACTTACTTACATTATTTATTACACATTTGAAGAGTAAAAAAAGGGTGAGAGAGAAAGGTCCTAGTTTTACAGAAGCTTGATCTGCCGAAGGTTTGTCCAGCAGCTTGCAGTTTTTTGTTTATCAATAATCCATTTTTTACAAGTAGATCTAAAACTGTTGACCGATACACATTTGTGAATGGGTGGAGGCAAATCGTTCCAGCACTTAGATGCTGCGAACCGAAAACTGCCCCTGAAAGCGACTAAGCGCGGCAGCGGCAGTTCCAACCGGGGAGTGCGTTCCGGCTTTGAACGTCCCTCTCTCTCTCCACACCACTTCAATTTACGTCGCAAGTATACTGGCGCGTTGGTTTTCCTTAGTTTAAAAACCAGACAATTAAGTTTAAAAGTGCGTCTATTTTTCATGTTAAGAACCTCAAGAGTATTAAGCCAGGGAGTGATGTGTGACCGTCTATCTACATCGTAACAGAAACGCACGCAAGAGTTTTGAACCCTTTGTATCTTACTCTCGGTTTTTTTATTTAGACACGGCCCATAAACTACATCTCCATAATCAAGGTTGGAAAGAACCAGACTATCCATCAATTTAATGCGTACTGTGGTACTCAAAAATTGTCGTAACTTGTACAATGACTTTAGGGCCCCATAACACTTTCCCACCTTTACTTTAACGTGATCTTCAAAAGTAAGCCCGCTATCAAAGATGACTCCAAGATTCCTAACAACGTCGGCTTCCCGGATTGGAAGACTGTTTACAACCACAGTGGGATTATTACGGCGTACTATATCGGTTTGGTGTTTTGTTCCAAGGACTATGTACGTGCACTTTTGGGAATTTAGCATCAATCCATGGTTATTTGACCAGCAACAAATATTATCCAAGTCTTTATTAAGCTCCTGTACAGATTCAGTGGATTTCACCCCCAACAAGATTTGAGTGTCATCAGCGTACATATGGGCTACCCCAGAACCAACGCCATCAAGCATATCTGCCGTGTACATCGAATACAGTGTTGGACCCAGAATAGAACCCTGGACTACACCTTTTACAACCGACATTGGTTGAGATCTAATCTTGTCACCCGAGCCATCCAAACATTCTACAGTCTGCTTCCGATCCAAAAAGTAACTCGAAAACCACGAACGAACAGTATCATCGCAACCATAGTACCCCAGCTTAGCTAGCAGCAGGTCCGTGTTAAGGCAGTCAAAAGCGCGACTGAAGTCCAGCAGCACCAGTATAGATGCAAATCCATCATTTGATGCCGCCAACACTTCGTCAACCACATGCAGAAGAGTTGTGGTAGTACTATGCTGCTTTCGAAATCCAGATTGATTTTGTGGGATTATCTCATTGCTTTCGAGGTATGGTGTTAGTTGTAATTGGATGACTTTCTCTAAAATTTTTGAACAGATTGGTACCAGACCTATGGGTCTTATGTCTTTTACAGTTTCTGGATTTTCTTTTTTCGGTAGTGGCTTTATTAAGGCTGTTTTCCATTTTGCGGGAAATTCACCGGAGGTTAAGGAGGCATTAACGATTGCAGTGATAGCAGACAAAGAATGTGGAAGTGTCAGTTTTATCATCTTAATTGAAACACCATCGATACCTGCGGCGTTGGAAGATATTGATTGAATCACTTTGTTAACAGTATCCTCACTCACAAGGCGAAAACTAAATGACTCATTCGTGAACTTGGTTTTAGTGTACTTCTCATAGACATCATGTTGTGGAGACGTAGAAGGAAGAGTGTCCAGCAAAGATTTGTTAATTTTTTCTGGATCACACAGATGAGTAGGTAGCGTGGCTTTTGTGTTTGTCCCCAGCGACCTTTTTATTTCATTCCACATTCTTTGTGGGTTCTTCACGTTCTGATTAACTGTGGACTCAAAATAATGTAGTTTCTCAGTACGTGTTACACTAGTCACTAGATTTCGAAGCGATTTATACGCTTGGATATGTTCAGGTTTCTTAGTTTTCTTAGCCTTCAAACATGCCCTATCTCGGTCTTTTCGCATTTCCTTCAAACTGTCAGTCATCCATGGAGTTGGTGGTGTTTTAAAAGTTTTCGTACGTTCCGGCGCAAAATGGTCAAACAGCTGTAGCAACAAAAAATCAAAGCACTCAACCATTTCGTCGATATTACCACAGCAATCGATCACCCACTGCCATGGAGTCACGGATGAAGCAAACCGATAGGTGTCCAAATCTACCTGGTCAAATGGCCTGTAAGTGATTACACGTGGGGCTGGTTTTTGTAATTTCAACGGAAACTGCGCTGACACAAAGGCATGATCACTCATAGAATCATTATATATCACTTTTAATTTCTTAGGCTTAATAGTTGCGGAACAACAAATGACGTCCAAAAGAGAACTGCACGTAGACGTAATTCGCGTGGCTTCAGTAACTATTTGGCAAAGACCATGCTCGGACAAAGTATCCAAAAAGTATCTTTGATGATTTCCAACAGAACTAAGCATATCTATATTCACATCACCATTTAAAAACAAAAGATCATAGGCAGGAGAAATACCAGATAAGGTATCTGCCAACTGTGCAATGAAACAATGAAAGTTAAAATTGGGTGGGCGATAGAAAATGCCTATTGCAGTTTTAAGGCCATTAAGTTTTATTTCCAACCAAAGCTGTTCTAAAGAATTATTTGGCACATCAATTCTACGCACCGAATAGCAGTCCTTGACATAAGCTCCAATACCACCACCACGCTGTCCGGACTTCCGAGAAACATGCAAAAATCTATATCCGGGAATAGTAAAATACTTTGGGTCGGAAGACTCCCGCAACCACGTCTCTGTCACTGCTGTGATATCAGGATTTTCCTCCCTAACTGTCTCTAGAAGTTCATCCCTACCGGTGTTTAAGGAGCGCACATTGATCAGACTAAGTTTGAAATTTACTGTTTTCTTAACCATTAAAATAACTTAAATCTATATTATAACCTACTAGGTAATATGACTTAAAAATCACGTGAAAGTACACAACACAAAAGATCCCTAAGGCAGCTTCTGAAGGTCTGTAACAGAGTCAATTTGTAAAGCAGGCCGTTTATCAAATTTGCGTACAAATATGTTACCGTAACTGAACCACGCGTATTTGTAGGTTTTTTTTGTTGCAACCTCTTTTGCTAGACGCAGAAGACGTCTATTCGCGGCTGTTAAATTTTCACTGATGTAGACCTTTTGAGCTTGACCAGTAATATTCAGATCAGTAGTTGTAGCAACTGCAGGGTTTCCACTAGCCCTTCGACGCTGTTTCGCTTCCTTAAGTAAATCCAGTTTTTTCTCAAATCGGCGTATGCGTACAATTATTCTAGACGTGCCCACCCCCGATGAAGATTTTGCGGCGGCGGCGAAGGATCCATCAACAGCCTGATCCGTGATGACGGTATCACCGTCTGTAGCCTCTGTAGCCTCTCCTTCACTCTCGTTCGGGGTCCAGGGTTTTACTCGATGAACCCACTCGACGTCCTCCTCTACAAGAGGAACCTCAAGGACACTTGCCAATTTCAAAACAATTGCACTAACGTCTTCGTTGGGTCGAACGGGAATACCAGAAATTTCAATGTTGTTTTTACGTTCCCTTTGTTCTCGCTTGTTTAGTTGAATTTCAAGCCTCTCGTTGCGGCTCTCCAGTTCCAATAATTTGCTCTCAATGACATCAATACGCTGTGACTTAGCCTCCAAGTAATTAACCTTATTTTTAAGGTCTTTAAAATTCTCTTCAAGTACGATAAAATGAGCGTCGATTTTTCTAAAATACTCCTGATGATCGTCGAAACGACAACTGACGTCAGCTCGGAATGCTCTCATCTCAGACAGTATCGCCTCAATAGCTCCCTCCCTCGGATTCTTTCCGATGCTGATGTCCAAGAAATCTTCATTAAATGTCGACTCCGAGTCTGTCGTCGCAGTGGGACCAGTCTTAATCGGTCGTACGGGAGTGTTCGTATTATCTCCTTTCTTCTGAGATGCGATGCAAACCGGGCACTTCCAAACCGCTCTTGCCCCTGTTGATTCGCTATTAAAGTTAACACATTCCGAGTGGTACAAAAGTTGGCAATCACTGCTCGTGCACTTGACCCTTTTCTGGGTCACAGCAATATTGTTTTTACACGCGTCACATACCTGTGCAACCATTATAATTTACGATTGCAAAAAATAAAAACAAAATGCAAAACAAACGAAAAAGAAAAAGTAGAATGGTCTCTCTTTAAGTCTTTTTTTTCATTAACTTGGATTTGAACCTCCAACAACTCAGAGAGCGCTGACCTTATTTCGTGCCCGTTGCCACTGCACCAGCTAGCTGTACGCAGTGCTATTCGAATTAGACGATCCTATGATGGGGGCTTGTTCACAAAATGCGGGTAGTTGTACTAGTTCGATAAAATATGTAAAAGTTTAGTTCCGCACCATTTCTGCATATCCACAATATTATCACTCACAAGTCATAGAATATAATTTCGTGCACGTTTTAGGTCTATTTTCAACACCTGAAGTTCGTAAGTTCAAGTTCCGCACTATTTCGGTTATCACTTATCACTCTTTCGTAGAACAAAATTTCATGAATGTTTTTGGTCTATTTTTAGCACCAGACCATGTAAGCATGGGCTCCACGCAATACTCCAATTTGCAATTAACTTTTTCGATTATTACTACTATTAAAATCAAGAACACAAAAAATTGCGTGTTGTCGTATTGACAGCCGAACTACCCTACCCTACCCTACCTAATGTATTTCTCTATTACTTTGTGCTAATAATTAATGAATCTTCAATACTTGTGTTACAACGGGTATTTTTGTTTAAATACCAGTATTTTTATTCTATTTTGTACTAGTGGTTGTGATAAAATAAATATTAAATTAATTAACATATTTTGTCTCAACATATTCCCAAGGGTTTAAATATAAAAACACTTGAGGGTCAAATATCACTAAAAAGCACTAAGTATATTGCATGCAATTTAGATGGGTAACCATTTTCCAAGTAAAAAGATTACGTTAACATTATTAGTTCAACTATTGGGTTCAAACGTTCATAATTATGGCACACGTGTTTAACTATTGGGGTAAACGGCCTATTTTCTGACTCAATATTTTTTTATAAAATAATGTGAAATAATATTTAACTTTAGTATGTACAAGTCAATTCTAGAACATATAAGAATATGTAAAAAAAATACATGCCACCCAAAAGTACTTCACGTCATAAAGAACGAGCCGTCCAAAGTTGCTATAGTCGCTTAATCGTTCATCTATTGGTTCCTCTCCCCTAATCGGAAAACGAAGGCCGTAAAGAAGCTTGGAAACAATTCGTACTATGGTACGAAAAATATTGTGAAACGATTTCTAGAAATTTCAAACTGAAATGTAAATTTATACAGAAAGACCAGAAAAATCGAACTGGGATTCGAACCCAGGACCTCCGGGGTTTTGATTTCTAGATTGTAAAACCGGCAAAATCTTATAATAATTAATTATTAACTCTCTGGGTTGCTACTGTTGTTAGCGATATTTTGCTTACAATAATGACAGTCGTAATTTCTTTCGTGAAGCGGTATAAGATAGTGCGAGAAAGATATGTTGAATCGATAGAGAGCGAGCGCGCGTTAGACAATATGGCTTATAAAATGAAGCGTTTTCGTGCTACTCCTCTGGTTTATCCTCTCCACATATTACACCTACATGAAAGCAATCATTAATTTCTTTGCTTACATCCCGTGGATGGTAAATCCAACTTACAGGTCTATTCCTGAACATACATGATGAATTATCAATTTTTATTACCTTGATAGAATTAGTACTCAAGAAAACTGGAGAGTAAATGCAACACTCAAACACGTGATGTGAACAACAACAACACATACAACGAAACAAGCTTACAAACATATTCAATGCTTTTCAATGAACATTTGAATGTAATTTTAGTGTTCAAATTATGTAAATCTAGGACGTTTAAATCATAATTAGAGAGGTCAACGGCTCGCGTTCAATTCATTGTCTGAACGTTCATATCATACCGGGAGTGACCACTGACCAGCGGTCACCGCCCAACCAATTTAAATTTATTTCGTGCCTCCTTCGCCGCATCGTTAAAGTCAAGGGCGTGCTTAGTGCCAGGCCCCATTAACTTAATATATGGCTATGAGCAATCAGCTTTTTGTAACGATGTCGACTCGACGTTACGCGCTCTCGTTCTTAATTGCTAAAGTATGGCTCGTATTACCGAAGTCGTAACTTTCTTTTAACAGGAATGGTACAACAAACAACATGAAATTACACGGTATCGAGGAATCATTTTGAGTTTTGTAACTCAAATTGCACTAATTGTGTGCCCAATGTCATTATTAACTGGATTATGAAAAGAGAATAGGTACCTTTTATTTCCGATTCTCTGTCACGTACGTACTTGGGTTGAGCTTTTAAACGAACGAATAATGGCAAATGTAAGTACGTGTAAAATTTGAATTCTCTAAAACAAATTTTGTGGATTTTTTACTTTGCAAATATTCGTCAATTCCACAATCACAGCATTGTTGATTTAAAACGAGAAAGTAAATAGAATGACAGGATGTAGGTACATGTGTTTGCACTAGGTTGATTGCCTCTGTCCGAGGTATTCAGACTGCAGCTATCTATTTTGTTAAATGTAAAGTTTCAACAAGCCTTTTCGATTCGATGGACACGTCCAATTCACGTTGGGATGTAACTCAGAATGGGAAAAAGCGCTTCGAGCTATATGTTACCGGCGGACTTCTGAATAGTGTAACTGGTGGTGCCAGAGAGGCTTGGGTAATGGCGATCAAAGGGTTTAGAAGTGACCTTTTTATTTTAATGTTAATAGAGAGGTCTTTAATAT
Organism: Clepsis dumicolana; assembly: GCA_963691665.1. NCBI lineage: Eukaryota > Metazoa > Arthropoda > Insecta > Lepidoptera > Tortricidae > Clepsis > Clepsis dumicolana. The sequence goes on from OY829513.1 coordinate 7,074,404, forward strand.
TTTTAAAAAAGATGACAAAAGTTGACGATCACTTTTATCACTTTAATCACTTTTATGCCTTCTCGTTATACCTCTTCTCATACTCAATGGTTGACTATTTTTGATGTTCAATTGATGATTCAAATATGGCATTGTGGTATACTTATTTTGGAAATAATTATTAATGTTATGAGACAGGTAAGACAAATATGTAGTTATTACGAAGCATCCTAATAATGGGAACAGCAGTTCGGGGCGCAGGATAGTTTCCAGATTGTGAAGAATGCTCAATTTCTCAGCAGTAACAGGACAATGTAATGTTGTATTTGTAGGTATTCGCGTTATTTGGCGCAGCGACTGAGCTAAACAGGGTTGTCTGATGCAAAAAAAACGTGTAAGCACCTGAAATTTTTACAATCTTTTATTTCAATTGCAGTGTTTGTATATTATACGTAAGTAACAACAATGTCGTGCACTTCAAAATTTCATCATCATGATATGTCATTTCATGGTCATGACGATATGTTGGTATTCGACCGAGCTGAAATTTGACATACTTTTGTACAATACGTTAATTTAGTAGTGAAGCTCTGGTGGTGCGGCGAAGATAGTTTCCACAGGAGGGAACTCTTCCGAGGGTCGAGCACGACTTTACGAATGCTGCGTCACGTAAAATCGAATAGTAAACGTTGTCGAGTTTGTACGACGTTTGGAACAGCGCCCGCCGGTGAGCGTATTTGGAACTAAAATTTAGTATGAGGTTTCTCGATCTCGATAACGTTACGCAGCATTCGTAAAGTCGTGCTCGATCCTCAGCGGTTAAGGCATCGACTTCAAAGTTGGTAGGTATCGATCTGTGAGTTGGATGACATTTTATGAACATAACATAAAGCATAGTCAGCAAAAAAGGTTTTATTAAAAATTAAAATTATTTTCATGATAGAGAAATTCACGTATGTCAGTCGACTATTTCACTATGATTGAATCTCACGGTAATTTCATGTTATTTTAATGATAGTGTGGACGCGACAGTTTTAAGTTTCCCCGTAAAACCGTACCCTCGTTTTATTTTACTGAATATTTACTAACTTAGAAACCATGATTATAAAATGTCAAGCTTACAGAGACTTTGTGATTTTTGAATCATGAACTCATCTCAAATCATGAACTAAAACAATTACTTTCTACGCCACGACCAAGCAGTCAAGCGGTTGTGTACATTAGTTCATAAAAATAAACTAAAGTTTAAAAAAGTTTAGTTTATTTTTAATTCTATAAAAATAAACTAAATGAAATAACTAAATTGAAACTGAAATAAAGTTACTGTGCAAAAACTAAAACATACCTATCTAAAATAAAAGCTCCCTAGATTTAGAAATTAAAGGAGGAACAACATTTCAACTACATGTCTTTTCATATATTTACATACTTATCCAAGTACAATTTCCAACGGTCTAAAGCAGTCTATCAAATTGCGTATTTTGTGATTTTATTCGAGATTTTTTTAAGAGATTCCAACAAGTATTTTATAGCAACCCTGACCATAATGAAGTACCTGAGGACATAGGAGTGGATGCACCCAGAGGAATGCTTTTTGTTGCAATAAACTTGCATTAGCTGAAATCGAGTTACAGTACGAAAAGCAGCTGCGATACCGATGCGTTCACAATGAGCTAAGCACGTCTCTATTGTTATAGGGATATGAGCCTGTGCAAATCATTGTGGGCTTTGGTTGTTTAGCTACTTTTGCTGCTAACTGTACCGTACAGAACTTGCAAACATTGCTAGAGGTTATACGCTGAAAATAAACAAAATTGTTTATAACCGGTATGCTTGCTCATTGTGGTTATAATTTGAATAGACTATGACAATCATAATAGGCCAACATAAGATAAAAATTGGTAGGTAGGTTTAAATAAATTACACAGTTTTAAATCCACGATTCCTGGCTTGTAAATTTTAGGTAATAAATTTATGTTTATCAAAAATTTTGGTTTTTTTTTCTGTGTTTTTTATTACGTTGTGGTGTTCAATAAAGAGTTCTTGTATTGCATACAATTTTATGAGCTTTTCGATAATTGTATAGGTAGATTTTTTTTGTCGATTCAATTTTGGGAAAAATGAAAAAAAAAACGAAATTCAAGAATGAGCTCACTAAATTAATTACTTAAGCAGATTACAAAAGTGTTACAAAAATACAGTGTAAAGCTGAAAGGGGGATAAATGGTCCGCAATAAAGAGTCCATTTACAATATTTCGTTTGTACCCGACGAGTCACACCCTCAACTGTCACACTGTGACTCGTTGGGAATATTTTTATTAAAAAATCCCAGTCAGTCACACTGTTACTAGATGAGACAATTTAAACCCTTGTTCCCAACGAGTTACACCCTCAACTGTCACACTGTGACTCGTTGGGAATATTATTTATAAAAAAAATCCCAACTAGTCACACTGTTACTAAATGGGACAATTTAAATACTTGTTCCCAATGGGAATGGGAATGGGATTTTTTTTATAAACAATATTCCCAACAAGTCACAGTGTGACAGTTGAGGGTGTAACTCGTTGGGAAAAAAACCAATATTTCTATCACAGTATGAAATAAAAAAAAAAATTCATGCAATATGCAAATCCTAACCCTATATTTTTTACGGGTTATTTTGTAGCACGTTGTGTTGTTATTGTTAACTCTATTACTAGTACATTAGGTACTACTAAAGCTTTGCTAGAGGAAATAATCTTCGGCCGGCCACCCAAGTCGACTCCGATCGGCAAAGTGGAGAAAATCAAATCCAAGATTGTTTTGCTTTCCTTAACTTTTGTTTCAGCTCGATGGAGATTGGGTTGAACTTTGAAACTGTTGACCGGTACAGAAACACAGTAAGTACATACAATAGTTTGAGAAGGCTTGTTTATGTTAACCTATTCATGAATTTCGTTATCTTAATTAAGTTATTCTAATGTGCTAAAATTAAAAAAAGAAACGTACAGTCGACGTGAGAACCTTCTCCTTTTTTGGAGTCGCTTTAAAACAGCTTAGTGGTTTTTCTACGGCATCTCAAGCAGAGGGTCGTGGGTTCAAACCCTGGCTCGCACTCCGAGTTTTTCTGAATTTACGTGCGAAATTACGTTTGTAACATCTGTATAGCTTTTCAGTGAAGGAAAACACCGCGATGAAACATGCACACTCTTGTGAAGCAATTCAATGGTGTGTGTGAAGTTGCCAATTCGCACTGGGCCCGCGTGGGAACTGTAGCCCAGGCCCTCTCATTCTGAGAGGAGGCTTGCACCCAGCAGTAGGACGTGTGTGAGGCTTATGATGATGACGATAAATATTTTGTTAAATTATGTCAAAATCAGAGACTTTTGTTGCTATTCCATTGACACGAAAGTGGGTGGAGAGGAGCGGACCACAAGCGGACCGTGAATTGGGCGCACCCTTAATAAATCTAACCTTGTCATAAATATAAAACCTTGTTATCATTTTCTGTTAACTATATCTAAACAGAACACGCTTGCTGTCGCGAAGTCGCGCAAGGTAGCTAAATAATACGGCTGATTCATACTAGATGTCGCTAGTAGTTATGAAATGACCCCAACGCTGGGCGCTCTTTTCGTAAGAGGGTAGCCGGGGACGAGAGGAAGACACCGTTGCCGTAAGACGTGTTGTGTGTGCGGAGAAATCTATGGTGAGTGCTATTTTAATTTACTGTGTTTCTTATTGTGCTTAATTGTGTATAATGGTGGCATACGGCCTGCGGGCTTACATCGAGTGTTTGTTAGCGGCAGGAATATAGACCCGCGGGTCTCTCCTTGCTACTCAGTCCGCTCAGACCAAGGTCTTGCTCAGTTTGCCCAGAGAACTCAGTACCCAGAACTTAACTCAGTGCGTGGCTTGGGGTCGCTGTAAGGGGTGGTTGGAGGCGACTGCTCAGAAACCCACAAGGGGTCCTACAACAGCTCAGTATGCATGGCTCAGAATAATGCCAGATGGGGCGGTACGACACAGTGCTTAACCTCAGTAACGAACCTCGATGTATCCACGCTGCCCGTGTGTAACCCTTGACTGCTATTCCTATGTACTACATGTTATCGCCATGTCATCTACCTTTCAGGCGTACTTTTTTCAATTGTACTTCCATACTTACTTATTCGTCATGTTCTATATATAAATTAACGCATGGTGAATTTGGCGACATGGTGGAGTATGCTGGGATTTTATAATGGTAGCAGATATGTGTCCCGGTAAAACAAAGATAAAACAGAATACTAACATTTTCACCTAACATTTAGATACACAGATTACAAAACACTTCCTTTGCATACGAGTAAGTGAGCGCTTTGTTGTGCAGAGAATGCAGAAATAAAGACGGGTCACAAGCAGTGATAAACAGGTACAAAGGCGGACTTATCTCTGTAAGGGATCTCTGCCAGTCAATCTTAACGACGACGAGTATCGTCTTATTAACATAATTATAACCACTCAAAACATATTTTCATTTTACCTTTCTAAGCTGCTAAGATACTTACAGTGTAAAATATTAAAGAGAATGCATTAATTAATCTTGAATATTTCTCGTCATAGACTTATCCCATTAGTTCAATACATTCTACCTTATTCAGGCTGCATAAGAAACAATTTAAATTTTTGTATCTATGTATCACAATATAAATCTGGCGGGTAGCCGACACGATGTATGCGGGTAGCATCGGACGTGCGCGTCTGCATGGCGCCAGTTAGACACCTGACCACTCGATGATTTTTGCAACAATATATCATAATGCGTGTTCTTAGAGTACATAATAGCGTGACTTGCGAATAACTTTTGTATTAAAACTGACGACATAAACAACCTTTCTTGCAAATTGTAACGAGCAATTGAAGACTTGGTAGAAAGACTGAAAGTTTATTTTCCATTGTTTACCACCTTGTAGATTCGTCTCAATTAGTTTATTTAATAAAGTTTTTATTTGCGACTTCTCAATTACTTTAGATCTAACAAATACTACCTACATTATATCTAGTTATAATAAGAAATGTAATAAATACGTAACTTGACGCTCGATTCTATACCTACGTAAAAACTGGACTACGAAATTCACCTTTCATAAAAAAAGGCTCACTATCTTGAACTTCATTAGTATGTTGGTACTTAAAGTTCGTGTCCGATACCAGGCGACTACCTTATACCTCAGATCATTATGTTCGTTGTTACAGCCGTCACTGATCGGGTTGGTTTGGTTCACTTAAGTCTCAGTTTATAGTAACCTGTGTGGGTGTCATTACTAAATACGAAATAATTAACAAAACAAAATGGAGGAAGCTCTCGGAATTAGATTAAAGTTGATTATAGATAATGTGTAGTTATACGTGGGAGATGGCCAGAAAATACTTGAAAAAATAAAAACTGCATCGGATAATACCGAAACGGACATTAATGAAGCAAACATGGTTTCCGCCAAGCTCAAGTTGGCTATAGAACGGTTCGTCGGAGAAATGCACAACTACTATAGATTAGTTACAAGTCCCTCAGCTGATACTTTATGTACTTACACTGGTATTCAAATTCGCGCTGAAGAGTTAGTTGTTGAATTGAATCAAGCCATTAACGCAAAAAGTCGAGACTCTAAAAGGGAGGGCTCAGGACTTCAAATTTCTAACGTCACAAGTAAATTGCCGAAAATGGAACTCGCCAGGTTCAACGGCAATGTGCTCAAGTGGCACGAGTTCTGGGACCAATTTGCGTCAAATGTCGACAATAGGAACATCAGTGAGGTTGACAAACTATTGTACTTGCAGTCCGTCCTTGAAGGGGAAGCTAAGAGGGCACTAGAAGGGTTAGACACCACAAATAAAAACTATCAAATTGCGGTGTCTACGCTTAAAGAACGCTACGGTAAGCCTAGTGCAATAGTTGATGCTCATTACGCGGCATTGTATAATATAAAAGCTGCTGATAGATCTGTCACCGACTGTAGAAGGGTATTTAATGAGATCCAACGCCATCTGCGCGTTTTGGAATCTTTAGGCGAGGACGTGAATCATAACCATTTACGCGTCATGATTATGCAGAAATTTTCGGAAGATCTTATATATGAACTTCGAATTAAACAGGGATCAGATTCATACTCAATCGAAGATATTAGGTCGCAAATTGAATGTATAATATCTGCGCGAGAGGCGTCTAACAGAATGAGCCGGGAAACTTCTTCTACAGAGCAACCAAGTACGTCTCATCAAAACAGCGGCAGATGTAGTTTAGAGACTTTACATGTCGCAACAGAGCGACGATCTAGTCATCGTCCAAAACGGTATTTACAGTCTAACGGTAGGGACAGTAAGGAGAAGTATGGAGGGAAGCGAGGCAGCAGATATCAGAGCGAAAGTAAGTTCAATAATAATCCGCGTAAGAGGCATATCATTAAGGAGACACAAGAAGTAGACGTAAAGAAGAGAAAACCTACATGTATATTTTGTGGAAACGGGCATTATAATGATGAATGCGTTGAAATAAAAACCGTGTTAGACCGGAAACGGAAGTTGGAAGGTCGATGCTACAACTGCCTTGCAAAAGGACATCGATCATCAGAATGTAGGTCACGCAAAAAATGTTATCATTGTGGCAAGTTTGGTGATCACAACAGAGCACTATGCCCTTCGAAAGATTTGACAAAAACTGATAATTTACATATTAGAGACTCGAGTGAAAATCATAAAGGTCTCACGGTTTTACAGACAGCTGTCGTAGCAGTGGCTAAGTATAAGAAGCTTGAAGACCTAGATCTCAGAGTGTTACTTGATTGTGGAAGCCAGCGCTCTTATGTAACGAAGAAAGCGGCGGATTTGTTGAACGTGCCCTTGCTAGAGTCTAACACCTTATCAGTCTTTACATTTGGCGCTGAGCGTCCACATGAAATAGAAAGCCCTGTAGTAAGACTAGACCTCAAGACTAGGACTAACAACAAAGCGGTTATTTATGTAAATGTTGTTCCTCATATCACTAATGGCATCTCGACCGTGCCTAGCGATTTGAAAGAACCTCTGCTCAAAGGACTAAACTTGGAGAAACTTGTCCTAGCGGACGATTCGTCGTTGGGAGATCGAGTGGATATCTTAATCGGCAATGACTATTACTTTTCTTTAATGACTGGTGACAAGCTTAAGATATTGGACAACTTGTATTTAGTCGACTGTATCTTCGGATGGGTATGGTCGGGAAAGATCGTGGAGGATGATAATTATAGTAATGAGCTTTCAGTCCTAACGTACTTCCAATCAAGCGTCGAGATGAATAGCCTCTGTGAACCCGATCTTCCTTTGCAAAGAGATGATTTACGGAAATTGTGGGATTTAGAATCAATAGGAATCACAGATTCGCCAAAGACTTCTCGCGATGAGGAAGCCGTTAGGCAATTCAATGAGACCATGCAGTTTTTTGATAACAGGTATCATGTAAAGTGGCCATGGATCGAGTTTCCCCCAGTTCTACCATCGAATTTCGGTCTAGCTCATGGGAGATTGGTTAGTCTGCTTAAACGGCTCGATCAGAACACTATTCACGCGTACGACAGAATTCTTCGAGAACAGTTAGACCAAAACATAATTGAAATTGTCTCAGATACGACTGATGTTGAACATCCGGTGCACTACGTTCCACACCATTGCATAGCTCGAGAGGATAAATTGCGATTGGTCTATGATGCCTCAGCCAAAACTAAAGGAAACAAAAGCCTCAATGAGTGTTTATATCGTGGACCCCTGTTGCTCAAAGACTTGACTGGACTTTTGATTCGCTTTAGAGAACATTACGTAGGTGTCGTCGCAGATGTCGAGAAAGCGTTTTTGCAGATTGGCCTACAGGAGGAGGACAGAGACGTTACCAGGTTCCTCTGGCTCAAAGATATTGATCAATCACCATCCCCTCAGAATCTTTTACATCTTAGATTCCGAAGAGTCCCATTCGGCGTTATATCAAGCCCCTTCCTGTTAAATGCGGTTGTTCGATACCATCTGAAAAAAGCTGGAGATGCTATTCTTGATAAAATTGCCGATGATTTGTACGTTGATAACCTCGTGACCGGTTGTGATTCGATCGAAGACGTAAAATCATTGTACCAGGTGGCCAAAACGAGCTTCACCGACCTTTCAATGAATTTAAGAGAGTGGAATTCGAATCTCGCTTCAGTCAGGGACTCAATCCCTTTACAATATCGAAGTAAAGAAACCGATTGCATGAAAGTTTTGGGGTTGAAATGGAACCTGCAAGATGATTCACTGACACTTAGGTTTGATATGACGCAAGCCATGGAGGAACGTACAGTTACAAAAAGAGAAACTCTCCGTCTTATAGCATCAGTTTTTGATCCATGCGGATACGCTATACCATTAGTTTTGCCAGCGAAGTTATTTCTTCAAAATCTATGGCATGAAAAGGTCGATTGGGATACTCCCTTTTCTGAAGATATGAGTGAAAAATGCAGGGTTGCGATTGAGACCCTAAAACTTATTAAGGACATCAAAATCCCGAGGTGCGTTAAGATAAATAATGGTGGAAGTAGAATGACATACGAACTACATGCTTTTACAGACTCATCAATGCAAGCATACGCCGCAATTGTTTATTTGCGTATCAGTTGTGGCAGTATATTTATGTCGAGATTTATCATCGGCAAGGGACGATTGGTAGGAAAGGACCAACAGACTGACCTACAGATACCTAAACTTGAATTACTTGGAGCCTTAATAGGTAGCAGACTAATTCAGACTGTTCTTAAGTACACCAGATTGCCAATCACAAGAATTTTTCTATGGACAGACAGTCAGATCGTCATCAGCTGGTGCTCTTCTGATAAACTTCTACCGCCCTTTGTTGCAAAAAGAATAGACGAGATAAAGCGAGTGGTTAATCTCAACATTAAATATGTACCGACCCTGTTAAATCCGGCCGATATTGCCACGAGACCCAACGTATCAAATGATGGCCTCAATCGTTGGCTACAAGGGCCTGAATTTCTCAGCTATGATTCAAGCAAATGGCCTCATCTTCCAAAAATATCGGCAGGATCTAATGCTACGTTGACTAATTCTTGCGGTGGGCAGGGTCTTGCAGAAACAACTCAGGGAATAGACGAGCAAAGCGAGCGGCCCGACGAAGAAATGGCTAGCGTCGATAGGGTTAATAGTTTAAAAGGAAATACGATAGACAAGGAAAAAGAATTACAAGACCGGTTACGACAAATCCAAACAGAATATTATAAAGGTGAAATGAAGGGAGTGAAGACGGATTTAGGACGTTCTTTAGGAGTATATAAAGATGAAAACGGGCTACTCCGCTGTGGAGGAAGATTGAACAACACTCATTGGTGTTATAATCAGAAACACCCGATACTTCTTCCGAGAAATCACGAAATGACTTTCAAAATAATAGAAAATATTCACCAGGAAAACTACCACGTGGGAGTATCTCACACATTGGGCACTCGTTCGGAAAAAGTATTGGGTTCCGAAAGGCAGAAGTCAAGTTCAGAAGGTGCTCCACCGATGCCAGCCGTGTCGTAAATATTCTGGTGGTCCGTTCAAACTACCTCCAATGGCACCGCTCCCCGAAGAAAGAGTTACGTACAGCCAGCCCTTTACGTACACTGGGCTAGATTACTTTGGCCCCATTATAGTCAGTAACAACGGATCGTCGGAAAAAAGATGGGTGTGCCTCTATACTTGTCTAGCTGTACGGGCAATCCATATGGAGGTTGTAGTTGACATGACAGCAGAAGAATGTTTGTTAGCTCTACGTCGTTTTATTTCTACCAGAGGTGTTCCAAAGCTGATCGTCTCAGATAATGCGACACAATTTAAATTAACTGCGGAGATATTTACAAGCGACTGCTGCATTCTTAATGGTACTAAATGGAAATTTATTCCTGAACTTGCCCCGTGGTTCGGAGGTTTCTACGAACGCCTTATAGGCATCGTTAAACATTGTTTGAAGAGAACCATAGATAAACACCTGTTAAACCATCATCAACTCACTACCGTAATCAAGGAGGTTGAAGCAGTTGTCAATTCACGCCCACTCACTGTTGTCGGTAGCGAACTAGATCATGTGCTGACTCCAGCTGATTTCCTGTGCGCGGGACGGTTCTCTCTGCCAGTACCATCAGAGAAAGAAGTTCTGGAGACTGCAACCGTGACCAAAATCGACTTGGTGGACGGTTGGAAACGGGGACAACAAATTCTTAGGGAATATATTGATATGTTTACAAACCAGTATCTGTCGAGCTTAAGAGATCGTAAAACTTTTCACAAACAGTCTAGAGTTACTGCACAAAGTATCCCCCAAATTGGTCAATTGGTGCAGATCAAGGGAGGCAGCAACCGAACACTGTGGAAGGTCGGTAGAATCTCCTCAGTCTCAAAGAGCAAGGACGGTAATATCCGAGTGGCCAAAGTGAGTATAGCTCCCAACGAAACATTGACCAGATCGATTTCCCACTTGTACCCACTTGAAATACCAGACTTAGACGAGAGTTCTCCAGCGCCCGATGCAGACACGAATGATACGCAGGTTACTTCTCAGGAACCAAACCACGTCCCGGATCTCAGCCACGTCGTGGATCCTGCTCGAGTTCCCGATCAAAGTCAGCTCAGAGCCCAAAGTGCCAAGCAACCAACTCAGTCCTCAGGAATCGAGCTCCAATCGGACAATGGGGCAGCTCAGTCATCACGCGATTTGCTCAGGCCTTCGCGGCTATCGGCGCGACGGGCAAGAGAGAAAGTTCGAGAATGGACTACTCATCTTTTGGTTTCTTTACGTCTATAAAATTAATGCTCTTATTAATAGGCCTGCCTGGCCAATTATTGTGACGTATACTTACCTCTAATAAAAATATTTTGATTCCTTAATTCTTCATTAGTTTTCTTTTGGGCGGGAGTGTCGCGAAGTCGCGCAAGGTAGCTAAATAATACGGCTGATTCATACTAGATGTCGCTAGTAGTTATGAAATGACCCCAACGCTGGGCGCTCTTTTCGTAAGAGGGTAGCCGGGGACGAGAGGAAGACACCGTTGCCGTAAGACGTGTTGTGTGTGCGGAGAAATCTATGGTGAGTGCTATTTTAATTTACTGTGTTTCTTATTGTGCTTAATTGTGTATAATGGTGGCATACGGCCTGCGGGCTTACATCGAGTGTTTGTTAGCGGCAGGAATATAGACCCGCGGGTCTCTCCTTGCTACTCAGTCCGCTCAGACCAAGGTCTTGCTCAGTTTGCCCAGAGAACTCAGTACCCAGAACTTAACTCAGTGCGTGGCTTGGGGTCGCTGTAAGGGGTGGTTGGAGGCGACTGCTCAGAAACCCACAAGGGGTCCTACAACAGCTCAGTATGCATGGCTCAGAATAACGCCAGATGGGGCGGTACGACACAGTGCTTAACCTCAGTAACGAACCTCGATGTATCCACGCTGCCCGTGTGTAACCCTTGACTGCTATTCCTATGTACTACATGTTATCGCCATGTCATCTACCTTTCAGGCGTACTTTTTTCAATTGTACTTCCATACTTACTTATTCGTCATGTTCTATATATAAATTAACGCATGGTGAATTTGGCGACACTTGCTTTGCTACCACAGCTATTATAATTAAGTAGTAAAAACACTAAATTAAGACCGCATCATAGACTAGACATTACAGACAGGACGAGAACGATTTTTGACAGCCCACTGAACGTATGTGATAAGACTACGACCGCGTTGTCCTTATAACGAGCTGTGTGACGTCCTCGTCCCGTCCGGTTCCCATCCCGTCCCGACTCCGTCCCGTCTGACGTTTCCCACGTTACGTATAATAAAGCTTTACTCGATATTTTCACAGTAAATTTTCAAAATGAATAAGGCATGCACTTGAGGGCATAAAGCGATTTTGGCGATGCACAGCGATCGATCACACAGACGCGGACGCCATCATTCATCGCAGATTAGCATTATTGCACCAAATTCTATACCGATGTTGATACATCGGGCGTAATCACTTTTCATGTATTTTGCTGGATCAAAAGCAACATGGAAAATTACACCTATCGGTACAATTGTTGTGAAACCTGTTATTTGATCAACCAACGATGCTTATAACGCGTAACTTCCGTACGAACATATATTTTAAGTAACGATAACTTTAATCCTGTGAAATGTTTTAGCAAAAAAAAAACAATTAAGTACCTTAGCTAATGGAGAGTTATTATTCTATTTATTGATTTCAAGTCTTGATAAGTAAGTAAGTAAGTCTCATTTAAATTATGTCAAGATCCGATGATTATGGTAAAAATATATTTTTTACTGAAATGAAGATTATTTGAAATAATAAAACATCAGAGAAGAACTGGAAGAAATACGGCGACGATGCAAAATCCGAAAGTATTTTACAGCTTAGGTTACATGTACATTGAACAGCATTTAAGCAAAATTTCCATCGCTGAATAAAATACTGGAACTTTTAAAGAGGAAAAGCCAATTGTCTTTTTATTTATACCTTTGACTTTATAAATTGCGCAGCCAACCTTTTTGCCGCATTTACCTGCAACCCAATAACAGTGCAGCCGACTTCCCGCCCGTTTAATGAGCTAGCGCTAATTTTCTTTTAAAGTCTCCATTATGCGGGGCACTAGCAGCCAGGGCTGTCAACATCTGCAACACTAAAATATTTTTTATACAGTCGAAGGTATCTACAGAGGCCCCAGTACGAATATTCGAATCCTGCAAAACGTAACGTTATCGTATCGCCATCGATAACCTTCATATTAAATTTAAAAATTAGCTGCCTTATCCAAACGACATATATTTTTTTTCGATAACATTACTACTCGATTAAGTTACGCAGGATTTGAATATTCGCGCTTGGGCCTCAAAACTGACTGTGGTTACAGGGCAGAATGGAGTAGAATTGATGAAATCACCATTTCTTTCGACCATGGGCAATCTTAGTTCCATCTTATAGTGAATAGTTCAATATATCTTCTGTTGTACATAATTATACCTGCACTTTACATTAGCAGTCGATTGATTCGCTGACAATGAAAACTTCTTACATGAAATTAATCGACTGATCATATCACCGTCAAATATCAAATATTAAGTTATACAGTATATTAAGTTATACAGTATGTGATACTACGTAACATGTGATACCTGTGCCACTATACAGTTATTTTTAGAGGTCTGCACGTTGAAAAACATTTTTCAGATTTATTCCTTAATTTGTCTTCCGAAACCTTGCTTCGTCAGAAATTTCATGATCAACGACCTACCTACGACCTATGAGTTTTGAATAACTTCGAATTGACTAACGGACAGACAGACATACATACGAGACAGGACAACTTTTGAGGTACTGAACTCTAAAAATTACGCCCTCGTCAAAGTGTCAGGTGTCAGGTCAGGAGGGTCAAATAATATTCTTATTAGTTATAATTTGATGCAGTGTTTTTGACAATGGGCCTAACTTTAATTCTAAACTTAAGTAGAATGACTTTTATTTAATTTCCTGTAACAATTCTACAGATATTATTCAAAGTAGCCTGGCAAGGCTCCTATCAGCCGCGCTCGCTGATTTCGGCTCTATCTGCAGCGCCCAGGTACGTAATTAACCACGGCCGCCTCCTTCAATTTATAGCGGCTAAATTATCTTTGTTGACCCGCACCCTCCGCTTAATTTTTCCACTCTTTGTAAGCATTTTTCATACGAATCATGTTTATGTTTCTGTCGTTTGTTTGTACGTTACGCTTTATTAATTCGGTAATGGAATGTATTTCGGTAAACGTCGTGGCGAGAGTGAAAAATTACGAGTCACGGGAAAGTTAACAGATATTTTGAAATTATGTTTTGTGCTCTGCTTTAATGAAGCCGCTGGGGAAATATGTTAAAGTTAATAGCGGCTACTTTATTTTGAGTTAAAACATAAACGCCGAATGACCACAAGTAACGAGAAAAGAGAGAACTTCGAACAGTTAAGTGTTAAAATATAACGATGATCTACTTATCACTGCTGGGTGCAAGATTCCTCTTAGAATTTTAAGAATAAGAAATTGTCCTCACGCTGCACGCTGGACAGTAAAGATTAGAGACTTAACGCGCTATATTATTACGCATCTGGAAATAGCTTCGTTTAATTAGTATTTTTTCCCTATGTTTTTTCCATCCTCCGTGTACTAAAAAAAAACCAATCATGATGCCTTGCTTGCTTGCTTGCTTGACTTTAGTTAAGATCGATTTTTGTACTTAAAATAAAATAAAAAACCAAAAGGCACGGTAGCAACGACTACTTACCTTACTCTTAAAATATTGATGATGGCTTTGTAGCTGCACTCAATATACCGTAACTAAAGTACGCTTGGTAAAGCTGGACGCATTCTGAGACCTCGAGGCACCGCAGTGCAGTGCTGAATCGTCTCCATTGGAGCACTTAATGCATCCTGCATTTTTAATTCATGACGGCCCAAGCAACCGCACTGGGGCTTAAGTGGAGCGATGTCAGATAGTTAGCAACTCAGGGCCGACATATTTGGCAAAGGCACCTCATACAAGAAAATGCAAAACAATACAGGCAAAAAAATGCTTGTGATTATTTAACCAAATGTTGTTCGCGGCTTTGGCGAAGAATACCTACAATTAATCATCCACGGGAAGCGGGAACTATGTAGATTACCCGGAATATGACCAAAATAACGTATGTATATTCTTCTCCAAGGTCTCGTTTATTCTTAGAATCAAATCTATCGAAATTTGTTCAGCGGTTTAGGCAAGAAAACGTAACGTACAGGCAGGCTACTTCCGCATTTATAATGTTTCAAAGTTTGAATACCTAGGTAACTTAATTAAGTAGTCACAGTTCTATTACGCAATAATTATCGAACGTTGTCATATCAGTGACCACCTGTACTGGGCGACATTATTATTTGTAGACAATGAGCACAGTATGAAAACATTAGTAATTGTGTTTACAATTCACGGTTTGTACTAATTTGTTATTGACATAAATATCACAGGATGATGCAAGAAGTGTTAACTGACTTTAAAAAAGGTAAATTTTCATAATTTTAGTAAAATAATAAAATGAAAGTTAAATAGTCGATAAATTAGTACTAATGTTTAATATGTATGTAAGTACATATATACTTATCTATATAAGTATGTTTATCCATTGTCTAGTACCCATAATACAGGCTTTGCCTAGTTTGGGACAAGGTCAATGTGTGGCACTAAACTCGACTTGGCCGTTAACGAGTTCAAAGGTTCGGTTTCGGTTCTCGTAAGTTTACATCTGTGTAAGTATACACTCAACAGTATTAAAGATGGTGACCATACATCTCAATATCTTGTATACAGGTATATATGTATAAAGTCGTGTTATTATACCAGCCTTGGGGGAGGCCTATGTCCAGCAGTAGACGTCTTTCGGCTGACATGATGATTATACCATTTATAAGTCTAGAACGGCTGAAACGATTTTTATGATTTTTCTGAAACATTTTGTACGGCGTTACTATGGCATAGACTATGGCGGTAATACGTACCTACATTAATAATGTGTGTATGGTAGGTAAGTAGATAATTTGAAATCCCTGACTTTCCTATATCGGCTAATACTTACTGAAAAATCAGAATTTAAAACAAAATAAACATAATGAAATAAACGGATCACTCACGTGTACTTATGAGTAAGTGGTCCGTTGAAATGTTGAAAATAAACATGATTTCTCGTTTGAATAACTTCCAGTGATGCTAACTACCGGTTCGTTGCTTTAAATCTTGCGTCAGTTTTATTGCTTCAGCCAGTTTTTTTTTTTATTAACTATATCGGAAAATCCAATGTTGGAGTTGCCGCCCCACGCTTTAAAAAACACCCCTTTTTCATGTTGAAATAAAAAGAATTTGTCGATAGTTTTAGATGCGACCGCCGGCAACGGATGGCCTTATTTTAAAATTCACTTTGTGAACGTATTTAAAGAAAGGAAAGAGCCGGTCCCAGTGATTTTCACATTTATCCTGACAATTTAACATTTAGAAAAGTTGCTTTTAACATGAAACTTTTGACCTACTTCCTCTTATTTACAGACCTTTCTGCCTTCTGCTTCTTCGGAAGCTAACAATTAATGTTATTGACCTGCGTTATTTAAGAATTCTGTCTGATTGATTTGTCTAATTTAGTAATCTATTTAGATACATTGATTTGTGTTTAAATTTGCTTATTTTTAAAGACATTAGTGTAATATTTAACATGAACCAATAAATACGCAACTGATGAAAACGAGGCTGTTAACTGAACTCGGTATCTGTATACCGAGTTCAGTTAACAGCCTCGTTTTCATCAGTTATAGAATAGATAGATAGTTATAGTTTCTTATATAATTATATTATTATGATCTTGCACGTTTACATGTTTTCAGCAACGCCAAAAGAAAGGGGCTATAAGCACGTTTGACGAGTGTATCTGCGTGTCTATGTGGGTCTGTGTATTATGTGTATCAGATAGCTTTGGCATCGTAACTCCTAAATGGTTTTTATCGAAAGCTATTTTATTCGACTTGGTTCTTAGTTAAGTTTCGTCAGTATCGATTTAACTGTTTCTGAAATAATATTGAACTTTTAAATAAAAATGTCCAGCTTTTTTCAACTTTTAAGTTGGTTAGGTTATCATTATTATTAAATATTTCCATTCCAAAACGGAAACGCCAAACCCAATCTAAAACCCTATTCTGCAGCAATTATCGGGGCTATAGGTATTACGTGTGCAGCGAGTCAACACTGTCTGCAATAATGAATTGTGCCCGCGCCCCCGGCCTAACGCGATAGGCAAACTGTAGCGCGAACGCAACGCGGCGAACTCTCATTAGAGTTTACTTCGCTGTCGACGTAAAATGAAAATGTTCCCTTGATATTTGTAAAGAACGTCTAAAAAATATGGTAACTACAATGCCCATAAAATAATTATGTAGGTACCTAGTTCGTTGCAGTATTTGTGCTACATTGCGGGTAAGGCGT
This sequence comes from Clepsis dumicolana, assembly GCA_963691665.1. Taxonomy (NCBI): domain Eukaryota; kingdom Metazoa; phylum Arthropoda; class Insecta; order Lepidoptera; family Tortricidae; genus Clepsis; species Clepsis dumicolana. The sequence goes on from OY829513.1 coordinate 7,091,419, forward strand.
CGCGTCCGCTGTCGTGATCATATAAATCACGCGCACGACACTCGTGTATGACAGTGTAGTTTGACCATTCGCATTTAAAACGCAACGTCAACACGTCAAGTGCACGCGACGCCAACGCAATGAGGCAAATACTTGTTTTCCTTACCTTTCTACCTATTTTAAAACTCCGCGCTTTATCAAAACACTAAATAGAACGCATTTAACCCAATGATAACCACCAGTTATCGCGATAGCACGTGAAAAATCTCCTAAACTCCACGAAACAGAACTAATAGCGGAGGGTCATAACTCATAAAATACCTTTGTGTTCATACGCTCAACGGGCATCGGGCATCGGTCCACGCCTGCGAGCGTGAGACTTCACACAAACGATGAATTATTGCGTGTCATCAATTACCGGACAGACACGACGCTCTGGGGCGAGGCCGTAGAGACCCTGGAAATGATACGGGATTTATCGGAATAAAATATAATTACGTATTTTTAAATCAGAGTAAAAGATATGTTTCTTTTTTGGGGTTCCGTACCCCGAAAGAAAAAAAAACGGAACACTTATGGGATCATTTCGTTGTCCGTCTGTCTATCTGTCAGTTTGTCTTTCCGTCTATTCTGGATAAATAATATCGTACAGGGTACTTCCTTTTGACCTAGAATCATAAAATTTTGCACGAAGCAACTTCTTGCAACACAAGTCTAAGAAAAAATCCAAAAAACGTTTGGTACGGAACTGGCACTGGCAACTGGCACTAGGACGATTTTTTTGTAGACACTTTTTTTTAATAAAACAGTCGTGTGTCTTCTGCATCTACTTCACAAGTAGCCGGCACTCTACGTTGTTTTATGCGATAAGCGCTACGTTAAGCGCGATGCGTTTTACGCACGTCAATTAACATCAAGTAATCTGGTGAACGCAGCATTGAACAAACAAGGCAAAAGTTGATCGCATGTATTGTGTCTAACGCTGCGATTTCCGCACAAAACAACCGCGCACTTTAAATTAAACTAATCGTAGGACTACATTGCAGCTGGGCCCCCTAGGCTGTGACTCCTAGTATATTAACTCTACTGGAGAACCCAATACCTACTTAATAATACAAAATATGTGTACGATATTTTTTGGACACCTTCACGCTCGAGTATTTCTCCGCAACTTTACCACATAATTCAGAGACATTATAAAACGAATCAAAACACCCCAAGGACGGATCCAAATATCAACGAAGCCTGTTCCGGTATTTCTTATTCCGTATTACTATATTCTAAAGCTCTGTTTCACATTGAACTGCTTTGTAATAGCGCAAACACCGTCCGTTGCTTACTCCGTTGTCTTGTTAACCGCACGATAAATAGGAGTGGAGAAAACTTCAATTAATGCGAGTTATAATTATGAAAAACAAAAGTGCATTGTTTGCTTCTGGGGATTTATGAATTAATTATTTCTTTTGTATTAGAACTTGCATGATTTGAAGGAATGAAAAATGACAGTGTTTTGTCAGCCTCTAGCTTTTTTTCGATTAATTTTTTTCGTTCTATTATTACATTACTTGCTAGAAAATGTCAAAGCAATGTCAAAATGAAATACCGATTTACGATTTCTTTGGCTCTTGTTGGGAATAGCGCATCATTTTTTAAGAAATGAAGACCGATAATTATCACTCAGTGTCTGTACTACTAAATTCCTAAAACTATTATCAAAGAAATGTCAAAGCAATATCGTTACCTGATTTTACTGAATTCTTGAGAAGCTGAATCTATCTGTACCTACTCCCCCAATAATACCTCAGTCCGTATTGTTCTAGTCTTGTTACTGCTAGAAAAAGTGGTTCCGTATACCACTGATAAAAAGCAAGACAAACAGTTTATTTAAATGTCAATGATTACAATATTTACGTACCTACCTATATGTTGCTTATTTAACACAAATCCTCAACAAGAAATTCACCCTAAACAGCCCATTGTATTTACGAACAAAATTCAGTAATGGCAACATTTAAATGACAAAATGGATACTAGAAGTAGAAACCAAGTAGAAACGGCAATGTTCTAGACAGTTCGCGTCTCAAAACAATTCGTAACGGATCCCTCGCAACCCAGAGTCCACGATTAATCATAAAGCTGCTACTGTCAAAATGTATGGTGACAGTCTGTACCTGTCACTGGCATTGAGGGAAGATTTGAGGCATTGTTTTGGTAAGCGTTAATTAGCGTAAATAGAAGGAATGTTGAAAATGGTTTCGAGAAAAGGATGGTACGGCCGTTTGTTTGTTTTACTCAACTTGGCGGGGGCACTGCGGTGCCCCCAGATTAGACTCAAATAAACAGAACGCTCTTAAAAAATATACACGATGTGATAAAAGGAACCGTGCCTAAATATTTTAGCAAGTGACTGATCAGTTCTAGATGTACATGGTTTTTTATAAGTACATTAAAAACTCCTATTGAATGTATACATACATATGCGTGTTTATCTAGACTTGTACAATCGCTTGCAGAAAAACGTACAACTCTTTTTGTACTTAGGTATATTTTTAACGACATTCTGTTTATTCAAGTCTGTGATTCTTAGAAACCCTTCTCCAGTTTTATCTGTTACTTTCCGTTGTTTTGTTGTAGATACCTATTGTCTTTTTGATGCTGCGTAGATTTACGCCAAGTAGTTGGTGATAGTCTTTATTAGGTAACAATTTTCCCAAGTTCCTCAACAGCTATTGAAAAAATATTTAGAAGTAGGTATAAGTTTACTGAATAATTGATTGAATCAGGCAATTTTTATTCATATATTTACTAACAGTACAATACATTTTTTCAAAAGGTGGTAAACATATTTTCTTGAAAACAATGCCTATGGCACGACTACATTTTCGAGTGTGCACAGTCAACGACTAAATCATCATCAATCGTTTAATCCTATTGTTGAGTAAAAACCTTCGTTGCTGAATGTACGAGAGTAATAAATTAGTCCCAGTAATTTCACACGCAACGCAACCGACTTAGTTAAGTAGTTGAACCCAATTGAAACTAAGTGTATTATTACGCTGACTATCGACCCTGACTTGATACTAAAATTGTTTTTTTTTTCCTATTGTTATAAATAAGTTATAAGATTGTTTAATTAGTACTATATACCTAGACTAACTTTATAGCTAGAAAGCTTACGAAATCACTTGACAGATCAATAGCAAACATACATTACCTGTACTGTACCTTTTTGTTATACATAAGTACGTGTGCTGTATACAGAGGACGACAATATTTTGACTAAGTAATTAACTACCATAAAATTAAACAACTTTCGCATGAAATTTAACACTAAAAGATAGACTTCACAAAACTCATTAGATATATAAGTATTTGCACCTTTTATGTGCTATTTTTTTGTACTCTGAGTTTTGTCAGACTGCTGGGTAAAGACCATCACTCTGTTTCATTTCGCTTGTCTCTGAAAATGCTACACTTCCGCCCTCGCAATGTACCTAACTTATCTAGATTGCCCCGCCATCTCTTTTTGCTGAGAATCTATGATAATTTTGGAGGCTATTCGTGTGCAAATACAAAAATAAAATTATCTTAAAACGGAAAACTTTATCTAAAAGGAAAAAATCTTGTTCATCCAGCTTCAATACTTTCGGAGCTAATGGGCCGAAGGATCCGGTTCAGGATATTACGACCTTGACCGCGGAAGTATTTTCGTATTTATGTAGCCGAAACTTTAGGCACAGCCTAAATAAAAAGGGCAATGAAAGGCGGGTGCTGCTAGTTACAGAAATGCCAAATATTTGGTTGAAAATGCTTGACTACTAGGTATAACTAAATTGTAGATTCTTGACATCCAAAGATTGTACGAATATATTCCACGATACGAAACGGTCTAATATACATTTTCTTCGGTTCTAATACAGGTTTCGAAACATGATGCTTGTTAATTTGTTAAGTATTGAAAACACTATAAACACACTCTTTGTATTAACTACTCCTCTCTACCGCTTAAAGGTTGACTGGTAGAGATCCGTTATAGGGATAAGTCCACCTTTGTACTTGTATCTCACTGTTTTTGTATTTATTTCTGTACTTTCTGTACAAGAAAGCGTTTACTTACTTACTTACATTGTCTGGCGTTTTATTCAGTTAAAAAAAAGGGATAGTCAAGTGCAAGAATATTATGTCTTTGTTTGAACGACTCAATCAAAATTTACCGCAACCTTATTACACCATTAATATAAAATTTGTCTTTATCAAAATCAAATCAGACGACTCTTGAAGTGCGCTATACTATTGACAATGATCATTGAATTTCAATTTAAAATAGTTATAGTTAGAGTTTCGCATAAATTACGACACAATTAAATGAAACCTCCTTCATGTTAAAAATTCTCTTAAACTCGTTTTCCACGAAAGGACTAATGTACCATACGTACATACATAAGTACGTACTGATTTATCTAGTTTTACGACAATGTGGGATGCTTATCGTGAGGCATTATTATTATTACTCAAATAAGAGCTAAGACTCGTAAAATTTAATATCCTTGAATCTGAGAAAAATAAAGTATTATTGAGTCATAAATCTCTATCACTGCTTTCAACGGCGACATATTACCATGGATACGTAATATTTGGTATGTTCCCATTGGCTTTATGGGGGCGCATAAAGTGACAAAGTCGCGGGGTATTCAATATTACAAATAAACAGAAATACATTTAAATATAATACATTAAAATAAGACATTAAGATAATATCCATTATCCTAATAATGCTTAATCTAATGATGTTATATTTATTACAGTGAAAACATAGGTACACTTCTCAGAAAAGTTAAAATATAAAATTAAAATTAACCTTGTACGAGTAAGTATGTGATTTTTCCATGGATTTTGAGAAACCCAAAATTTCAGTTGTAGAAAAAATATGACAAAGACGCCCACGACTATGTCTGCATAAAATTCGGTTATTGATATCCCGCGGAAACTATGCAATTTCCCGGGATAAGAGATATCCTTTTAGTATTTTAATCTAAGTAGAGTATAAGCTGAGCTATTTCCATTCCAAAATTTATTCAAAACTGTAAAGCGGTTTTTTGTGCGATTAGTTGCAAACGTCCAAACACAAACTACCCCATTTATAATATTAGCAGGATAGGTCTGGTGTTGCGCTTCGCCACAACTTACATCGCTGAACTAGAAACGCGTGTTTTCGCTTAGATTTGTCATCGTCGAGGTAATCCAAGCGATAAGTTGTCTGCCGTCGCAGCCGCTGCCGTGACTCCGGGCTAAAGGTGTTCATTAATAAGGCCTATGCGAGCATAAAACCTCTTGTTAACGATGTAGCCTGGTGTATGCCGATGCGACTAACACGTGAAGCCATCCGTACTCGTTTGTCTTATCTTTATGATAACGATGATCTTGCTGTAACTAAACGTTATAAGGAGAATGGGCAAGTTAGCCTATCGGCAGCCACTGATGATATGAAAGCCTAGTGTCATATGAAAGCCCTGACATTAAGGAATACTTTTTGCAAAGATTTTTTATGTATCTCTGGTACTTTATTACATACATACCTACATTATTCTCACGCATGTTTCCCATTAGGGTAGACAGAGACGACAGAATGCGAAACGCTACGATCCTACAATTAAGTCACGGTAATAAAAAACTTTCACCGCAAGTGATAAGTAGAATCTGAAGGACTATACAGCATTGTTAGAGCCCTGGCCGCTCATAGACCAGGTTCCGTACAAATTTGCCCATTCTCCTTTGTAAATTTACTGTGCGAGGGTCCATATCGATGGGCAGGAAGAATTACTTTGCTCCTACGCGACCAAAGCTCGTGAAGCGTACGTACAGTAGGTAGTGGCGCAGTCAAACCAATACAACCCTGGTCTGTTGTGGAACCTTAGTAAAAATATCATTTATATCACGGCCACATACCTGTCGAGGAATTCCTTATGATATTTACTGAGAAAGAATTCCATGTTGGGTTACGATTTTAATTAGTTTCATTGTGTAACTAAACGATACAATTTCGTTTCATCGGCGTGCTCTTACGATCCCTTGCAAATTAAACGCTAAATCTAGTCACTTCTTACTCATTCTAGCTCAAAACGGCTCGAATATACTCAGACTTGGTAGGTGTATAATATTATAATGAAGCCATGCGATACGACACTGATTGTCACACGTAATCTGTTAAATCTCATTGCGCTCAGTACAAGGCAAGTTAGCTAATCTGCAGCACTGACGGGTGACTTGACTAATAAATCTGATATGCGATTAGTTCAGCTCGTTAGCACGAATTAATTATCTGCAACCTCTTTTTCCATGCATTAAGCGAAGCTTGAGGTCCCGGGTTCAAATCCCGGTCGGGGCAGATGTTTGTATGATGAACATGAATGTTTGTTCTCGGGTCTTGGATGTTTAATATGTATATAAGTATGTATTTATCTATATAAGTATGTTTATCCGTTGTCTAGTACCCATAGTACAGGCTTTGCCTAGTTTGGGACTAGGTAAATTGGTGTCAAATTGTCCCGTGGTATTTATTTATTTATTTAATGAATAGTTGCTTATTAAATTAATAGTATCAGCAATTAAAACTACTCTGCTGTATGCCAGTTATATTAAATGAGTAGGTGATGATCGACGGCGGAAAGATATACCTACACACAGAAAACACATCGATAGACCATATTCTGTGATTGTTAATAATGTATATTTTTCTATTTCGGGTCTCAGGTTGGTATGGTTCAATTCTGAAGCCGAGTCCGACGGTGGAAATAGTAAAAAGCATAATTGAATATAGGTACCTCTAGTTAGTACCATTCAAAAATAATTTGTGTGAACAAAACTAACAACTACTTTGGCTCTGTGAGCTGTATAGACCTTGCGACCTCATTTTTGAACATTTTTTCATTCTTTATTTTATTAAAAAAAAACGAATCGACGAAAAATCCTAAATAGTTATCGAACCATGCTCACAAAATTTCAGGAGAATCGATTGAGAAATGCGGCCTGAAGATGAGAACAGCCGGACATGCGAAATAATTTTTTTCCCGAGCTGAAACTGAGCTTCGCTCACTTTTTCGCTCGGTCAATAACAGTTATTCAACCTACCTATTCCACTGAAACAGAATTCAGCAAAGCTAATAGAGTTAGCGGTCGCAGGTGGTCTTACTGGAAACAGCTCCAAGCCGGATATCTGACTGGGAAATCTAATATTTTACTTGAACCAACACAGTTTAGGCACATTTTCTACAAAATAGGTACATATAACTTTGTTATCGAATAAACTCTTCACTAGACTGATAATAAAATTACAGATAAACATGGGGCTTTCAATTTAAAATTTAAAAAAAATCCACCGACGTTAAAATACTGCAAACAGTAAAAGATACCTTTTATGAACATGAAAATACATTGAACGTACTGTAAAAATAATATTTTTGTAGACTGTAGACAGCTATTTTGTCCGTGTACAAAAGCAATAGAGAACAAAGCGCGGCGGGCTTGCATCAGTCCATTGCAAACTACGTTTCCATTCAATTTGCAATTTTCTATCTGTATTTCGTGGAATTTTTCATCGGTTTGTAATCCTTCGTAATCCGGACGCGGACAATCTGGCCGGCCCGGGATCGCAACAAAAGGTTTCTGTGCGCCCGTGCGCAGTCGCAGCTAATGGAAATACTTGTAATCTGGCAAAATTACTGAGCTTCTTCTAATATACCTACATTGTTTGTCTTTGATTATACTTAACAAGTGATCACTGGACGGATTCACTGTCGGCATTTCTTGACTTAGGTACAATAGGTACTTTCTTATTCGTTGCATTACTCAATTCAATCAGTCCATAGTCCATCCCCTGTCCGGTAATGTTGTCTGAAGCAGTCGTTAGGCTTAGGAAAAATATAAAGTCTGACGTAATAATACTCTCTTTTCATTACTCAGGTAGTTCATCCCCTGTCCGGTGAAGGTGCCATAATCATAAGCCGTCTTGCGGTTTTAGAAAAATATAGCAGCCTGTTTCAAACAACGATAAAATATACTTACGCCTAAAGATCGTCACGTAAACATATAGGTAGGTAAACAATGTAGTAAAAGATGATTTCCTATATTCCTAAGCATTATTCAAACAAGACTCTGCCAATGTCCTTGGAGTTCCCATTATTTTTCAACGGGATAAATAGCTGTAGCGCGCATATTTACAGAATCCAGAGGACGATTGAATAAAAATGACTGTGATACGGATCTGATGAATGCTAATCTAATCTAATTTAAAATTAATCTGTAAGATGAAAAGCCCGCTGGAGGGTTCGAAGGGACTCAAGGAGAAATTGAGATGTTTTGGGCTTGCTCGTAAATTTCATTTGGGACAATGTTACCACAGAGAGTATTTAATAGGAAAGTACTGGCTCTCTGGTTACTTGTAGGGGTGAATTGATAAATTTATCTGTTTACGGTCTCTCGGCGCATTGTTTATTATGGGGAGCGAAAAAGATCTGCTATGCTGATTATTTAAATTTAAACACTTTTAGCTGCACAGACCAGTCTATCTGTGAACACCTAAGACTAAGAAGTATTTCATTTTTGGTTTCATTGCGATCAAAAAAGGAGCCACTTACAAATTAACATGGAAATACACAGAAATTAATAGTACTAAATCTGGCATACTTGATGAGACGGTTTAAGTAGGTACAGAATTATTGTATTTATTTTTAGAGTTCGGAACCAAAATGGTAATAAAAAGGAACCCTTATGGTGTGACTCGGTCTGTCTGTCCGTCACAGCTGGTTATCCCAGGAACTAATGCACAATTGTACATTATGCATGTGGTGTCCAACTGCTGGAAAAAGGGCCTCCCCTTGAAATCCTCTATCTCGCCGTCGACGAGAGACAAGAACGAGAGACGAGAGAGAAATTGGATCATAACTATAAAAAAATTAAAAAGTGTACTAAAATTTAAAACTCTTTCAAATCTCGCAATAGAAAAATCTGAACAAGAAAATGGTAACGTTTTCTGTGCAAATTTCCAAAAAACAACCACACGCAACATCGACCGCACAGCGTATAATTTAAAAATTATCGTGCTCCATGAAGGATTGCGTCAACAAAAATATTCATAACCCGGCTGAAATACAGCGGGTAATTTTATTCTATTCCCCGTTGTAATTTTTCAAGAAGCATTTCTTCAGGTAATGTGAAGTTACCCCAGGATGTATTCGAGGCATGGGTATGTCGCCCGGCGGCTACGCATTTGTTATTCCATTATTACCCTTATTTAATACCCTCGTGATAAATGTGGCCGTTTTTCCTGAGGCAGGATTAAAAATAAGGAAAAGAGTTGAGTTTCCCCTTCAACTAGGGTTTTAGGTTGGCAATGCAGAAATCGCCGAGATCATCACTGAGCCACAGATCTCGGATCTGAACATGAAAAACTATATTAAATTATAAACGATTCAATTAGTGCTCGCTTGGATAAAACAATTATACCTACAAATAGGATTTGGTATAGGTTTAATAACAGTACTTAAGTAATGTTTAGTGTAGTGGTGGTGGTGATAGTTGAGTCTGCGTGACATGTGTTGATTCATGTGGCAGTGGAGGCGGAGGTGTTGCATGGAAACATACGTTTGTCGCATATTAGACGTAGCTATCTTACTCGTGTGGCCGCGTGTGCGCACAAAAATGATTAACGGTTTTTTAATTTAGGTACGAATATGGATTGAGCACTACAAAGTAACGCCTTATTCAATAAATTAATATAACTAGGTACTTACCTATTATCTTGACTGAATTTGTTGTCTTGGACTTAGTTTATCTTTTTAAATACCTTTTTAAATAAAATACTTACTCTATACAATAATATAATATAATATATAATATAAATCATTTATTGCGAACACATGTCCATAGATGACAATAAAACAAGCATAAAATTTCAACCGTTTTTCCTTAATCTGTCCCAGAGAATACTCTTCCTAATGCACTTGAATTTTAACTAAAAATCGATACAAATTAAGGTTTTCTCTTATGAAAACCTCGCCATAGCGACTGCATTAGGGAAATTGTATTTGAATGAAAGCTTCGCTCGCTGCAATAAAATGAATTTAATTTGTTAAAGTGTTCCGCAAGTCATAATTGTAAGGGCGTTTAGGAAACCATAAAAATACAATTTCATTTTTAAGCTGAAGCGTCTAGATTTCTTAGTATTGAATTGTATTCTTGGAAGGCTCTTTTTAAACCTTCACCAGCTAAATATCTATGTAGTTAATTTGGAAAAACTTACGAGTAGAGAAGTTGATTTTTACTATTGTTCGCATGACAATTCTTAAGTGTTAGTTAATTTTTGTTCACCTTCCGGGCCCCGAGATAGATTTTTGAAAATTAAATACTCATAGGTACTACCTATACGATTCATATTTAGGGGTAATGTGTATTATGTATTCTGTGGTAATGTCTTCTCCCAAAAATCAGCTTCTGGTAAAACTCAATTTATTTACTTTGTTACACGTTATAACATAATAAGAGACTGCTGATGAACTGGTGCCGTAATCGAGTAGTAGTAACATATTCGGGAAAATTTGTATGACGTTTCGAACAGCGCCCCCCGTGAGTGTATTTGGTACTAAAATTTCATATGAATTTTCTCAATGGCGATGCGATAACATACGAGTACTATTCGATTACGTTACGTAGGATTCGAATATTCGTGCTCTATTAAGCACACACCATGTGTCACTACACTTATAATAGGTATACAAACAATGTTCAAGTCTTATAGTAAACACCTCATCTCTGTGTACGTAAATAGGTACGTACTGTGTGTGTGTGTGTGTGTGTGTATGTAAGTATAAAGCAGATTAAACTTCACTTCTAGAAGTACTCGTAAGTAGGTACCTTTAATCTTATCGATTCAGTTTTAAACCAATCTGGTAGTTAATAAACTGGATACAAAGCACTCCATCGCATAAATGAAGATAGAAGCTTTGAATTGTTTAAATATTCAATTGGAATATTCCGTTTTAGTTTGATTACCAAATTAATTGATGTCGGTTGGGGCTACATTACCAGATAGTTAGTACTTAGTAGTAATTAGTAGAATCTGCCTGATTTAGTTTTGGCGTTGTTTTATTCTGATTTTGCATCGATGTATTAGCATCGTTTTAATGCTAGGTACTATGCCAAGCACTATGCTATTAAATTATCTTATATATATTACTAGGCAATAGCTAAGTACCTACCTAATTATGCTATATTCTATAAAACAACAGCATGCAAAATTAAATTTTTGATCACGTAATCTTAAGAGTTAACATTTTGGTAAGATTACTGTAAAGGCATAACACACTGAAAAGTTAATATTGAAGGCAATTTTTCCACAGGAGTTCCACTCGCCCAATTTTTTCCAAACGCACGTTGTAATTCCGCATTTTCTTTACCAGATTAAAAAAAAAACATTAAAAAATTAACCCACAAGTGTAATGATGTGTAACTGCGATCGCAAATCGTCGAGTGCGGGTTTTTAGCGGGAAAAATATGCGAATTTCTTGTATAATCGAGTATTTTTCTGAGGTCGTCAGGGGGCGACGGCGACGTTTTATCTCTTCCACTACATGGCGCTTGAGGGTGTTTGTTTCTAGCGATTGATACGTATTATGTGACATCCAGAGACAAGGAAAATCAAACACAATGTTGCCCCGGTCCCTGCCGTTTTGAGTTGGCCTAATGCTTATTTATTAAATGTTTATTTATGAGCGATTGGATTGGAGGAACGGATTTATTTGTATGTTACCAAAACCACCATTCGACGTGCTATCCCACTTAGATTTATAGTGTTGTGGTGGTGGTGGCAGAGGAGTCGGAGGTGTTGCGTGAAAACACACATTTGTCGCATAGACGTAGCTATCTGACACGTGCGGGCGCTGGTGAGCAAATTAATTCTTCATAGTTGTAATAATTAGAGCAACAAGGTTAAAAGATTGAAAGGTGTCACAATAAAACGTGCGAAAACTCAACACCAAAATCTTGTAAACAAAGTTAAATTTGAAAACCTTTTAGTGCGCAGATTAATCGTGTAAATGTACTCGTTTCGCATTTATGCATAAGTAAGAACAGTTTAGCACACTTACTCATAGAATTAGTTGGCATAGCACAGCGACAATTTTCACGGCCGGGACGGTCTTAACCGAACGCTGAAATCAAGTATTCAGGGCTTAATAGAATCCTGTCAGATTAGGTAAATCTGTAATTTAGTGATTCAAAGAGCTGCCTGGACGGATCCAACTGTCCTATTTAATCAGCTTAGGCTAAGTGGCAGTCCGAATTAAATGAAAGATTATGTAGTAATAAAACCTAGCAGTCTGTTAGAGCTTTTGATCTAGGTATCCTTTTATGGATAAGTAAGTAGTAATTTTTCGGTAGCCGAGTAATTGAACGAAACCTTGAAATTATTTTGGTTTCATTCTTCGGTGCTTGTTCAGGAGCGGACCCTTACATGACGAATCAGTTTCCACTAACTGATTGAATCAGGCATTACTTTGCGGAGGACCATAATTCTTAAACTAAAAACAATAGCTACGTCTATAAAACAATTATGACAAATGTATGTTTCCATGCGACACCTTCACTTCCACTGCCACACGAATCAACGCATATCACACAGACCCAACCATATCACCACCACCACTACTCTATGCGCTGACGCGTTTCAGAACTCCTCTCAGTAGAGTAACTGGTTGCATGTTTTTAACATGAAACTGTGCCGTAAGATTCAATAAGGAACACGTGAGTGAGTAAGAATACATAATAGTTATTATGTGCTATGGTAGCATGTTGTACGGTTGTTTTGGTGGTTTGAGAATGGGCTTGTAAATAGTTCCCATACTACAATTCCAAAACGTGTCAGCGTATTATAGCGTATATGGTGGTGCTGATATTTGGGTCTGTGTGACATGTGTTTGTTCGTTAGGAATGGAGGTTTAGATGTTGCATGGAAACATACATTTTAACTATTATTTACCAATTATCTATTATTACGTAGGTGCTTGTTACCTAGAGTACTTAGAGACAATAACGTTGGATCCTTAATTTTTTTTTTGTAATACCTATTTAAATTGTAAGTATGACCAGTTGGAATTCCCTTTTCGAAATGTATACAAAATCATTCTGAATTAGGTGATAATTTAGCACAATAATGTCATCTTAAAGCGTAGGTACTCGTACAATAATAACTGCCTATACAGAACATTATAGCAAAAGCTCCCGCCGTCAATTTCAGGCGCTGTTAAAAGTCCGCATCTAGATAACATCGTATGGTACCGAAACACGAAAACTCCATTTAACACCTTCAGACAGCGAAGGGGCGAGCGAGACCGAATAGTCACGAAATGGCATCATTAGTCGGGATACGTGACCACATATTTAATTGAAAGGTCTGACTGTACCACAGAGGTGACAATGGGGGAAGATTAACGGGCATTCGTGTGGTGGCTGCGAAGGGTACTCCAAAATCGAAGTTTGATAATTTAGTGTCACTCTCTAACAATTCGAAGGGAAGATTGACAGATTTGGTTGTCACTTTAAATTACCTAGGTACTTTCGTTACATTAAAAATTGAATAAAATAACAACAAATTCCGAACCACTCGACTTAGGTAAGTCCATTTTCGGTCTTGGTGGATATTTTCCGAATTACAACTACCATATAAAATTATTCATGATCGGGAAGGAGTATCTTTCAAATTTCAAACTGAAACGTTTCAGTTTGAAATTTTTAAAATTATTTGAAACAGGACGACTGTGTAAAAATAAAAATACTAAAAGTTTGTTTAAAATGAGTAGGTATTTGATTGTATTTTTTCTTGGATTTTTTAGTTTTATGGTTTTCCTATAAAATCTATCATTTTATTATACTTTAAATATACTCACTGAAACAAGCAAGAAGACACAGTAAGCCAGCAAAATAATGTCTAACCCTAAGAATCGCGTCCGGATCCTCGACTTTCCTTTAGGGCCGCTGTTTCACCACCCTAAGATAAGTTATGTTATTATCTAATAAATAAATGTTATGTCTTCTCTGTTAGTTCTTACAAAATAAACAGAGACGATATGACAGATATTCTGTCAGATATTATTATTGCAAGGTGGTGAAAAAGGCGGATAGGTACTCTGATTGAATATTTTTTATCCCACAAAAATACATCCGCCGGGAAAAGGCAAAACTCCCAACCGCCCTTTATTTCCCGCGTCGGCAAAGCCTCGCAGAACCTTATTTTCCCCGAAATAATTTTAATAGCGCGCAAATAATTGACTTGCAGCGACAGACTCCACCGTCAGTTGTCAGCAGTCACTGGAATAATCAGATTAGGGGTGTAATTTCCTTTCCCGCTGACGATTCGTTCGTCATCCCGTTTGACGGGACAACAACGTTCCGATAAACAAAACATTTTGATTACGAGCCTGTTCGGGATGGCGGATGGCAAACGTCATTAACTGGGTGTATTTCACCATGCATGCGTCTAATGCGAAGTCTTAATTGCATGCCAAATTAAAAATGTTTTCAAATGATTACAATAACAACAAGAACTCTTTATTGAACACCGAGTAACAAAGAAAACAAAAAAAAAGTTCAAGGAAAATATAAGGTAGGTAAGTAGCAATGTGCGGCTACAGAGCGATCTCTACACTCGCGAGCACTACTGTACAGTAGGCCGAGCACTAAGTTTACGAATCCTGCGTAACGTTACGTTGTCGTATCGAAATCGAGAAACTTCAATACTAAATTTTTATTCCAAATACGCTCACGGGCGGTCGCTGTTCGTCAAACAAATTTCTCGATTACGTTACGCAGGTTTCGAATATTCGTACTCGGCCCTCAGCTCAGCCTAGACCATCCTGAACTCAGCAATGGAACGTACATACGAACGTTATGACGTAAGTAATCACGCAGGTCCAGTACCGATTGGGTACTTCACACACACCATTAAATAGGTTTTCAGGGGTGTGTAGGTTTCCTTGCGATGTTTCTCTTTCCTTAAATGCACTGAAACGGATGAAAGTGTGGACTGTATATTGAATGAATGAAAGATGAAAACTAGTTGAAAAGTGGTTTAATAAGCAAATAAAAAGACAAAAGGAACAACACAAACCAACCACTAGCACTACTGACAAGACATCAAAACCAAAGATATTAAAACAAAAGTAAAAAAGAACATAAAAAGCGTCATATGATAAAAACTAACAAGGAGTTTGCGACATCCACAAATATTGTTTTTTGCAAAAGTACGACTTTCAGTGTAAACGCCGTACTAATTAAGTTGCTAGTAATGTTTTCAAAGGAAGGCGCTTTAAGGTCCGCTCTTAATTACGGTTAATCTTAAGATAATAAGCCACGTGTTTTCATTTCACTAATTGGTGTTAATTGAAAAAAGAAAGAGCTCGGAAGGAGGGGAATTATGAATTAACTCCAGTTACCTTTGGGTGGCTGTGGTATCTAAAAGGATTTTCCCTTTTCGCTGCCTAGGTACATAATTCTTAATTTTAAGGGGCTAGAATTTGCAGTATTACCGTCGCATTCCGGGACATTAATTGGTATTTAAATCATGGTTTAAAAAAAGTTTAAACAATCTACCTGGTACTGGGTAGGTGACATCGCCCCAAACAGCGAGTTACTCGTATGTAGGTCAAGAGAAGAGCTATTTGCCCAGAAGTGGGACATTATGACGAGCTAGTTAAAAAACAGCTTTGTACATACCTACCTAAATATCGCAGAGTGCGTCTGATAGTCTAATGCCTAACCCTGGTATTTCACTATTCATAATCTAATCATCTGCGTCTCGCCTGAAATGTTCGGAATAGAACCCGAATCCGTGGACATTTAGTGTCATGTGCCATTGCCATCACACCACAGTTATAAATATATATTGAATAATAATAGATTTTCTTTTAATTATCTTCTAACAAGGGGCATGTATAGCTTGAAGCATTCTTGTAGCAAAGTAATTTTTGGGCGTAACATTCAAACAAGGCAATACTCAATTATCAGTAAGGAGAACAAGTTCATTGAGAAATTATCTCTTCGATGTCAACTTTATGGAGCAAAATTGTGACACTTTGCAAACCAATATCTTTTTAATAACAAATATTTTCTTGCAGCAAACTGGCAGAAAGTAACAAAATTCTACCGGATAGAGTTATGGGATTTTAACTATCAATGTAGGTTCGCTGGCTTTTACCGGTTTAATGTAACCGAATAAACAATCAACAAATAAGTAGTTAGGCTTGATTTATTGTCTATACCTGTACCTACGAGCATATAACCCTATAGAGACCCAATACATGCGAATTTAAAAGAAAACAATTCTGTCAACTAGCTGCGGTGCGGGGGGAGTTGTGATCGCTCCGAAGTACTCCGAAGTATCCCTAAGTATTCCGAACCCGATCGCTAGGGGCGTGCGATAATGACTTAATGCTTTCTATCGATATCGATAAAAGGTTTTGCATTTTTCTATGCTTGCTTTTATACCAGTAACTAGCTTTTGCCTGTGACTTTAATTTTGCCACTAAGAAATGCAATTTGAAATTACCTGGTAAAGGAACTAACATCTTCAAGTAGTAGATAGGATAAGATATCATCACCAACTTCGAAATTTTTTGTGGTAATTGTAAACTAAACGAGTTAAAAAACTGTCAGTGAATTGTTGAACTTTCGAGGTCAGGATCTAAATAAATAAAACGGATCACTCATGTATGTAAGTCGAGCTTAGCCCGCCTTGTTTCGGAATACTTCGTAGTCCTTCCTCTAGAAGACCCAGCGGCAGCGAGACAGTGAGTGGGAGTTACTCGCATTAGTCCGAAACGAATTAGTCGCATTAGTGAGTGATCCGTTTTGTTTCACTTGATCTTCTAAAGTTCAACAAATCACTAAAAGTTTTCTTAACTGGTGTAGTTTACCATCGCTTGATAACCTTATTGCAAATTAAAAAAAAACCGCATTGAAATCGGTTCAACCGTTTAGGAGCTATAGTGCCACAGACAGACACACAGACACACTAGCGGTCAAACTTATAACACCCATCTTTTTGCGTGGGGGGGGGGGGGGGTAAAACATACAGCAGTTTAAATAAAATAACCTATCCAATAATCATACACGAAATAATTATAATTAAGATAATGAAGTATTTAGGTACTAATAGTAGTAAATAAAATCCACAAATAAAAACCCGATATACAAACAATAATAATTTAGTGGATAATTATCGACAACACAAAATAAATGCACTGCACCGGTCTAGCGTTCGGCGTCACAGTGGTAATTACGATAATAAGAGATAGACGTACATGTTTACAATAAGAGCAAAAAGGACGGGGAGTGGACACGTCACGGACCTGTCCAGTTTAACTTGACCCGAGTTGCATTCATCAAATTTTTGAAAATATTTTGGTAAAATAAGGAAATGGACTTACCGATGAAAAATGATTTGTTTGTTGTTACAGTACATGTTTTGCTGTTGTTTCCGCACCACTTAACGGCACAACAGGACATGATGATGTAAATTGACGGTGATTTATATTTTAAATGTCAAACCGTCTTCGGTTCTAGTTTATGGTCGAAACTGACGGAAAGCAAATAGGATGCGAAATATATCAATGACAAATCATTAAAAACTTGACAGGGTCGGGTCGCCTTATATTACGTCTTTATGTGCTCGTAGACCTGTACGATGAAATAAAACAAAAAAATTCCTTCTGCGATCTGCGACCATACGTAACGTGTAGGATGGTGTACGGGTAAGACACCATACGAGAAATTTGTTTTCATGAAACACCTCCCTCTCACTATCAGTGAAAGACGACAAATCACCCAAGAAAATAAAATAAAAATATTTTTTCTGGAAATGTGCCGCAAATACAAAGAACATGATAGGCCATCTGCCCCGAGAAAGTTATTACGTCACCCAAAATAATCAAAACTAAACCACGATGTAAAGCAAGGCTTTCTCGTACTTTAGCGACAGCGGAAACGTCATGAGGATCAGAATTAAAGTTGAGGGACCGCGTCGCAATGTGATAATGGGTATGAAATTACGCTATGAACCTTCGTATTTGTGACGGCCTTGTGATTTAAGGGTCTAGTAAGTTAATTCTCTGACAATGGCACAAGTAAAATGTTTGATTACGAGTTTAAATTTTCGTTTCATCTTTCTGCATGAAGTTAATGGTTTCCACTTTTGTGAACGCGGCATCCTTCTCATGCTGGTCAAATGTGTTGGTACATTATTTTGGTAGATTATTATTCCGTCCGTATTATTAACCCGTGCATTTAATGCCCATTTTGTTCAAAATTTAAACAGCCATAATTATAGGTACTGATAGTTAACTCAACACCCGCTAAGTAAGTAAATATCTTCACTCGTACCAAAACCACAAAAACAGTACCAGAAGGCTTTTTTATAAGGCATATAAGATAACTCTAAGATTACCAAGTCAATTAAGAAATTATTCCAAGGTACAGAATACCTAGTCGTTCTCCGTTTGTGCCTACCAACGTAACTTACATTATCATAGCCTGGCTATGTAAACGTATACGTTGTTATAACATGAACCTGAATAAATACATTAGAAAATACGGATTAGGCCTGGGACGATAGACCTTGAGGAGAGAATACTTTATATTAAGAGGCGAAACAGATATCTGGGAATATCCATGTAAAGTCAGTCAATATAAGCATAAGTAAATAAAGTTATTATTGCTTATGAACTTTGACTTGACGTCACATTTATTTTTCAAATGCATTTTTTCACTGTCAAAATTAAATGGCATAAATTCTGTCGCCATTCAATAATTACGTTAACTAACGCCATTTCTTATAAGCTTGTAACAGAAAAGTGAAGATCAGAAGAATCATTCGGTGGTTGTTGTAGTGTACGTATATATATACAGTATAATTATTGCACGGGTCTTTTGGCACCAATGTTTGGGATTATATTCAATCTAGTTCCTCTTGCTAGGTTTATAATTTGTGCCCTGATATTAGCTTTACTAAGCTGCCGCTGTCTAGTTTCTGATAGAATTACGTAGAACTTCCTTAACTTTTGACTCAAAGCTTCCGTGTAAAGGGGAGGCCCATAGCCATGAACTAAAAACAAAAAATGTAAACCAACGTTACATATCCCTTTTGGACCCGATCAATTCAATCCTGCCGGTTGCTTACCTACATGCTGTCATTGTCAATTTAATGACACACATGTGTCACTAGACTTCACTTCATGTTAGCATGTCCCACTTTTTAAGGTCTGAAAGGGATAACGATAGTATCTGTCAAAATTACATTTACCTTTGCTATTTGCCAAAAGGCTGTTGGTTCATTGTCACTGCAAGTTTCATGGTACCCGTACGAGGGGCGGCTGATAAGTAATCTCCTTGGTCAGAAATATATACAAAAATAATGCTGGCTGGTATGGATTTATATTCGTTTGTTATTCTATTTTCAAAATGTATTACATTCATTTGTTTATTGCATCACGCTTATTTGTCTCCTACAATTGTTTCAAACATGTCGGTAGAAAAAGTGAAAATGGATAAAATCGAGCAGCGTGCGGTGATTAAGTTTTTGACTAAAGAAGGGAATACGCCTTCGGAGATCAGACAGCGTATGTTACCTGTGTTTGGCAGTTCGTGATCTTCCGAATTTGTTATAAAGTTTTGGTCAAAGCAGTTTAAGTTAGGTCGTGAGAGGCTGGAAGATGATCCTCGTAGCGGAAGACCAGTTTCGGCCGTCACCGATGAAAATGTAGCCAGGGTGAAAAAAAATTATATTAGAGGACCGACGAGTGAAGCAGTGGGAGATAGCTAGAGATGTGGGCGTCAGTAAAGAGCGAGTCAATGAAATAATTCATGAGCATTTGAACATGTCCAAGGTTAATGGTCCCCAGAATGTTGACTGCATTTGACATGGAGAGGCGTGTCAAATGTTGCGAAGAGTTTTTGGACATGAGTCGAGGGAAAGAGGAAGAAATAATTTCTAGAATTGTAACACGTGATGAGACTTGGATTCGACAATGGGACCCGGAAAGTAAGCAAGAGTCGTTACAGTGGAAATTTAAGGATGAGAAGCCGCCTCGGAAATTCAAGGTCTGTCCATCGGCAGGTAAACTTATGGCTACAATCTTTTGGGACACAGAAGGGATTTTGCTCATAAATTATTTACCGAAGAAAACTACAATGAATGCTGATTATTACTCAAACTTACTATATCAACTAAGAGAGACAATAAAAGAAAAACGGCGAGGTAAACTAAGTAAAGGAATTCTGATTTTGCACGATAACGCACCAGTGCATACCGCCCGCACAACGAAGCTAGCAATTAAAGACAATGGCTTCGAAACCATTGACCACCCCCCTTATAGTCCAGATTTAGCCCCCTGTGACTATTTTCTGTTTAGACTTCTCAAGAAAGACCTCAGGGGACGAAGGTTTACGACCGATGACGAAATGAAGGTTGCGGTTACTGACTTTTTTGACGACAAACCGAAAGATTTTATTTTAATGGTTTAAATTCAATATTTGAAAAAATTAATAAGTGCATTTTACTAGCAGGGGACTATATAGAAAAATAAAAAAAAATTAGCCACGACAGTCTTTTGTTTCATTGTTAGGTAGATTACTTTTCAGCCGCCCCTCGTACATTCGATTGGTTCTACGAAAATTGTAGTGTAACCAAGTTAGTTTTGCGTATGAATTGTGTGGCATAACTAAACGTCTTAATATTGCGTAAAGTATTAAAACATTAAAGTTCATTCTCTGGGGTAGCAGCGTCTCCCTGGAACAAAGAGCCCTGCAGACGCGAGGTCGATGTGGCGGAAACTGATAGAATGTCGAATTGGGGACCATCGCCTGCACATCTAGCATTTGCAGCTCAAATGGCGTTCCGGACAACGACAAAATGCACTATTTATACTGAGCGCTGTCGCAGACACGAACGTCGGTGGAAACATGCAACTTGTTTTTTTGTAAAAAAAAATTAATCAGCTCTGCGCAGTCCGACAATAAAGAGTACAAATCAATTGAGGACGCTGCTTGTTCGTAATTTTCACATCTTTGATTAAAGGTAAGCGTGCACATGTCGGTATCGTACGTGGAGAGTAAGACAGCCGGTGTAATCACGGGCACAAGAGGCATTTCGTCTTAGCTCCCTCCGGGGCTGCGGGTGTCTATAGGCAGTGGTGATCACTTACCATCAAGTGACCCACTTGCTCATTTGCCTTCCTCGTCTTATAAAAAAAAATCGCGCTACCGAAGTTACTAAAGTCAGATACATAAATAAAACTTCCAACGCTGTCTCCCGGACTTCAACACATCTTCCAGGAGCGATATATCTCTATTGGAGACTTTTCCCACGGGATCTAGTTAAGATTGACAAAATTCCCATAGTGTTTAGTTTGAGACTAATACTAGGTACTCCTTATTATCCGTTACGTGTTTTTTCTCTGCATTCAGCTTTCCATTTTTTGACATAAATATCGTCTGGTTCTGATTTATGACCAGCCAGCTTGTTTTTTATTCCCGGGTCGCGATCTATATAACTTTCCTGGGAGTCAGCACGGGGTTCAAAGGAAAAACTTTTGTCTTTGCTTGAGTATCAAGTATGAGTAAAAGTGGTCAATGAATGGACTGAGCCAGGATTTTTTGTCGGTTCGTTCGTAAGGCACTGAAATTTCTTATGAACTGAAAAACTCTCGAAGTAAGTCTCGCTTGAATTCTCTTAACAGAACAAATTTCGAGCTCATACTCTCATTATTTATAGAATGTAAGTTCTTTGTTTGAGTACAAACACGGGTTACGTGAAATTTGTTTTGCTATGTTCGAAAAGACTTCCATGTACTAAATAGTTCAAAACAAGAAATGCTTGATTTTTTACAACTTAACTTGTTACAAAGTATTAACAGAATCAGAAAAAGATTTAAAATTATGCATTCCAATTATCACTTTCTCGTTAAAGTTTCTCAGAATCTTAGCCCTTCGAAAGCTTAATTCATTCTACCTGTATTTGTTAACTTTTCTTCGTTATACTTACTACATAGATTATAGTGTTTTCATATAATATTGTATTTTTTCCGTTCCAGGTTTTAAGACATTAGAAAACAGATAAAAAAGCGATTTCAAGGACATAATTACGAATGGAAATCTATTTTTTTACCGACCCATTACATCTAATTTTAAAATGTCTATGATACGACACTGTACTGTTGGCAGATTCTCTTGATAGTCGCGTTGATGTATTCCCTACACAATCGTCGATTTTATGGATCCATCGTCGATCTGAGTCGTAGTTATCCCTCCATATTATGGGCAATATATTAAAACCCGCTAGTTTAGGGTAGTTCCTAAACTAACGGTTGTTGTTACGCGATGCCCGGAGGAGGGCGCTTTGATGAATATTCAAAATTTAGTTTGAATAATTATTGATACTCTATTCGATAAGTAGGTCTCTTGGTCTGCTGGCTACGTAGTGTTATGATTGTTTCGTGAAACCGTTTTAAGTCATTCTGTGAGCTCGCCTAATTACATCATTTATTTATGACGATATGGAATGACAATTACTTCAATATCGAATAATATCGAAAAATACAGAGAGAGACAGAAAGCAGCACACCTGTTGAAATAAACAATTTGCAAAATTATGTTACTTTGACAACACGGACGTAGCTCTAGCTTTCTCACGGGAAGTGTCCGAGCAGGGATCCAAAGAGGACAGCTACGAAGAACAAATATTACGACGCTTTCACAGAATTTTAATTTGCATCTATTTATTCTTAACTATGACCGCGTAGAAACCTACAATTCAATTCACTAGTAATAAATAGTCGCCAAAACTCCGAAGTCTCATACGTGATCATTTGTGCACTTTGTTACGCCAGTAAATAACTTTCACGAATGATCAGTAAATAAATGGCAGGTGAATATCGACAGCATCATAACAGTACCTACAGATAACTATGTTTACCTACCTACAGACTTAAACTCAAGGTTTATAAATAAGATACGATCTTCCAATAAGGATAGCAGTCCATTGCTCCGTCTGCGACGGAAACCGCTCGAGACTTCAGCCTCATTGAAGGTGATGCACAATTTGTCGACCCTAAGCTTGAACCCATTGTATGCGCCCGACCAGTAGATAACGAAGGCAATGGCATAGAAATAAAATCCGATAAAAATATGCAGTCTTCTAGTCCGTTATCGTTTACGGATTTCGAAGTATCGATGGCAAATGGGTGGAGTAGAGGCTGTTAGGTACTCGCAAACTGTCTCTCCTTCTGTCTATGTCACGCTACGGTAGGATATGAAAAAGTAATTAGGTACAATTATAAACTAATGTTGACGAAAATGACTTTTTTGACCTGAACTCTACCAGATTCGATTGAAACTGCTTATTCTGATACGACCTCTAAGGGAACTTTGAGAAACATGTACACGTAGGTACTTTCTAAAGCATGTTTTGCGATAATGCTAAAGGGATCAGAATAAAATAAAAAAGTATTTAATTCATGAAAGACTACAAATTAATTGCAAGAATTTTATTGACTTTATACCTAACTACTGTTTTTATTTAAAACAGCCAGACTCGTATTTTTTATTCATACACCGATAAAAAGTTATTTGAAGCACAGTGAAGGGATTTATTTAACGACTTCTTGTATATCGCAAGGACGTTCAACTGAATGGCATTGCGAATTCCTCTAACAAAGATAATAATAAAATTCCAGGTGCCTATTCTACCTAGATCATCTTCTATTTACTGTGGCAAAATAATTAAGGGAGGCATGCTAATTAAAATTTTCCCTCGTTAAACGACACTTCGTCTGTCATGAAAACAAATACGGTCGTAATGTTTTAAAAACATCAAAAAACGTTACCAGATCCCGGCCGGCGCGTAACGATCCGTGTGTTCAGTGCGTTTTCAATCAGATTTACATCGAAACGGATTAAAAATTTAACGAGTTGTCGTCACAGTATGGTGTCTTTGTGAAGCCGCCTTTGTTAAAACGTCAGCGTGTGTGACGAGTGCGTTACAAAGCTGAAATGTAAAAGTAATGTTTATTTTTCGGGTCGAACCACCCCGCTGTAGTCGACGTTCATTTTGAGTTATACTACTGTAACTATGATATACACTAGTAGGCAGCTTTTAATGCAAAAGTTCCATCAATATGTAATCCCACAAAGGGGTCACTTTTTAAAGTGTCACAAGCCTTTCCTAACAAATATTTTTACGAAAGTATGTCAAAAACATTTTTACACATTCTACACATTAGGTAGAAGAACAGTGAGGCATAACAAAACTTGTATTGGTGTTATAAACAAAAGCTTCAAAACTAACAATTAAGTGCAAAATCCAGTTTTATGTAACAGCTTGTCGTTCATTAAGGCTCTGCCATACGTTTAGTCGCTTAACGACTCTACTTCCTGGACAAACCTACTTCTATCTACTAGAATACTACCGCCATGCCTGCAATATGACGGGAAAGTAGGTACATTACCTTATACTATGTGCCTTGTACTGTTATGAATTCTGTGGTCGTGCGTCGACTGTAAAGTAAAGGTGACATGCACCTACTGAATTTAAGTGGATGTCCAGTAAAATCCTTCATTGCCTTTTCATCCTCTAAAAAGTAAATACTGTGGATGGTTAAAATTTATTGCAGTACAAGGATATTATACTTTTCATACAGTTTACTTCAATTAGTGCCTTACGAGTACGTACATATTTGATTGTAATTCGATAGTCGTTTCGTAAGCATCCTAATTTTTAGCAAAACAAAAATGTAAATGACCACTCAGGCAGGTACGAGTACATGCACTATTTTGTATCCTTAACATATATAGGAAGGTTCCAAAATATCACAAACAATTATTGGCATCAACCTGCGACAGGAATGATAAAAACTACGCAACGTTTAGTTATGTACAGAAATTCAGTTATAACTATTTTACGTAACTGTGATCCCTTTTAATGGGTTCAGGAAAGGCTTTGGCTTAATTATCATCAACGTTACTTCGTTAGCGCGCACTCTCTTTTCTATTGAATTACACAAATCCGTTCCCCTTTCAGTGGAAACAAATATTTGGACAAACATCAGGCCGGCAGTTCGTCAGGTACAAGCAGGTCTGGTGTCTTCATATTTTACAGAAAAATAATTTCAATTATTGGGTAAATTGATGAAATCAGGTTGTTTTCGGATGGGCACTCGTTCGTAATTAACTTTAAGACATATCAAATACTTATAATTCATAGGTATATCGAAGCTTCCAAGCCATTGTTAACATGAAACTACCGTGAGACTCAATCATAGTGAAATAAACGGATCACTCACGTATAATCACGTATAATCACGGATCACTCAAGTTTAACCCGACATGTATCGGGTTAATACGTAGTCTTTCCTCTTCTAAGCTGTGCTCAAAAATGTAATAAAATTATGCTTCTAGTAAACATGGCTGTTAATTTAGAGCCCTTTTTCGTTCATCTCATGTTAGCTGTACTGTACCCACGGTAGTACCTAAGTAGGTAGTAAAAAAAATATGCGGCGAAATTACAATTCCTGTTCGCTCAGTCTTAACTTAACTACCTATCTATATCGATATTTTTGTACACGCGGATTTAAGAGTACCTAACCAAAACGTCTCGAAACTTTGTTAACCTCCACGCCAAGTTCAAGATCAGACAGACAGATTACTTTCATTTACTTTTTATCACAAGCAGAGAGCACTCTTTCGGATATTAGGGGCCTAGTGTGCTCGGCTTGATATATTCCGGCTATTGTTGCTCAAGGCGGCGCCCATTTGTTATTTGAATGCTACCGTTATTTAATGCGCCCTAGATAAATATCCTGAACCCTTTTTATGTCTGCGGTACGTGATACTTGCTCTAATTTTAAATGGGACTTACAAAATATTGACAAGGGCCACAATCATAAAATGCTTCTACCGCGTATTAATTACGGGAAATTAAAATGTAAGTACATTTATAAAGAGTTTTGATTGCCGAGTTCTTATGGTAGAGTAATAGTGTAGAAGTTATAAAAATCTCACTTTAATGAACAACAATAACAAAACAATAAAATAACTGTAACTTTGCCGCCAACTTTTTATTTTGTGAAGTTATAAAAAGACTCAGCGGCCGCAGCGCGCCGTTAACTCCCTTGCAAAGTTTCTGCCACTTTCAGTAGCAATATTTACAAATAACGACAAAAACAATAGCTTTACAGAGCTAAGATTAACGATGCCCAGTAATCCCGTAACTACAAAACTCATCACATTAAGCAAAAGTTTTGGATTGGGCTTCAGTCGAGACCGGCTCAAAGTCGGGTTAACTGGCCCGGAGAAAGGAAATGCGATTTTACACGCGTTTTCCGACCCGACACGCTCCTATCTCTTTTATCATAAGTTCTAACACCCTTTAGCACGTTCGCCTGTGAACTGCAAATGGGAGTGTGGTCCGCTCTCCGGTCTGATCTAGAAGCCCTAAATGTCATTGTCAGAGCCTCAGGCCTAGAAACAGGCTAACTTAATCCACACTCATGTCAGCGATCTATTGACTTACGAGTATGGATACCGATGAAATTCGAAAAACTTTACGAGCTACTCGTAAACGTGGACTTTTCTCCAGGTTGAGCTAATTTGATTGACTTCGGTCGTCAAGTGGATGTTTTTATATTTGCAAAGAGAACTGGGGCGTTATTCTCTATGTGCGTTAACGTTTAAGGCTGTATCAGCGTCGAAGTGTAAAATTTTGTGTTTTGTGAATAAACTTAGAAAATACCAGCCCTGAAAACAAATATGCAAAGTACTTAATCGATCGTATAATAATCATTATAGAAGTGAATAATAATATAATTTTTGACTGAGCGAATGGGCGTTTTCTGTATCAGAGGGTTGAGAATGACTTTACGAATGCTGCGTAACGTTACGGTTATCGTATCGAGATCGAGAAACCTTAGACTAAATTTTAGTTCCAAATACGCTCACGGGCGGGCGCTGTTCCAAACGTCATACAAACTAGACAACGTTTACTATTCGATTTTACGTTACGCAGCATTCGTAAAGTCGTGCTCGACCCTCAGGTACTTATTCGTCTTACAAAAACCATAATAATGCTGGATGTTCTCTGCAGGCCGCATTTTCTCAACAGTGATTTGTGAGCAGGTTCTATAATTATGTTTTTTTGTCGCTTGGTTTTTGGAAAACTTTCGCTAGGCCTGTATACAGCCAAACACAGCTCACAAAACCACTAGTTAAATTATGCAGAGAAGGAAACAACCGACTATGATATTTTTCACACAATTTTTAGCGTTTAAGCAGTTGTTTGTACTTAAAGAAAACAAAAGAAGGGGAAAAACATTATTTAGGGATTTTTCCGGTTCTACGCAAAATAATTTGTTACAAGGATCTGTCAACTAATTTGTGTTAATGTTGAATTAATTAGTTGACAGATCCTTGTAACAAATTCTTTTGCGTAGAACCGGAAAAAACCCTAAATAATATTTTTCCCTTTCTTTTGTTTTCTTTAAGTACAAAGCTTTATATACCGGTATGTCTAATCAACCTCAAGGAAAATAAAAATGAATGCCGAACGGTAATAAAGGGGCTTGAGGAAATTACATGGGTTTGTAATAGCGGCCATTTACTTTCTTCTTCTAATTGGGTAGTTGTTACAAATAATTAATTAGGTATTATCTACCGGTGAGAGATATAAACAACTAGGGTAAATTAACAGGTGGACTTGTTGCTGATTTGTTTAAGTTGTCGAGATTACCATTTCTTTATTTATTTCTTTATGTAACTGACTAAGAATAATTGTGTTAACAAGCTTTTCTTGAGAACACTTTCATGTAATTCAGGTAGCAAGCTTTCCGAAAATTTAGTATATTTTATTGGGAAACACCGTTTGTTAGACAATAGAAGAATCTTAGTTACCTATAGCTTCTTCGGTTCCATCTGGCAATTAGGTAATTGTATGAAATAAGTTAGCAATAAAAGAGTTCATTTTTCAACTGTAGACCTCTGGTGTCAATTCTTGTACAAATCGAGGTGCTAGTCCTACACGAAGAATATTACATCAGAAATCTACAGATGGAAAATTTCACCAAGACACAAGTTAAAATAAAATCTAAAACTACACTATAGCATATGATCGATGATCAAAACGCAACCCAACAAATAGGTATTTTATACAGCCGTTCGCCGAAAAACCATTCCCAAATATTCTGCATCAAATGTTACGCGCTTCAATTTGAACTCTGATCTGCAGGTCAATTTGAATTTTTGGCCTTATGATAAGCAACATTTTTCACATTTTTGGATAAAAATTGTACATTATTTATCATCTACACTATCCAAAGCTACCTGACTACAGACCATCAAAAAAGAAAAGAAACTATTTCCAAAATTACAAGGAACCTTCAAAATGACAATTCAAAGCGAAGTTTGTGTCTACTAAAGTTTCTTTGGCATTCAATGAATAACAGACAAAGCTGAGAATCCTCTAATTTACAACCCAGTTATTCACATGATCGCTCCACAACGAACTCTATTTTCCGCTATTTGAATCTAAACCTTAATGAACATCAAAGTATCCAATAATCCGACGGTGGAATGGATCTGACAAAAGGGGAATTATTACACTATGATCTCGATTCTCAAGTAATCCGCATCCGATCTCGGCACAATATAAGCTTAAACGGTTTACCTACTGGAACAAAGCCCAGTGTCTGTCGCAGCCAGACGAGGCGTAGGACCGTAGGTACGCTGCGAACTGGTTGACCCTCAGGCGTCGGTTTTAATGATATTGTGATGAACAGTTTTTGTTTCGATTAATTTAATCGAACTTATTGCAAGGAATATGGAATATTGAGTTGGGTATTACTTGGGTAATACTTTAGTTTTGACCCGCTGCACGCTGTTGTGTTGAAAATGTGAAAAGGCTTTTTTTTACACGAGCGCGGAAGTAATATGAAATGTGAATTTTATGTACAGAGCTAGTAGCGACTAGTTTTAGGTACACTAATCAAATCTCAAATCAATAAACTCACTTTGTAATTAAATTTCAATAATTTAAATTTACAAATAACGGATGCAGTGTAAGCTATAATTTGACTATCAGGCGGAAAATGTTAAATTAATAGCTCAGCGTATCGATACTGTGAAGCGTGTAGTAATAACTAATATATTTTCAGTGAATGAGAGGGAAGTATTTATTTAACAAACGACTCAAAACAACTTGATGAGCCTGTTCTCACTGTGGCGCCCTCTAGCTGATGTAAATTAAACAACATTTTGCTGCGACAAGATAATTTCTCTAAATGTTCTCAAAATACTTAGGAATTCTAATTAGGTAGGTGCGTCGGCGTAATTCAGAAATATGGTGTTATCTGAAAGCGACATCTATTTCATTGTAGTGAAATATATTAGTTGTGGCTCTATGAGCTGTAGACCACGCGAGCCAATTTTTAATTTTTTCGAAAAATCCGTATATTTATTTAACAAACCTGCTCACAAAGTTTTACGAAAATCGTTTAAGAAATGCGGCCTGCAGATGAGAACCAGCCAGCCGGGCCATTTATGGCCAAATTAGACTTTACCTTTTTTCATTGTTTCGACAAATACAGAACTATCTCAATTTGCAACATGTTGTCTCCTGATTTAAGAAACTAGAATGGGACGTGGGCAACGTGGCTCGACTGCTGAGACCAACTGCAATCCCAGTGGCAGTCAGCAGCAGTAAAAGAAAAATGCTGCGACATTTTTAGAAAAAAAATTACACGTAAAAGTTTCGACTTAAAGTTTTTGTCAGCATAATCAAATTCATGTACCGTTTTAGTTCCGCAAGAATAAAAAAACTTTAGTAGTTTCAAACACAATATGCAATATTTTTTTATAGTACGTATATGAAACTGGCTGAAGAACTGAAGATATATTTAATGCGTTTATACTGTGCAAAAATGAACACGGTAAAATTGCCTTGACTACTTAAATTACTAACTTTATAAAAGATTTGATTTATTTACATTCTTATTTTAAAGAAAACAAACAAATAATTATCTACGAATTTAAAACAAAAAGTACCTAACTAAGTTAGAGAAGTAGATACTTGGGTAGAGACTTTTCTCGTGCTATGGGGCTTTGCACAATTCTTCCCCTTAGGGATCATGGACGGGTTAAAACTTTGCTGCCGTTATACGTTCACATTTTCTTGGGATAGTCCGACTCTCACGTCCCACTTCTTAGTAGAAGCCTTGCTAGTGATAGGCAGTGGTCCTCGTTTATAAGGTACCTACCTAATAAAAATAAAAGTAAACGAAAACGATCCTAAGACAAAACCATTTATCAATTTTTTCAAATTCTTCAAAATTAGTTTCACTTCGTATTGATTTAAACTTTCGCGATTTTTACACATTATCATGATATCTACTCGGGACTTAATCACTTCACCTGTGAAAAAGTCAGGTATAAAAAAAACTGATGAAGACCATAATTATAGTCCAGTATTATAATTATGAAACCAAACGGTTTCTCCGAACCGAGTAACCCCCGGCAGAACAAATTCGGGCTCCGAGAGCCATCGGGATTAGCGTCCGCGGAATGACTAATTTCAGGGTTAGCCGAGTAAATGGCGTGGACTTGACTTGGAAATAGAATATCTTACATTTGCAATAAAGACAGACCTTTTTGGAACTTACTTACAGAGCAACTTACTGTTTGAATGACACTTACGAGTTTTTATTTACTGCAGGCGAGTTGCAAAAAATGCATTTCGAAAAGATTTGCTGCAAGATTGTCCTAACGTAACGTTTGGTCGAATAATTGTTTGTCATAATCGGAAATTCACTGAAAATATTCAATTATCAGGCGAACCGCATGCCTGTTTACCAGCGATGTGGTAAAAAAGTTTCAGTTGCAGAAGAAACCAGGTAACGATCATTCGTTCAAACCTCGTTCAAACATTAAATTAGAACTAAAAATGCTCTACGAGACAAAGAGACCCTGCATGCCTATTGTCTAATTCGCTCGCAATCAGCATCGTGTTCATTTTGTATGTGCTGACAATTGGTATCGGAAATAACTAGCTGTCTCAGTCGTACAAAAACTGACATTTCAATCCGATGACGAGTGTCTAAATAGTTATGCAATAGGGCCTCCGGTTCTCCCCCGTGAAAACACCCGTTTCTATATAGCTACAGAAAGCAGCTGTGATGGGGTTATCTCAAGCTTAAGTAGAAGATTATGACCTTTAAAGTTGATAGAATAGTTTGAAAATCCATCAATCACTCATTTAGGTCGACTAGCTTGCACCGACCTGGGGGTTAGAGTCTAATCCGGGATTGACTTGACGTATTTGGACCGTCTGATGCAATATTAACCCCTCAGTAGTGCCTAACCTAAAAGTCGGTGCAAGTCGGTCAGACGAGGTAGTATTTAATATCAATCCCTATACAGGGTCATCAATCCAAATGGGTCAATAGGAAGAAGTCAGAACCTATAAGAGATAGGGAAATCTGTTCTCAGGAGCCATGGCGTCAATTTTAGACTGAATAAAAATTTTATTCAAATCGTATTAAAGTCGAGTTTAGCCCGACACATACGTGAGTGATCCGTTTATTTTACTATGCTTGAGTCTCACGGTAGTTTCATGTTAAAAATGGCATTTTTTAACTCTTATCGAACCTGGTCAAAACCTCTGTAAACAATGTTATAAATTCTGTAAGTTATTTCGCCGTTATTGTTTATGAGTTGAAAAAAAATGCCATTCATACTAAATCTAAAATCGACGCCATGGTGCCTAAGAACAGATTTCTCTGTCTTATAATAGTTTCAGAGTTCTCCCTACTGACCCATTTGGATTGATCACCCTGTATAAACACGGTGTTTCTAATAAACTTGGATCTTCAACGCTTGCCCCAAGACAGCTATAACCCAATTCAAAAATAAAATAGTGCAAAACTTATGGCATTTTAAAAGTACTTGAACCATTATCCGTGTCGCGTTCAACCATGAATAATGGATATCCAACCGTGACCCAGCTTAGCGTCAATGAGATCACGCTCTCTGCCCCCATATTGGATTATTGCGAATAAATGACGAAAAATGCTGGCAGATAGTAGCAGACATAACTGGCTGGATTTTTTTTATGTGTGATTGGAAAAATGCATTGTGGCATCCCTTTTGCGCAAGTACGAATGCATGTTGTCGTAGCGAAATAGTGAATGGATTTTTTAAATTATTTATAGATATCGGACATCGATGTGAATAAAATTTTACTTGAATACTATTTTGGTCGACACACACATCATCATCATTACATATCAGGATAGTTACAGGAATTATTCATTTTTAAAATCTCTCTTATAAGGTAATATTTGAGGGTTCCAAAAGATTTTGAAATTGAGGATCTAAACAGTTACGTAAGTATGAATACCGAAGCTACCGTCGAAGCATGTGCAGCCAGAGGAAGGACTACGGATTAGTCCGAAACACGTCGGGCTAAACTCGACTGATCGATTTACTTCAATAAGTATGAATATTTTTGAATAAAAATATTTTATTTTTCAAAAACTGTTTCTTTCCATTCTAAAACACAAATAAAATTAAAGACTTCTGTATGGTTCCTTACATAAAAAGCAGAGAGATGGCGTATTGTCCAAATGTCCAACGACTCGGCAGCCATTGAAAATACCTACTTACATAGGTAAACAAACCAAAGGAAACGTCTACAAAATATTTACCGAAACATCAATGTTACTTAAGCGTCCATCAAACTTTTCAAAAGAAACCATACAATGTACCAAGAGAATGGGCATTTTCCATTCAAGAACGAAATTTCAATTTTTAATGTTCATATTTATTTTGGGGTTGCGTAGAAATCACAACAGTAAACATACTCTGGTTTTTAGTTAAGATTTCTTGTTTTATACAAAATAAAATACACTTGAGATCTTACCGCACTCAACACTACCTACTTACACAAGCATTCAACACTTCTTTTATCATTATTAACCATACTGCTCTAAAGCTGCAGTGTCTGCGGAAAAGCCAGACGTGCTGGGACCCCATATACTCGTAGGTAGGTACCTAAGTGTTTTAATTCTTAATTTATTTTCGCTTTCGCAAAACTTATATCTTTAAACAATTTAATGCCAAACAAGGTACCTAATTTGCGGAACCCTCGCAATGCCATCAACATTTTTTTGTACTTTTTTAATTTAAAATCGTACCTAGAGATATTTTTTGAGAAAAGTATCATCAAGCATTGCCTTGCAGCGCAGCAGGTAAACATTTCGTATTTCGGCTCCCTTGTAATTGAATAAAACCCCTGCTGCTTCAGCGAATGCTCGATAAATTAATTTTGTCAGCTCTCGCTTTATACTGCCTGATATGCAGAGCAGGAAAAATAGTTAATTGTATTCTGCATGAAAACATTGCTAGAACAACGTCGAACGACATTTTTAACACCATGTGCGCGTCCCGTCCCATTTTTAATTACCAATTCTCTCCAGCTCATTTGATGCTTTAGATAGTTTAGATGAAACAAAGAAGTGATATTAACTTGTGAGTTTAAGATAGTATACTCTTTTTTAAGATCCCGTTGGCTTCAATTATAAGTAGGCAGATATGAATGTAAACAAATTTTAAATGTTGATTTTTCACGCACTTGCAAAGGTGCAACAAAAAACTGTGTATAAAAAAGGCAATAACTTATTTTATACTGAAATAAAAACGGATCACTCACGTATATAAGTCGAGTTTAGCCCGACATGTTTCGGACTAATTCGTAGTCCTTCCTCTGGGAGCGCACGACCCAGCAGCGGCGAGACGCACACTGCGCTCCGCGGCTCTGCCTGCACGGTAGTTTCATGTTAAAAACTTATTTTATATACACACATATCGTAAGTCCTCTATAATGCGTTCAGGAACCGTAGGTAATGACCATCATTACGACGGACAATTTTCGTCTTCAAAAACCAATTCGATGTAAAAATAGGCTTCTATTTAAAAAAATATATACGAAACGTCAGCTCGTGACAGGTTTATTAATTACTAGCTGTTGCCCGCGACTTCGTCCGCGTAGATTTCGGTTATCGCTATCCCGCGGGAACTATATAATTTTCCCGAATAAAAAGTTGTCTATGTTATTTTTTAATATTGAAACTATCTTCTTACCAAATTTCATCTAGATTGGTGCAGCGGTTTTCCCGTGAAGAGGTAACAAACAGACAGACAGAGAGATAGAGAGACAGCGAGACGGAAAGACAGAGAGACAGAGTTACTTTGGCATTTATAATATTAGTTAGGATTAGGATGCCTTTGGCTTCTGAACCCATCTTAGAGTACTTATAATATGTGTGTAGACAAAGTAATGTATGAAACTCTACATAATTAGGCCTTAAAACACACATTGTGTAACAGTTGCATAAACTACCTACCGTTAGGTACATGTTGGTCAAACTAAATGTGACTCTTCAAAATACAACGGACATCATTACCAAAGGCTTATTGCAGGATTTAATTATACATATTTAAAATAATTATCAACCTATAGAAATAACATTTTGAATATGTCAAACACTGAAAGCGTGTATTGGAAACGAAGGTACAATGTGTATAGGAAACGTAATACCAAAAATGTATTTGGCTTGTAAACCTCGTTATGTACAATATCATGATTGTCTATTCTGTATTGTAATTTATATTATGATATACCTCTACATACAAAGAGAGAGAGAGAGAGAGAGAGAAACATTTACTCACATACATTCGACACATACACAGAAATAAAACAGTACGTACATTTGAAACAATAATCCTACCTACCTATTTCACTTAGTCTTACTATGATACGATACCACGCCAGTAGTCTATTACCATTATCTACGTAGACCAGATATTTTCTAAAATTAGCCTAAAGTATTTTTTATAAACTGTCATATTTACAACAAAATAGAGTAGGTACTTACACTTACGTTGCCTCACACTTACTTACCTACCTCTAAAAAAATGCAAATGAAGGTTTTAGGGATAGTTAAAAACTATATTTTAATTGTTAGTTACTATCCCAGTAAATAATAGTCTTAAATAAATATGAAAGGGACTATAGTACCTAATTTCCTTGAAACGTCACGTTCACGAAAACATTCCATTCACAGGATCCAGCTCGGAACTCTGTCGCGAAACCAATGATACAAATTACATACAAGTCGCCTCATCAAATAATCGTTTCTATGTAAATTCAACAATTTAATGCCGACAACACATAAATTTTAATTATGAAAACTTGGTTAAATAAACCTCTGAAATAAAACTGCGACCAATTAAGGAAAACAAGGTGGCCGTGCCTTTGGATTAATAGCCTTAATTAACGGTTAAGGAGGAGACCGGGTCGTTAAGCGTCGGGATCTGCGACAGTAAAATCGAGAGACTTTTTACCGGAAGGTTAAATCACGTAATGGGTGCTAAACCTGAAGCCGCTCAGCGCCTTTTCAGGCAACATGCATTTATACTAAAACTTGTGTCACCTGAGGCCGACTTGCGCTGATCTAGGACACTAACTTTAAATATTTAAGACGATGCAAAAATGTCAAGATATCTAAGAAGTATCAAATTAAGTCTGTGTAAGTCCGCCTTAGAGTTGAAGTTGACAGTAGGTATTAGTATTATGGTGACAAGGCAACTGATGTCAATGATTCCAAGCTTCGATGCACTCAATCTCGATTGAATGAACAATAATTAGTCCTTAGCCCAAATTCTGTGTGCATTCAACTGAATCCATATTTTGTTTTGGTAACTATCACCAAGTCTAAGAACACTTAGTTTTACATTGTAACTTTTCAATTTTCAACAGGAAGGTCTGCAAAGTACCGCCATTCAATAGGTTTTCAGCTAACCAATAAGCTTCATTTCAATATGCCATTACAAACGTCCACATGCTCACTCCTGAACCTATTTACGCAACCTACCTGCATGTCAGCATACTAGTTCAACGCACTCGTAAATATATATCGACCGGAGCTAACTGTATCGGAGTTCGAAAAAATTATAGCGACACAATTATTACTGAGGGCTCGATGTCGTAAAACCAAATGATCGGTTTTATAGCGTCGGTGGGTCCAAGTTTATGATGTGGGAATTTCAGTAGCCCCACAGCATAATATTACGCTTATCAGGTATTTCCTAGACAGCTGACTCGTCTGCAAGACGACTTGAGTCTCTATTTTGTCCTCAGAACATTTCTATTGTAATGGGTCAACAAGTCAACGTGAGACTAAAGTAGCGTATCAAATCGTGATTCTGTGGTGTCTCGGGGAAAATGCATTCCTCTATTTCACCAACTTCACAAATGTCAGTTTTCAATAAGAATTCGGTGTCAATTGCTGCGCGCTTCATACTTC
The DNA here is from genome assembly GCA_963691665.1 of Clepsis dumicolana. Lineage (NCBI taxonomy): Eukaryota > Metazoa > Arthropoda > Insecta > Lepidoptera > Tortricidae > Clepsis > Clepsis dumicolana. The sequence continues at coordinate 7,127,844 of OY829513.1, forward strand.
TTGGCACTTTTTTCGCTCGGCTTTGTACAATGGTACAGTAGGTGCGACTTCTTTTGACTCAAATCGCACAGCGTACCACTTGGTACGCTTATTAGCTTTACCAGAACAACTCTTGTTATCCAAGCAGCTATCGAAGCGAATGTTACCAAGAGTGGCACTTTCAGAATAGCCTAACCCTAGGATTTATTGTGTCAGAAATAAAATTAAGACGAGAAGCGCACAATTTTGTTAATAAATCGTATTTTCATACCGTATAATAAATTCAATGTAAATAAACTTAATTTAAATAATTATGGTTTATTTTATAGCGAACCGCTTCATTCGACTTTGAGTGTCGTGAAGTATACGAGTAAGACAACAAAGGAAAAATTGAAAGTAACGCTTCATTGTAAAGGCATGAACATACGACTTATTGACAAAAATCTGCGCTCTGTCTTCATTTATTTACAGCCCTGTTCTAATCAAAATGTGACTGTTCCCAAGTAAGGTAATAAGTAGAAACATTGCGGTATAGTGCGACATCTTTATAAATATTAATCTGCCCTCCGAGCCATCGTCGCGGTGATTACGGACACGAAAACATTAAAATGACAAATCGTTGAATGCTGTGATTCCATTTTTCATAGCGAAGGAGGTAGGTATGCCATTACTCCGTAGATTGAGGCATATTAATTCGCGCCATTTCGTTTAACGCAGACGATTGACGCGATAAATTGGGAAAATTCTAACGACGGATTTTAATATTTTATTTGCGATGGATTATTTTATTGAGTTGGACGGTGATTATGAAAACAAAATTCGCTTGTTGTTGTCTCAAGCGGACGTCGGTTGTGAATGGCTATGATGAAATACCTAATATGAGTAGTAAGTAAGTACTTATGGAGTCTTTCAGTAGCCAACAATTGATGTGACTGACAACTCGCGACCGACGCACTGCACAGCGCACAAGTACAGCATCCTTCTGAGGGCTACGAAGATGAAACATCATGTGTAAGGTACCCAAAAAACAGAATTGGTTCCTGGGTTGAATTCGTAGAAAGCTTATTTCTATCCCACCAAAGTTACAGCGAAAACAATCAATGGATTGCTGTGAAGCTGATAAGTAAACAGAGCTATAAATATCCAGCGACAAGGTCACACAAATACAAAGGCAACAGGGTCCTTGAGCATTTTCACTTTGATATCCTGGCTCGGGAAATTTGCCGAGATATACATAAATAAACGAGAATTTCTACACTAACGATAAAATTAGCATCGTTACTAACCCACTAACAATTACCGCGCATTTATATAGTTTGACATTATCATTTTCAAAATTTTACTTTTCAGCCTAGTGTTGACCTTGGATTTTAACGATTATTTTTATTAGGTAGGTTCCCTTTTTGTGTGGGTGGGCTAAAACTGCCACGGAATGAATGGCGGCAAAGTGGTAGGCCGGAGATAGCGGTGTGATTTGATTAAGGAATGGTCAAATACCGCTAAAAGTTGGGAGGCCATTATTCAGCTGTGAGACTTATATAAGCATATCAATGTTAAAACAAGTGACAAAATATTGCACTGTTTTTAAGTTTTATGTTATAAATTATAATAAAAATTCTTGTGAATGAATAAACAGTAAAAAATCCAAGGTGCTATCAACAAATAAAATTGAAAAGTTCATATGGAAGCTTCGAAAAACCAACATCTAGCGACAAAGATCAGTTGAACACTTTATTATTTTTTTCTGTACACCTATTGTGACATTGTTTATAATAAAATGATATTGTACATAATTACATTATGAAAATAAAATTATTACTCCTCGCTAGAGTGTTGAAAACGCCGTATGAAACAGTGAGCATTGGTCTTTACGCTCCTCGGCTACTTAAGCCTTCGCCTGCGACTCAGGCTTAAATCCCGCCTCGAGTGTAGGTAATGACCAACTAAGCACACTTGTATCTTGTACCATAATGTACTACTAAGAATACTTGTATCATACATCATAATGTAAAGCGGCAAACCTTTTTCATGAAAAATATAACATTACAACGAGTACTCGTGAAAAAATTGAACTATGTAGGTATGTTGACGTAGAATTCATGTTAGGTATTTGGCCATTCTCTTTTGCCCTTATAAAACGTCACGGCTGACAGGACGTGAACGTAAATTGCAATATCTGGCCAACGTTACCGATATTAAGTGTGTGACGTTCAACGAAATTACCGCTTTGAAGCGCTTCAGCGAGTGTGTCGTTGTTTTGCGTTGTGCTTGATTATTCTATCGCTTTATTAGTAAGTACTAAATCAAATCCAATTGATCTAAGTACAATAACCTGACCAACTTAGAAAAAATTAAAACCATTTTCACTACCACATTTTCATCTCAAAGTAGGTACAATATGAAAATGAAACTTAGCTAAGTACTTACCATCACGATTAAACTAGCTTTCGGTCCTTTGTTTAGGAGCGATGATGACACAAACAGACACAAAATACACACATACCTATACACTTTCAACTTATAACACCCCTCTTTTAGATGTATTGCATTGTTTGCAACTTGTCTTTATTTTTTGTATTTTCTGCACAATAAGGCGTTTACTTACTTACCTACTTACTTTTTACATCGGGACTCGGGAGTTAAAAACTAGCACTCGTATGTATTTTTCCTACTTTGACAAATTTTCTTTACTTTTAGGACTTAAAAAATGAGATTACATTTATATGATTACATTCTGAGTTAATTTAGAACCACGGAAGAGTCTTCTCAAAAAAATGAATTACAGACTCAAAATTCTAACCCACATCCAATAGTTAAATACCCTTTTTCCCCTCACTACATCGGAAAGCCGTCTTTTATATTTTAGTACAAGCGGGTAAATTCGCGTTCTATCCACTAGTGGGGAAAGTAATTTGACCTTGGAGTGGAGCGTGTTTAAGTAGCTTTTGTCAGATAACAAAACGTAAAACGCTCATAATAATGGTTCGTTCGATATTAATTATCATTAAATAAATGATACATGGTTTGAGAATAAAAAATACCAAATTTAACTTTATTTAACAAAATTCTATAAGAAACATTTGATGTTTTTTATAATGATGTTGAATATAATTCTGAACGCACAAGTTGAGTCGATGCAATTTCTAAACGCATCGTCAGAAATGTCAACATTGTCAACAATTTTTTTCTCACCGACTCCGACTCACGTAAAAATACACAACTTCCGGAGTTTTATGTTATAATGTCGTAAAAAAAATTGTGATTCCAGTGATGAAGATTAATTTTTTGAATAATTTATTGAATCAAGCGTTACTTTGCGGAGGTCCATATTTATGAACTAAAAACAATTACTTTGCTCACCCGCGACCACTAATGACAAATAGTTATATCTGTGCGGCAAATGTATGTTTCCATGCAACACCTCCGCCTCCACTGCTACACGAATCAACACATGCCACACAGACCCAACTATCACCAGCACCACTATACTAAACGCTGACGCGTTTCGGCACTCTCCACGAGGCCATTTACGAAGCACAACAACAACCGCTCAACATACCACCACTTCCACTACTGACATATGTACGAGGGCTGTTTGATAAGTACCCGTTTTCTAAATATATTAATACCACTGGCCGCAAATAAGTATACCACCTTTTTAAGCCATTTTTCAGAGGCGGGAAAATTAAAAAAAAATGGCATACTTTTGTTTTTTTCCTCATTTGACAACGATTCAGTGAAGGCGTGAACTTAAAATTGTTAAAATGGAGATTTTTATTTTTAGAAGGAAAAACATGTGATGAAATAAAAGTAAGAATGCAAGCGGTTTACCATGAATGTGCTCCTTCTATGACAACCGTCAGATATTGGTATAACGAGTTTAAGCGGGGGAGAACAACCGTCTTTGATGACGATCGCCCAGGCCGGCCAGTTGAGGTGACTACAGACGATATGGTTAAGAAAATTGGAAATATCGTTTTAGCCAACTGCCGAATTAAACTTCGAGAAATCGTTGATGCTGTAAACGTTTCAATCGAGAGGGTACAACACATATTAGAAGAAAAATTGGGTATGAAGAAAGTATCGGTGAGGTGGGTGCCGCGTTTACTCACGGAGGAGCAAAAACGGAACCGACTGACTACTTCGGAGCAGTGTTTGGCCGTGTTCAAACGTAACCCGAAGGAGTTACTGCGTCGTTTCGTGACCGTGGACGAAACGTGGGTCCACCACTACACCCCGGAAATGAAAGAGCAGTCGAAGCAGTGGATTTTACCGGGTGAACCTGCTCCAAAGAAAGCAAAAACCGTCCCATCGGCTGGAAAGGTCATGGCGACCGTTTTTTGGGATTCGCAGGGTATTATACATATTGAGTATTTAGAAGAGGGAAAAACAATAACAGGGCAGTACTATGCCAATTTATTGGATGAATTTGACGCCGTGTTGAAGGACAAACGACCCCATTTAAAAAAGAAAAAAGTACTGTTTCATCACGACAACGCCCCGGCTCATTCGTCCAGAGTTGTGACGGCTAAATAAGCACAGTACGCTACGAACTATTGTCTCACCCCCCGTATTCTCCAGATTTGGCCCCATGCGATTTCTTTTTGTTTCCCAACCTAAAAAAATGGCTCGGTGGCAACCGATTTGGATCAAATGACGAAGTCATTGCCGCCACAGAGGCCTATTTTAATGACTTTCCAAAATCATACTTTTTGGATGGTTTATTGAAGCTTGAGTATAGGTGGAACAAATGTATAGAGTTAAAAGGTGACTACGTAGAAAAATAAATGCATATATACAAAAAAAAATGTTTTTTTTTCCATAAACGGGTACTTATCAAACAGCCCTCGTATACCATGTACTCAACTAAGTTAATGACAAAACCAACGTACCCACTAATATTTTATAAATTCCAAACTACCCTTTTATGTAAGTTCTAAACTACCCTTTTTTTTAAATGAATTCCAAACTACCTTTTCTATTTTTATTTTTAATTTACGCCAGGTACTCCGTTATTTTTAACCGAGTACGGTAAAAAGAGAAGTCATGTTCTCATTATTACTATGACACATTATTAAAATTAGAACCAAGTCGTAACAAAGGCGAAGAAACCAAATTAACTTGTTCATTAATAATAGACCCCATGTTGTTGTACCTAATTATTTCCAATTGTTCTAAAACCGATAGCCGCAAACCCTTATCACAATAATGTAAAATTTCGTACGTATCTGAGTCTAACAACGAATGATTCGTTTCTAATAAATGCTTGGCAAAGTTTGATTTCTCTGGATGATCATGCCTATATGACGAGACATGCTCTTTAAATCTAGTATCAAAGCTTCGACCTGTTTGTCCAATGTATACTTGACTACAGTCGCCACAAGTGAGTTTATATACGCCCGACCTGTTCCCTTTATCCACCTATTCTTTGTTATTACAAAGTCTAGAACGTAAAGAATTAGTAGTCTTAAAGGCAACATTGATGTTATTTGATTTTAAAATATTATAAATCTTGTCAGACAACCGGCCAACATAAGTAATACTAGATCTAAATTTGTTAGTAGGCTGAGATGGCAACGCAGAGTAAAGCATGCTATTCACTATCCGTCCCTGCTCCTTTTGAACCAGACTATTAACCATTGCTGTACTATAACCATTTGGTGTTGCTATCTGATATATAGTATGTAACTCAGAATCATAATGCTCTTTCGAAAGAGGTACAGTTACTAGTCTATGTACATAACAATGGAAAGCAGTCAGTTTATGCTGCCATGGGTGAGTAGAATTTGCAGGTATGACAGTATCTGTGTACGTAGGCTTACGGTAAATTTGAAACTGGTGCCTATTATTTACTCTTGTAATAATTAAATCCAAAAAAATCTAAGAACGATTTTCCTCTAATTTTCGTTTGAACTTTATTTTTGGATGTTTGTTATTGAGAGCACTAATAAACAAATCTAGCTGCCTCATACTCCTATTCCAACATAAAATTAAATTATCAACATACCTATAATAATATACCAAATTGCTGTTCCCCACTATAAATTGTTTTTCAAAGTTATCCATAAAAACGTCAGCCATTTAAGGACTAAGAGGTGACCCCATTGCTAAACCATCACTCTGCAAATAATATTGACCACTTAATCTGAAATAATTTTGTTTCATGCATAAAGTTACTAATTCTATTAACTCACAAACCTCCCCCGGATGTAAACGCTTCCTTTCTAAGTGACATCTAAGAATATTTAAGGTTTCACTATATGGTACGTTGGTAAACAAGCTATCCACAATTAAAGAAAGTAATTTTGAGTTTGGCGGTATATTAATGTCTTTAATTTTATTTACTAAATCTGAACTATTTTTTAAACTATACATTGGATTAAAAGAAGATTTTTCCCGAACGATGCTATTTAACTTCCTCGCTACTTTATACGCTGGAGCACTCACGTATGAAACAACAGGGCGAACAGGAACACCATCCTTGTGAATTTTAGGTAAACCATATGGGGATGGATGCAAATTTCAGAATTGCTTGATTTTTTTTCTGGTGATAGGAATAACCTTCCTTGGTATCTGATAAAAGTTTGAGATTTTTCTTTTGCGTCGTTAATTTTTGAAAAATAAAAACATCTTCCTCCATCACGTTTTAAGCCTAGGACGGCTGATTTTGCGTTTTCCTTGGTCCATCGCATATTTTAGAAAAACATCTGTGGTAAACAATGACATTGACATCTGACAGCTGTCTTCACAGACATAACCTACATAACTTTGTTTATTTTCGCTGCCTACGCGATCACTGCTTTTACCAATTTAATTATTATACGAACTGTTTTTGCCTCCGGACATTGCCAATGGCTTGCCTAAGCGAATGATGACTTTCGCTTTTCGACCCTGGATTTGATTTTGATAGCCGCGGCGCCAACCGCTGCAACTCAAACTGGACCCATTGAACTAAAAAACAATTACTTTGCTCACCCGCGACCACTAATGACAAATAGTTATATCTGTGCGGCAAATGTATGTTTCCATGCAACACCTCCGCCTCCACTGCTACACGAATCAGCACATGCCACAAAGACCCAACTATCACCACCACCACTATACTAAACGCTGACGCGTTTCGGCACTCTCCACGAGGCCATTTACGAAGCACAACAACAACCGCTAGTGGAAGTGGAAGTGGTGGCATGTTGAGCGGTTGTTGTTGTGCTTCGTAAATGGCCTCGTGGAGAGTGCAGAAACGCGTCAGCGTTTAGTATAGTGGTGGTGGTGATAGTTGGGTCTGTGTTGATTCGTGTAGCAGTGGAGGCGGAGGTGTTGCATGGAAACATACATTTGCCGCACAGATATAACTATTTGTCATTAGTGGTCGCGGGTGAGCAAAGTAATTGTTTTTTAGTTCATAAATATGGACCTCCGCAAAGTAACGCCTGATTCAATAAATTATTTGGACCCATTGATTCGTTTTGTCGGCGTATTGATTTTAAACCAAATCATTCACCACGAATGACCACGAACATCAACGGTATAGAGATCCTAAGACATCATCATCACCAGCCTTTTTTACGTCCCACTACTGGGCACAAGCTTCCTCTCAGAGTGAGAGGGCTTGTGCTATAGTTCCCACGCAGGCCCAGTGCGGATTGGGAACTTCACACACATCATTGAATTGCATTGAATCCTAAGACATGTTTTATACCAATGTGCTCCAAAAGTGATAAAAAAAACCCGACTTGAGCCTTTTTACTGTAAGAGAAGAGCTGAAAGAAAATTTTATTGGTGTCTAATGGCTGGCAGGAACTGTCCATAACGCCGAATTTATTGGTGCCAAGACCAACTAACCGTAATAAAAGACTATTGATTGACTCAAGGTGTTTTATTTTAAATAAATCTTAATCAATACATCACAATCCAGGGGCATTCTCTGGGCATGTCTACATCTACATCTACATCTACACTAATATTATAAAGAGGAAAGATTTGTACCTATTTTTGTATGTTTGTATGTTTGTAATGAATAGGCTCAAAAAGTACTGGGCCGATTTAAAAAAGTCTTTCACCAATAGAATGCTACATTCTTCGAATTGGACATAGGCTACATTTCATTTTGAAAAAAAATAGGGATCCTTGGTAAAATTTGAACAATGTAACCGAAGGTGTAGAAAAATGAGTCTTAAACACTAATATTATACAGAGGAAAGATTTTTGTATGTTTGTATGTTTGTAATGAATAGGCTCAAAAAGTACTGGGCCGATTTAAAAAATTCTTTCACCAATAGAATGCTACATTCTTCCAATTTGACATAGGCTACATTTCATTTTGAAAAAAATTAGGGATCCTTGGTAAAATTTGAACAATGTAACCGAAGGTGTAGAAAAATGAGTCTTAAAATGTCTTTCGTCGAATGCGCTGCCGAAACTATTAGCGATAGAACAAAATAATGTACAACAATATTGAAGAACATCATAATGTCTACAAAAAACTCCGCGGTAGCATATGTCCAACTATTGTAGTTATGTCACTACAGCAACTTTTTTCATTTTATAATTGTCTACCCCGTGCGAAGCCGGGACGGGCTGCTAGTCAGTTATAAGATTACTGTGGTAATTTTCTTTTAGCACAAAATCAACTATTATGTCGAATACACAGTAACTTGTAAGTTTCTGTATTTAAAAGGAGAAAGAAAGAAAAATATATTTATTAGATACTAAATTCGACACATACACATACAATTAAAAAAGAAAACAATAATGAAACAGGCACACTATTAATTAACAAAGACAACTGACGATTAAAAACATGTGCCACTAAAACCACACTAAAAGGGTCACCCTCGGCATGATGCTACGGCAAGCCATAGCGCTGGTTTTCAGTGTGGCCCTTTTACCTAAAAACTGAGCATATTTGGTTTGTGGGATTATATGCCAGTAGAAGACTTTTACCACAAGCATGTTTTTTTGCTTCATTTCAAAGTCTATACTGATATACAGCAGTATTCTTTGGCCCTCTTTTACAACCTTGCCCTTTCTCATGTCTTTACACATGAGTCGTTCATCTCGAACCCATTTTAGGTTGGGTTTGGTCCAGTAGCACTGCACACTGATGAATAGGTTCATCGCTCCGTTTTCCAGCCAACGTAAGACCACTATAGTATGTTTGCATCCTCCTGAAAAACAAAGGCAAGCATTTGCAATTCTGTGAGATGACATTTACTTATGTAAATGTGTTGTAGTGTTATCATTACAACGACCATTTTACTGTCTATTGAACGGTGAAGTCATTATTTATAAGTGTTAGGTTCAATGCATGTTCTGGCAGCAATATCATTATCTCAAATAGTTAATTCAAACATAGTTTTTGCCAAGTAGCAACATTGGTTAGGAGGCCTGATGGCTTTTTGGGCGCGAAATTGTAGGGCGTTTTGACAGAGGTAGAAAAAAAGGATTGACAAGGAAGATGACGACGGATGTATGTGTTAAAGTTGTATCTGGCTGACCTGATTAGTTTTATGTATTAGATTGATTGGGTGTATGTGTTCTCCTCACGGAATAAACTGGTGTTATTAAGGTGAAAGCGTTTTATTATAAAAGGTGAAAAATTTCTTAAAAATATGTAAAATAAACTTACCATAAGGCTTTTGAACCTCGTACTTCAGCGACATTATGCTTGTCACTGTTCTTCATAAATGCCATTAGCATGTAAGTATAAGCACTTCATAAGTTCGAAGAGTCAGCTTTTACTTAAGCAGCAGTACCTATTCATGTCGCCAGATTTCAAATTCCAGTTTCCACTTAGAGTTGCGGTTGTCGTAGCAGCTATAAAATCAAATCCAGGGTCGAAAAGCGAAAGTCATAAATAGCGTAAATTGGAAAAACCAGTGATCGTATAGGCAGCGAAAACAAACAAAGTTATGTAGGTTATGTCTGTGAAGACAGCTGTCAGATGTCAATGTCATTGTTTACCACAGATGTTTTTCTGTAATATGCGATTGACCAAGGAAAACGCAAAATCAGCCGTCCTAGGCCCAGAACGTGATGGAGAAAGATGTTTTATTTTTCAAAAATTAATGACGCAAAAGAAAAATCTCAAACTTTTATCAGATCACCAGAAAAAAAATCAAGCAATTCTGAAATTTTCATCCATCCCCAATTGGTGCCTGCGGATTCATAGGAATCACATTGCTCCTCTTTTGTTCGGTGTCAAAGGTAAATGAAGAATTTTTCAGAAGGTTTTTTAGGTCTTTATGAAACGCGGCGGTGGGATCCCTACGTAAATTCAAAAAACCCTCTCCTTGAATGATGTCATTTACTTTATCATTATATTGACCCCTTTCTAAAACAACAATACAATTGCCCTTATCGGCCTTAGAAATTACCAAATCATTGTCATGGACCTTTTGCTGAATAGAACGTAATGAATGCAAGTCATCAACATCCGAAATACCCCCAGTAGAATTTAATTTTTTTAATGAATTAGCAACCAAAACTTTAGTATCAAAGTCACCGCGATTACAAACAATCGCCACCTCAGAATCTACCGCCAAACCCTCCACTAATTTCTGACTAAATTTAGAGGCACTAGGCACTAGGCACTTCACCTTCTACAAATTCGACATTAGTGACATTTTTAACTCGAGGGTAGAAACCGTTGCCGTTACTTGACTCACCAATATTGTTGTTCAAAAGAGACTGAGTTCCATTTCGCGTAAGCCTACGCAATTTATTAGTTTGGGTAACGTACTTTTTATGTGCCTGCACCGAAGCAAAATATCTCGCCTTTTGGTCCAAAGTATCAAACTCAATATTATGCAATTTAAATACCAGTTCCGAATGTAGTACTCTAAGATGTAGTTTTAAATTATCTCTAACACAAAACCAGTCTTGGCCTCGTGAAAGCAGTAGAATACATCCTCTTAATGAAACTTCATAAAACTGTTATATTTACAGACTCTCTGAGTTCTTTACAAGCTCTTACCCGGTTCCCTTTCGGCTCACATTATCAGTTCCCTGTCATCTCTGAAGTTAGAAATCTGTTACCGAGATGTTTAAATAAAAGCTATTCTGTGGCTTTTGCATGGGTTCCTGCTCATTGCGGAATTTCTGGAAATGAGAGAGCAGACCGTATAGCCAATGAGGCGGTGGAGAGTGGAGATATTAATCTCTTTAGAAACTATGCTCATGATTTTTCGTCTCTTGCCGCGATTTATCTCAGGAAATCCTGGAATGAATTCTGGGCTGTGGACGGCTCGAAAGGTCGTTATTATCGTGCCATTCAGCCTTGTATACCTTTAAAACCTTGGTTTTGGAAATTGAGGCTCAGTAAAAGAATCACAACCATTTTGACTCGTATGCGACTGGGTCATGTCTGTACCCCAGCCCACCTTGCTAGGCTCAACATTATTGACAATCCTACGTGTGAGTGCGGATATGACGAAGCCGATTTAAACCACGTCATCTTTGTTTGTTCCCAGCGCGACCGTTCATCTCTCCTCGCAGGTCTCATCTCTCTTAAAGTTCCTTTCCCTTCATCCATATCTTGTTTACTTGCAACCCTGGATCCATCTATATACCAAGTTTTAGCAGACTTTATTTTATGTAATGATTTAAAAATTTAATTTCGTATATAACATGTATATATTTTTTCATGCTATCTGTCAATTTCCTTTTATTTCCGTTTAACAACTGATTTTTTATTTCCCAAATTCCGTTCCATGTCCGATTATTTTATGTTTTTACCCGTTTCCCCGTTTTTACTCCAGGCCACAGTGCACAAACCGTGCGGGCCAAGAAAAAAAAAAAACACAAAACCAATGACGAGAGTCCTCATTTAAAAAATTCATTTGGAATTCATTAAAAAAAAAAAGGGTAGTTTAGAACTTACATAAAATTACATTTATAAAATATTAGTGGGTACGTTGGTTTTGTCATTAACTAAGTTGAGTACATGGTTTACATATGTCAGTAGTGGAAGTGGTGGCATATTGAGCGGTTGTTGTTGTGCTTCGTAAATGGCCTCGTGGAGAGTGCCGAAACACGTCAGCGTTTAGTATAGTGGTGGTGGTGATAGTTGGGTCTGTGTGGCATGTGTTGATTCGTGTAGCAGTGGAGGCGGAGGTGTTGCATGGAAACATACATTTGCCGCACAGATATAACTATTTGTCATTAGTGGTCGCGGGTGAGCAAAGTAATTGTTTTTAGTTCATATTTATTATTTGAGCTGTTTTTTTGGATGTCGCGCTTTCCTCGCTACAGTGAGGGGAAAAGTTTTGTGTTACACACGGGTGCAAATGTATTTTACTTCTCGTGTGTTGAAACACTCGCTACGCTCAGGATTCTATTTCAGAACCACTCGCTCCGCTAGTGGTTCAACTATAGAATCATTTCGCTTGCTT